>VXBB01017179.1:35632-51014 GCA_013399915.1 Illadopsis cleaveri
GGGAAGGTCGCGCAGGGCGGACGAGTGGCCGCTGTCTCTAGTCCCTATCATGTTGTCCGCCGGTGTCCGCCGCTTCGCTACCTCCGCCATCCGCCGCAGCCACTATGAGGAGGGACCCGGGAAGGTGGGCAGCAGCGTCCTGGCCCGGTGAAGGTCGCGGGGAGGGGGATGGTGGGGTGGGGGTTGATGGCTGCCTTGTGCCTAGGCTGGTGTTGTGTGGGCTGTGGGGTGGCGCGGTGATGGCGGTACAGCCGCAGCAGCACAGATCATGTGCTGACGGACCCCAGCGCCCTTCCTTGCTCTGGTACAGATGATGAGCATTGCGGTATGAGGGGTAACAATGATACTGTAAACGCTTTCTGATGTACCTGGCGTGTTTTCTCAAGCCGTTGGTCTAAAAGCTTAGTTTTACATGTGTAACCGATACGAGGGAATTTTTCACGGTGAAGATAATGAAATACCAGAACACTCGGGTGACTGTAGATGTGTATCCTCAGGGAGTTTTATGTTTGATTTCATGTGACTGCAGCAAACTTGCCCCACCTTGGGCTAGAGGAAGAGGAGAAGAGGGGGCAAAGTGGCCTCCAGAGGTAACATGCAGGCTGTAATCATGGAGTGTTTGGGCTAGAAGTGACCTTAAAGATCATTTTATTCCACCCCTTGCCATGGGCTGGGACACTTCCCACCATTCCAGGCTGCTCCAAGCCCCGTCGAGCCTGGCGTTGGACACTGCCAGGGATCCAGGGGCAGCCACAGCTTCTCTGGGCACCCTGTGCCAGGGCCTCGTCACCCTCACACCAAAGAATGACTTTCTAGTATCCAGCTGAAGTCTCTCCTCTTTTAGTTAGAATTTATTTCCCCTTGTCCTGTGACTGTAAATCTTCATGAAGAGTCCAGCTTCCCTGTAGGTACCTTTCAGATACTAGAATGTTATTTATTATCCTAAATACTGCATGTTTTTCCTTGAAATATATTGAAAACGCTTTGAAACTGCGTATTTGTTTTGTTCTGAGATTCTTAGCACTTATACATTGATTAGAAAGGAATTAATGCTTTGATTGCAAAGGTAAAACTCTCTTTTTTTTTTCTCTAGAACCTCCCATTCTCTGTGGACAACAAGTGGCGGCTGCTCGCAATGATGTGTGTGTTCTTTGGGAGTGGATTTGGTGCCCCTTTCCTCATAGTCAGACACCAGCTCCTGAAGAAGTGAAGAGGTCAAGCTGTAGCTGCTCTAGCTAGGTAACTGCTTTTGTTGGATTTCGTAGCACAGTGGAATTTAATGAGTCTGACCTCGTCAGAAAACTTTATAATTCTCAGCCTTTTGCAGTCCAAGTGCTGAAGTGTTGTGGCCTGCAGTTGCATAATAATAACTGAAACAGTGAGCAGGTGGAAGTTTTTGTCACAGAGCTGCTGCACTCGGTGGTGTGTGACCTTTGCCTCCCCAGAGGCCACTCCTCTCTGCCTGCATGTCTGCTTCCTTCCCTGAGGAAATAAAGAGGTGCAGCTGGTGTGACCTGTGGGAGTCACTGGCACGTGTGATGTGAAAAGCAGGATGAGAAACTGTGATGCTGTAAACGCTTTCTGATGTGCCAGTTAAAGCTCAGGGGAAAAATACAGGTTCTTGAGCCTGTATCAGAATGATCTCACCATCTACATCATTCACGGGTTATTGTCCAGTTAAGGTCAGGTCATTAACAGAAAATAATTGGTGCTTGATGATGATCCTAACAAAGCAGGCCTCAGACATGACTCAGACTGTACAACCATGCCACTTCCAGTTGAAAGCACACTTCAGTTTGTCTGAAGTGGTGATCCCACGTTGAAAACTAAACTAAAACTAAACATTTTTCAGGAGCTTCAGTGACACAGATAGTTCTTGAAGGAAAATAACAGTCCTCATTGGAATATCATAATTGGAAAAAATTTATGTAATTTCTTTGCCGGTTTCATGTTCATTCTACCCTGAGGAGAAAACCAAGATCAGCAGACTTGTATTGAAGTTGAGTGTTTAGAACTATGTGGTTTCATGCAAGTGGAGGCTTCTGATGTGAAACCAAACAGTGGGTGAAGCAAAGTCTTCAAATACATCAAAAATTCTAATTAAAATATATGTTTAGTACTGGTCTCTTAAATTTCTTTAATTTCTTTTTCTTGCAGAGCTGAAGTCTTCTGCACAGCATCGTTCAATGGGGATATGATAGCTGCAACCCATGCTGGATGTCTCTAAATAAAATCTTAAACCCCAAGTCCTTGGGCTGTGTGTTTTGTGAAACTCCTGAAGTGCTTTTGACAGCGGGTGTGTACTTAGAGCCCCTTCAAATTGCAGTGTATTGCCATTAAATTAAACACTTAATTGTCATCATGTATAAAAACAGGGGGTAGGGAAAAATCACATTTCCACAGGGATTGGGCTGAACTCTTTTTACTGCTGAGAATAATGACCTGGGACAGTTTTATAGCACAGGGTATCCTGTCACCATAATCCATGCTGCAGAATTTTTAACTTCTGTGAGAATTTTCTGTGGCTTTTCTTCCATGCTCAGCAGTTCTGAAGGGCTGCTCTTCCCAGATCTCTGTAGCATCAGCTCTGAGCAGGGACTTGGGCACTGCCCTAAAGGTTTAATGAGGCTTCAGGCTCAGGGGATGATGGAGGCACAATTCTCACCAGAAATAAAGTATTGGTAATAGTAGTTACCAAAACTAATGCTTGCATATTTGGAGGTGTTTGGAAGGAACTGATGGTTTTCTGTTAGTACTTTCTTCTTGTGAACTTTTCTGGTTTGCTTTTTCCTTCCCACTCAAACACCCTCCTGCTGCAGCGCAGCGCATTTAATGTGTCTTGAAGCATCAGAATCTGCAAACAGTTCCATTAAATTTTGTATTCTTTTTTTGCCATTCTAATCCGTATGGATGCCAGTTTCTCATCACACTCCCTCAGCAGAAGTACATGGGAGTGGTAACATGCTGTTTGTAACAGAACAGCTCCTGAGTGGCACATTTCTGTTCTCAGGGGTGAGTCTAAAGTCCTGATGACTTCCCCCTTACTCCAAAGTCCGTGATATGCTTGGAAAGAGTACACATCACCTCTGAAGGGTCACCCTCTGGGATAGGCAAACCATTTCCTTTACTGTGCTGAAAGCAAGGTCTCCTTTCTGAATGCCAGCCCCTTCTCTTGTAGTTTTCAAAGATACTTTTGAGCACAGGTGGTTGAACTTAAAGCAATTATTTTGGGATGAAATGTTAGATACTTTCTCCTTTTGTGATGTGTTCTAAAACTGTAATCATCTCTTTTCAGTGTTATTGCACTGATGGATCATAGTCATTCAGGAGCAGAAAGGTCCTGAGGGCTGCTAGTTATAAAAGCCTCTAAGTCATGACCCTCTTCCCAACCCTGCCACTAACTTGGATAAATAAATCACTGATGTGGAGCACAGTACCTGTAATCATTCATCTGCTGCTGTTTTGCATAATTTCCATGGCTTTGTGCTGAGGGGGTGGAGGAGCTGAACCTCCTCTGTGCTTTCACCCCCTGTATAATCACAGTTTTTATGTGCCAGTACAAGTCATGCAAAAATGAAACATCAGCCCTGCTTTGTGTGAGGGCTGACTAGATGCATCATGTTAGTCATAAACTATTTGATAAAGCTGTGTTTGTAGTGTGCTATTACTAGTTAATCTTTCATTCACAGAGGAAATGTGGTACAATTTTGTAGCCTTGGTTAATGTCGTCAGTTAATTCAAGGTTCCTTGAGTATAGGCAGTTGTTAGTTTGTATTTTTGATGAAACACCTGCACACTGTGAGTTAGAAAATGAGTACTTGTGTTCTCCATTCATTGCAAACTGTTACTCTTGCATGCTGCCAAGGCTGTAATTAGTCCCTTTAGAACTGGGTTGTTCCCCTACTTGAGTTGCTTGGGCAGTTTTCAGTAGTTTTCAAGCCCCATCAATTACCAAGTCTGTAAGTTCCCTGCCTGACTTAAGTAATTGGTTCCCTTAGGATTTCAGAAGTTTTCACTTCTGCAGCAGAAATACATTAATAGATCTATGCTAGTCTTTCTGTTAAAGCAAAATGGGGCAGACTGCATTCTACCCAAAGGCATTTTTTACTTCTAGATTATCTGTAATTTCATCACTGCTCAATAAAGCATAGTCTGAAATCGATTATTTTGGTTGCCTGGGTTGAAAATACAGATTGTCATTGAAAGAGATGTGGTTCCTCTCATTGATACCAGGTGTCTGACTATGTTTTAATTTCAGAGGCACAACTCCAGATTGCATTTTTTTCTTTGCTCTTATGAGATCACTGCATTCAGCCAACACTTCGTCAAACATTTATTTGTTTGTTTATTCATTTAACTGGCCATTTTTTCATTTACTCCCCAAATTTACCATGGTCTTAATCTTTTGTAGTTTACCCATTCTATGGTCTATTGTTTTAAGTCCTCTAAGTCCATTGTTTCTGCACTGACTGCTGAAGAGGTGTGCCAGAGAAACTGGGATTTTTTTTCTCACCTCATTATCTCATTTTGGAATTGCCACCACAGATACTAGCGTGAAAGTACCCAACCTTGAGTGATTCTAGAGACAGAACTGTCAGTATAAACATTTGTGTTCCATCACACACAGCTATATAATAATCTGGATACCCAGTGAAATATTTATTTTAGAATAGCCTTTTGGGTTCCCTTTAGGGCACCTTGACTTGGTAGAAGATAAATCAATTGAAAATAGGCAAAAAGCAATATGTAAGTGGTGCTTTTCTGTCATTAAAATTGTATGAAGAAAACAAGCCTGTGGTTAAAGGACCTCTGTCTTCTATTTTGGCACAAACTCAAAACCTCTCTGTTTAGCTTCCAGAGAGCTTCACAGCTTACTATTTTAATTATGTTAGGTATAGTCTTCAAGAAGTTTCTGAATTAAATCTGAGCAGATGTGAATTAGATGTCCTTATGCTTTAATATTTTGGATGTTTTCAGTTTGTGGATCTTTCTTTCATACTCTGGACCACTCCTTTTTCCAGAGGGACAAGTCTGAGAGGGCCTGGGTTTAGTTACACTGAAGGGGGTATTTCAATTTGGTGAAAATGAATATATTATTTTTCAAATCAAATCATTGTAGACTTTCTGTTCAGCAATAAATTTGACAGCATATCCTTTTCATATCCACTCTTTAGAAAGCAATGGGAATTTGATTTTTTTTTTTTCTCCCCAAAGAACAAAAATTTCAATTCTTGTTCAGCTGTGCTTTGAAGCATCTGGTATTATCCATGTTGGAGATTAGCTGGTTTGGATGAACCCCACTTCTGAATTATTGTGGGCAACCCTTGCGTAATTGATATAAATACAACAGAAACCTGGAATTCTTTTAAACTGTGACCCCTTTACAGTGGTGTTGCCCTGGACAGTAATTAAGAGTATGAGTTACATATGAAAATTGCTTTGAGATCTTTTTACTGCTTATTAAATAGTAGGGGGAAAATTCAAAAATATTTTCTAATGTAAGTTATCAGCTACTCTTGTTTCTTTGTAGTCTGAGGTATTTCTTTCTGTCTGGACTTTAAACAATTTAGAGGTTTATAAACAAATAGGGCTAGGCATTGAAGATTTAATATTGCATGGCCTAGCACATTCAAATTATTTTTATCCTTTAGAGGTAAAGATCATCTATACGTTGCAATTCATTACTTTGGTTGAATTTTCAGTGCAGTAACATCAATGGTTTGTTGCTTTGTTTATTTGTTTTAATTAAATAGAATTGTTAAGTAGAAGGGAAGGAAAGAAAAAAAATTGCTGCCTCCATGAAAAAGAAAGTAGTTGTTCTCAATTTCACAATCAAGAAAATAAAGTTATATAAAGGTCAAACAATACACCAATAGGGGATATCAGCTGGGATCCAATATCCAGTGCTATTAAAATATTCCTGCCTGTTCCCACCTCAGTGGAGTACATCAAACAGCTGTGAGAACCTTTTTGTAATCATTATTTTAATGTGTGAAAATACACATTAGGTTACAAATAGCGGGGCAAAACAGTCTCTGGGTTGCATAATTGGAAGTTGGAATGTGTATCAGAGGAGCACAATAACACAGTAATTTATTGGTAAAAGTGTCATAATTACTTCTTTAATTATCACAAAAATAAGGTGGAATGGTGCAAGTTTAGGATATATGTTACTGGAAAAACACTTTGGGGTAGCACAGAGTGGCTTATGGCAGGTCAAGATGGAAAGACAGTGACTGTGAGACCCTCTGTGGTGCAATTAATTATTGTTTCAATTAAAACACAAAAGTGAGCTCTGCCCCCTGCCCTCTCCGTGGGTTTTTCAGAGGTAGCCCCTTCTGCAAACAGTGAGCACCTGCTCAGCTCCTGTTTGCTCTGCTTGTACAGGGAAGATAAATGTTAGTCTGACTTGAATTTAAATGAGTTTAAAATAATAGTATTTGCCGGAATTAATGTGATCCACTATTCCATTTTCTCCTTTGGTATTCCATGAATAACATTAAGTCCTTTTCTGTAGTTGCACCACCTTTTTCCATTAGCTATGTAGAGCGTGCAGCTCTTTGAAAAATGTCACTGTATAAATAGTGTTGCTGAGAACCTGACTAAGCCACAGCCAGCAACAAAATGTGGGAATGAACCTTGCTGGTTAAGAAAAAAAAAAANCATGTATGTGAAAATGTGTATAAATATATATGAAAATTATGACAGGTGATGGAAGGACAGAGATGAGAAGGAAGAGTGTAGTCTGAGATTTTGTTTATTTTTTGTAAAATTTTGGTTGCGCCATTAAAATTCATAACTCTTGCGAGTTCTTTAGACTAAGTTTAGCAAAAAAAGAGAAAAAAACCACAGCTCCATAATTCTGGACTAAAGGCAGTTTTGTAAAGACAAGAAGATCTCTTCCTCAAGGGAGGAAATGCCTGCTAGCCACCAAGCCAGTCAATCAGCACGGATACTGGACTTAAATGGGTCTTTGCTAGTTAACCAAAGCTATTGCCTGAAACTGGCAGAATGGGCTGTCAGGGGAAACATAAATATACAGGTCATTAATATGAGTAAGAAATCCTTTTTGCTAGCCTCCATGAGCCATCCAGGTAATTGAAAACTGAAGATATGCCTCCCTAAAGAAGACACATTTCTCCAAGACCTTGTTTTCTGACAGCCCGGAGCAGATTTGGGGAACAGCTAATTGGAAACTTTACTGGAAACGTGCACATCTCTGTGCCCCAAAACCATGCTGTCACTTCTCTTTCCTGTTTGTTTCTCCCAGATGTGGTGTTGTCCTCTGATTCCAATACTGCAGAGAATTGTTTTCAGCCAAACAGGAGCTCTTTATTAACTCACTGTTGTGTCAACCCACTGCCAGCAGCTCTAAGTGCCTCTTGATAGCTCATTTGGGAATATTTCAGTGCTGGCTTTATGAAGCTGGGTGTGGAAGGGATGAGGTTTTTTTGGAGGGGTCAGGGGGAAAGCTGGCAATCTCTAAGTAAGGTGCTTTATCTTCATATTCTGGACTGGCAGGACAAATGGGGAGATATTCTGGAAATACCTGCATAATTTAAATGGTTAGGCACAGCTGAAGTTCCTCTGCCCACTACATAATCCAGAAGCAGCATATGGGCAACTGACAGCCTACCTGCAGTACAACTGGAGTAGCTGAAGGTGTGACTTCAAAGTTACCTAAATTTTATTTAATTCTCTGTTTGAGACTGCTTTGAAGTTAAAGCAACACTGCAGCGGTTCAATTGGAATTTACCTCTGGAATCAAACTATGTAAAACAATTTGCCAGCTACTCTAATCCTAAGTAGATCAGCAAAATCTAAGCAAGTAAGACTTTAGATAGGTCACCTTTTCAGTTTATTCAAGTTATTTTTATTGCTATATAGGCAACTCCAAGAATGAGAAGTACAAAGCTCAGAAAGCCAAGCATCAGCACCAGGACAGAACCAAGTACAAAGGAGAGGGCTCAGAGTCCCATGTTTTTATGGGGTGTTGGGTGCTACAACTTTTCCTTACAGTAGGGCCATAAAATTGATAGTCAACCTAATTTCACATGAAAGAAGACTGGACTTCTGGCACTTGCTCAAAAGCATGTTTAAATACAATTGTATGTAATTATTTTATTTTTTTTTACTTACTAGAACACTAACTTAGGCTCTTTCTCTCCTAGTAAAATCCCACAACTATCCCTCCTATGCCATAAATAATCTGTGTAAAGTGGAATAGCTCAGCAGGTGTACTGAGAGCACACCCTCACCAGAGCAGCTCAAACCATGTGGGTTAAAGCAACATCCCTGTAAAGCCACCATAGATCACCTCTCCTTCCCACTCCTTCATAATCTTCTGCATGTTCTTCTCTCACAGTCAGTTTCTTTTTATCATAAAAATATTGTAAGTTTAGAAACCATTCCAAACCCCAAAAAGAGACAAAGCTGTATGGTACTGTAAGTGTTGTAAGACAAATGTGGTTTTAAGGCAGAAAGCATGGCACTGCTGATGTGATACAAAGCAGACATTTACAACAGAAGTTCAGGTTTTCCTTATTGAGTCTTTACAGACCTTGTAAATGTATTTGCATTACTTAGAATACAGATATATTTTTTAAAAAAACATAGAAGTCCTAGCAAAAGGTTCTGTGGGGTTTGTTTTGACAGGGAAGCTATAAAATAGCTGTTGGATATAGTCAAAATCTATTCAATTAAGAAGATCTTTTGAATATCAAATGAACTGTAAAACTTACGTAGATATGGTAAGAAAAATATAACTGTGTGAAGAAAAGTCAGCTTTTTGTCCCACCATTTTATTTAGCTTTATGTGATGCATCTTTTCTTAGTTATTGGTTTACATCCACTTTTTATGTATATGTGTGATAGTGTAAAAATTAATAATTATGTAAATGGTTGGCATTCCTCTCTGCTCCACTGGAAAATAATATTTGCTACCTGGGAATGAATGCACAGAATGAAGAAATTAAAACTATTTCTAGAACTTTGCCATTACATTTCCCTCTGTTCTGTACTTCTTAGACATAAAACCCAATTCCTAAAACTTCAGTCTTTGCACAGAATTATTATTTATATAGTGCTGCAATGTCTGAATAAATATTGTGTAAGTCTTCATTTATTTGCTCAGTTCAAGTGGTCTCATACAAATGTCCAAAGGACTGTAATCATTCCCTTACCTCGTTTTCTCAACAGGCAGTGTTTTCACAGTGCTCTGTTGCTATAATAGGTATTATAAGTGGAAGAAAATTGAAATGTTTGTTCAAACATTTGCCAAAAAATTAGAAATTCTGGACTGCCACCAAGTAAAGAGAAAGAATTCCCAGTCAGACATCCATCAGCTACTCCCCTCCATTCAGAGAGCACCCAAGGGAACAGGATGCTCCTTGGTTTGGTGAGTCTTGTAAAATTCAGGAGTACCAAAATTAGATGCCTATTCATGCAGTTTTGTGCCAATGCTTGATTTCTCTGTAGTGCCTGGAAGTAATTTCTTAAATGTCTCACGCTTCCATGAGGTACTGCTGGTGCCTAAAACGTCACCCGTCAGAAAGGAATGACCTTTCCACAAAGAAAAAAAAATCATTGCTTATGTCTTTTTAAATGCTGATAAACTTAGGTGGCACCAACAACCCCAGCAAGATTTATTGAGCAATACCCTTCAGTATATAAGCATCATCAGGTAGCTTTGCATTCTCTGATGAATAAACAATTGAAGTCGTAATTGTTTGTGCATTCCTGAAAATGTCAACAAAATCAAACATCTGTCATGCCAGATAAGGAAACACGGCTCGTTTAATACACTTAGTGCTCTACTCAGCCTTGAAAAGGTCACTCCAGTTTTAACAAGCCGGGTGTAATTTATTGGCTCCCAGTAAATGACCATGTAACGACAGTAAAGCTGTGGCCATGTTTGGTTACCCTTCAAACGACGTATTTGATTTAGATAGCACATCATATTTAGCTCAATCTGTTTAATGTTGCTTTTGGATGCACTCTCACCCTCTCACTTACAACCAACTGTGACATGAAACCATTTTTACCAAAGCAACACTCACAGCCCCCAACCCCATCCCACCACAATAATGTAGAGCAAGCCAGAAGGATAGCCTTGAAATCCACCCACTTAAGACAACAAACAAGATACAAAGGCAGCATTCACTCCTCTGCCATCTTCAGTGCCAATAAACAAAATGCACACATGGTTCAGTTGCAGATTGGAGCCATCAACAGCACACAGGTGGTGCCTGTCTGCCAAAAAGGGCTGGACACTCCTCTGACTCTGCTTTGGCTTTCTGCACCAGGCTGCTGGATACAGCCCAGAATCCCTTCACAAATAACTCATGGCAAGTGCTGCTTGCTCTCCCTACTGGCTGCACCAAAAGGCTGTCGGAACAGCCTGGAGATGTCTCACTTTGCACAGACCTATTTAGCTGAAAACTGATCTCTTGGAACCACTCTCAATGACCTCCATTATTCTCCTGTTGGCCTGTGCTCAAAAGATTTGCTAATGTCAGTGAGAAGGAGATAATTCGGGGTGAATATGGACACAGTGTGGCAGAGAGGATCATGACTCCTTCAACACATTGCCTTGAAGCACAGTCAATTTTTAGCTTGATGGCTGTTGTAACCTAAGAGTGCAGTGCATTCAGTGTCATTTGGCCCTAAAAACCCTGACAAAGTGTTAATTATTGGTACTGATGAGTTGGTTCTGTTCCTCTTTAAACTGAGAGATCTAATCCTGCAAGATACCATTATGTGAGAGATCCAAATAAGCAATCTATTTCCCAGACTAGCTGGCAGGTCAGAGCTAGCACAGATGCACAAATGCGTTGATCACATCGCTGGGCAGCTGGTGGGGGCTGGCCCAGTTCTCTTTCCTCTGTTCTTCTCCCAAGTATTTGACTCCTGAGCCAACTCTGAGAGCTGGCTTCAGTGGAATTTATTTATAATCCATGGAGGTAATTTGGGGTGAGAAAATACTCTTAGAAGTTTTGTGCTTTAGGCAAAAGTGAATTTGAGGTTCTTTGTATGTCTGAATTATGGAAGGCCTTAAACAAAGGAGGGGAAAAGATATGGACTGTTCTTCATTTCCTTTCCTTTCATTTTTTGTACACAAGAGAGTCACAAGGCCAAATGAGGATTATGCTACTGGGGTTTTTTCATCCCAACAGGATTACAAAACACTTTATGAGTCAGTTTGTTTCAAGTCTGCCAGTAATGGAAAATGGGAATTATGGCCCTCCCTGCAAAGGTTGATCGCTGCTCCCCTGAGCAAGGACAAGTAGGCCTGTGAATCCAGGTCATTCCTAAAGGATGCTTGTGGGAAAATGAGATTGAATTTTGGCTGTCTCAATAACCAGGCTTTACACTGGATTGTTACTAGGCTCTCCCACAGCCTATCTTCAGAGTTTGAGTTGACCTGACTCTTTCATATGTTATGCAAGAGCATCACACAGAATTCACTCCTGAGGCATAATATGGCACCACTGTGAGGGCATGGATCACTCATTCTCATAATCAGATGTCATGATTTATGTGTGACATGGTTTAATACCAGCCAGAAAGTCACCCCCTGTCTCTTGCCCACCCTGCCCTGGTGGGATCAGGGAGAGAATTGGGAGGGCAAAAGTGATACAACCCGTGGGCTGAGATAAAGACAATTTAACATGTAAAGGAAAAGCCATGCACACAGCAAAGCAAAACAGGGAATCCATTCCTCACTTCCCACAGGCAGGCAGGTGTTCAGCCATCCCAGGACAGCAAGGCTCTGAAAAAATGTCATGCTGACTTTGAATAACAAACACCAGCACTCCAAATGTCCCCCACTTCCTCCTTGTCCCCACAGCTCTACATGCAGAGCATGGTGCTGTAAGGTCTTGGATGTCCCTTGGGTCAGTTGGGGTCCCCTGCCCTGGCTGTGCCCTCTCCCAATTCCTTGTGCACTCCCAGCCTGTGCCCTGGTGGGGTGGAGGGAGGAGGAGGAATGCTGGGCTTTGTGTGAGCTCAGCAAGAACTAAAACATCCCTGTGTTCTCAACACTGTTTCCACCACAGATACAAACCACAGCCCCACTTCAGCTGCTGTGAACAAAATTCATCTTACCCAAGCCAAACGCAATCCATTCTCCACCTCTTTTTCCATGCCTAGGCCACGTCCTCTCCAGTAGACCCTCATTAACCACCACACCTCTTTTCATGCTTTGATATGGCACAGAGACATTGTTACCTTAGTCTATAGACCACTTTTGTAAAATGTCCTTGAAATGTCTAGAAATGTCCACAAATGCTCACTGAGTCATTTAGTACATGGCTTTGGGGTCTATCTGAGGAACAGCAGTGTTGGTGTAGAACAGCCTCTGTCCTTCTGTCCCAAAATCTGGATGACTCAAAAGCTCAGAATCTGAATTCAGTGTCTAACCAAAAAGCTCAGCTCTGGTACTGCCAGCAACCTCCTACTAAGCAAGAATCAAACAGCATTTCCCATAATGGGTTAGGGGAACCCAAAGCAAACAGAAAGAAATCATCTTTTTGCAGATTGCATAATCCCACTGCAGAACACATTGCTGCAAAATGTGTGAAGGAGTTCAGAAAGGATCAGACAAATCCAAAGAGCACAGGCACGTCAGTGTGAAACGGTCCACGGACAATGTGAACTCTTGGCTCTGAAACAGAAAGAAAGGGGAGGTGTCCTAGGAAAGTACCTATTTGTAATGCTGCATTTAGTACCTCTCCATATTTCTGTTGTTTCCTATTTCTTGTATTCTTGTGTCTGCTGCTGGCCGACCTCAGAGACAGCACTGAGAGAACCCTCGGTCTGAGCCAGCACGGACCAGGCTGGAATATTGCCTTTTAACAACCTTTCATGTGCACCTCTAAAAACCTAATCATGTTTCAAACCTGTCAAGTGTTCAGCTGATCTTGGTCATAAAGATATACTTCTCCTTGGTTTGTATTTTTAATCATAATTTAGTTCATTTTTCTACACTTGGCCTTATTGCTATTTCATTTACTTAAGCTGTAATGATTAAATCTAATTTACTACTCCATGAAATCTTAATCCTTCTGAAAAGTAATGGGCAAAGTACACAGGTCAGTTAAGAAACTGATTCTCCACATAACCTCCATTTAGTAATTCCATTTATTTCAATAAAACTAGCTGGCACATGAAAGACTCTACAGTGGCCTTTAGTCTCCAGAAAATCATAGAATTATTAATGCAAGCACTGAAGAAATGTTTTGACCTCTTCCTGAACATATTATTTTTCATGGAAAAAAATCCAAAACAAATCCTGCTTATAAAATCTCTCTAAAGAAAGCCACCTACATTTTGTGCTTGTTCTTATTTTACAAGTACAACATTATGCTTTTCAAATATACAAAATGTCAGCTTGATAATACAGGTGAAAGGGCTTCCATATCCACAGTGAACATGATTTCTCTAAGAAACAATAAATGAAAATCCTATTACTAATGTAGTATTCTCAATTAATCACATTTGTTCATTACTAGCATATTTTAGGTGATATAAAAGGAGGAACAATAATTGCCTTGTTCACTTTGATTTATTTGGCTCAGTGCCTCCTTACCTAGGTAATGTAAAATAAACTGTGCTACATGGGTCATTTATGATGTGATTTAATAAGATGGTTTTTATTTCTAGCCTTCAGGGAAACACATTATTTTGGATGCACTTGGCAAAAAAGAAAAGAAAAGGAAAAAAAAAGAAAAATAACCCTAAACAAAACCAAAATAAAAACACCCGACAACATTTCTTTTGTTCATTTTCTATTTTCACTCAATAGACTCCAGCCTAGAAGTTAACTTAAGGCAGGTTGTTCGTGGTGCTAATGTACTAAAACAGGACTTCAAAACCCACATCAGGAAACAGTGTGGGGATGTCAAAATAAGGAAGGTTGTAACTACAAGCTTGACCAGCTCCTAACTTCCTTTGGGTATTTCCACATAAATTAAGACTTGTTCCTTTTCACTAGCTGAAACAGGTTAATGTTTTTGCTTAGCAGCATATGCTGTCTACAAACAAAGCTATATTTATGTAACAAGTATCTGAGACACATCTGGAGGTAAAAAAAAAATAGCTAGGAAATCGGTTTTCCGCAGACACAGTGAATAACATGAGCAAGTTTACTACTGAAACTTACAAAAACCTTACAGGAATTTGGGACCAGTTTCTATGCCTTTTAGGTTTTTTGATGATTCACTTATAACCATTCTGTGAGAATAACATTAACTCAAAACTCTGCAGATGGCACAAAATTAAAGGAACTGGTATTTGAAAATCCTGTGTGGGGATATTTCATATATTCTAAGTGGAAGAGCTGATGCTGATGACAAAGCACTGCAGAGAAGATCTACCTGCTTCCACTATAAATCCCTGGGGTTTTGTCACTCAAAATTTTCAGACATTTTAATTTGAAATAACACTGTTTACCTTAAGTCTCTCTCTGGAAAGACATTCATGAGTGAGAAGAGTTTAAAAAAAAAAATTAAAACCAACGATGGCACCTATTTTTTCTATTTCTAAAAATTAGTAGGACTTTACCAGACAACTTCACAAGGAAATCTTCAGCTGACTCCTTTTTGGGGAGCAGGTCTTTATCTCAGCTTAGTGGTTGTGTGTATCTATCATTGTATCTATGTATCTAGCATTGGATTGTTCATTATGTTTATGCCCCCAGTAATAAAATTCTGTATTTCCTGGTCTACAGCCTCCTTCAAAGTTAAAAGCACAAGCAGGAAACCTTTCACTGTAGCTTGAGAAATCCCAACCAACAAAAAGCTACACCAAGTGTCTACCTGAAGTCCAAAAATCCAAGATATTTACTCCCCTGAATTTTAGAAACTTGGCAGCATGATCATGTGAAAGAGACAGAGAGACTCAGGAGGTGGTGAAGGGTTCAGTCCCTATGAGGCTTTTGGGATGTGTTTAGCCAACAACAAAAAACTGTGAGAACTGTGAGTCCCCCTGTGATGTAAATGGGGATGGCAAGTGTACACATCATTTTGTCTGTGCTTTATGAGACACCCTTGGATGTCCTGAAATGTAGAACATAAGAACAGGTAGAAATAAGAACAGGTAAGGTGTTGAAAACTACTGATGGCTTAAAGTCACCTCTGATACCCACGCAACTGAAAATTTCTGTAGCTGTACCTGTACAGTGGCACAGACTGTGCTGCACAGATGGCCTTCTACAACAGGAAAGAAAAATTGTGCCATTATCCTGAGCACAAATTCAAATTCCATGTTTACAATGGCGTTCTTGAACATTTAAAAATCTTTTTAGGTCAAAAATATGCATGTCTCAGATGGATACCAACACCCCTCCAGCTCTCAGGGGTCCCAGCACAGCAAGGAGCTGGAG
>VXBB01017185.1:0-33157 GCA_013399915.1 Illadopsis cleaveri
TTAGGTTACAACCAGAAATAAAAAGAATTGGAACATTTAAGTTACTGAATTGTGCTCTAACCCACATACCTAAGTTCTGTTATCACCTAAAAGACTAGTGTGATTTACTATAAACAAAAGTAGTGATTTTTAGAAAACAACATTCTGCAAATATCATTGAAATGTTTCCTGGAACTAGCCATGCACCACCCAACCATCTATTCCTAGGTTTTCTTAGCTCTGGGAAAAAATTGGCTTCAGAAGTGTCTTTAATGCTTTAAAAGAATTCTTCTTTAGAAGTTTCACTTTCATTGGGAGGATCTGTTTAGGCTTGCTCCAGGTTTACAGCTCAGTCTCCTGTCCTGTCGATGACTCAGATGTCATGAGGTTGACTGCACACTAGGATGGTTATTCTAGAATAGTTATAAACAAACTTTAAATTAAAGCCTTGACTTTTATTTACTGAAAAGAAAAAAAAAAAAAAATCCAAAACCCAGAGAAGCTAATCCAACTTGTATTGTTTCTCTGCAGTTACTTCAATTTCTCTTTTGAATTTTGGCTTCTTCCAAAAAGTTTTTTTCAGATCCACAAACTGAGAAGGTACTCTGAATATTTTCAGCTGTGTCTGACACAGGACTGCTTCTAACTCTCACAGATTGCCTGAGCTGACTGTTCATACACAGAAGAACACAAGCAGTGTGGTGTCCCATCTATGAACACTCAAATAATCTGAACAGTTTTCTAAATGCATTTCCTTCTGCTATTTAAATCTTGATGTGCCTACTGTGCATAGCTGGACATCAAGGGCAATCACCAGGAAAAATCAGGATTGTGTCACATCTGTTCTTCTTTTATACCATATATTAATGTATAACTCTGCATATGTTCTTTATTTTTTTAGTATTTCTATTTCTATTAATTATATCTACATTAATATTAATATTTATGTTTGGCACGAGTGCAGCACAAGATGCTCCTCAGTTATGCTAACCCTTATGAAGCTGGGGAGTGATAAAATTTCACCTCAAGCCGTCTCTGGCTGCTGTGTGTAGCATGTCACAGGCTGTGAGAGCTCAGCCTTTCAGTGACCCCTGTGCCCCCTGTCCCCTGCAGGCTGAGGGACGTCCCCGCCGTGCCCATGATCAGCAGCCGCACGCTGTGCCTGCACTTCCACCCGCGCCGGGGGTTGCACCACCACGTTCCCGTCATGTTCGACTACTTCCACCTCTCCGTGGTCTCTGTCACCGTGCACGCCTCCCTGGTGGCCCTGCACCAGCCTCTGATCAGGTAACAGGCACAGCAGTGGCAGTGGGGAGGCAGAGGAATATCGTTACAATTCAGGACGGCTCATGTAACAACATGTAGAACTCCAATTTCTTCACAGGGCATTATAGCAAAGTTTATTGAAAGACAGATTCTTTTACACAATGTTTCAGTACAATGAATAGGATTGGTCCTTTAGGGCATCACCTTTTTGTAAACATCTCTACCAGTAAACAAGTGGGAAAAGCACCAGGTGTCAGGAGAAGGATATCTACAAGGTTGTTTTGGGTTCCTTCTTATAATTTCCCAGGCCAGATTGAGAGAGTTTTGTCCTTGGCTTTCTCACAGGCTTCAAGGCACTGCCTGGAACCCAAGAATCCATGTTCTGATCACTGTCAGTTCCACAGAGGAGAGTCCTCTGCTGAGCTCTCTCCTACAATTTGCTCATTGGATGGGAGAAGCAGAGAGGACAATTTAGTTTAAAGGTTTTTGGTCCTGGGCTGAGAGTCTGGAGACTGGGGTTTAGAACCAAACTCTGACACAGGACTCTTCCCTTGGTAAGACACTGATGGTCTGGTGTTGCAGCGCGTGGCAACAGAGTTTGTGTGCAGGGAGGTACAGCCGCTGGCAGGGAAACAGACGAGACAAGTCTCTGTTTTGATAAGGTCAAAAATCCATTTTTATTTCCCCCTGAGCCAGGGAGTGGAGAGGAGACGAAGAGTCCTCAGGGGCAGGGTTGTGGGGTTTTATAGGGGTGTCTATAGGGTTGTTGTGGGGTTTGGGTCAAGGGAGGAGATAACATAAGGAGAGTAAGATCAGATTTCAGCCTCCTCAAAATGGGAGGACTCCACAGTCTGGTCAAAAAATTACAGACTTTTGGGAAAGAGGTCAAGAATTCGGATTAGTCTTGTTCTCTGTTCCCCGTCTGTAATGAGGAAAGTGCAGATTGTGTTTCCCTCGGTTGTTTTTCCTCTTTAGTCTAAAAGCAACTAAAAGCATTTACATTTTTTCTCTTTGATGATTTGTAAAGCATTCAGGACAGCTGGACTCATCCATGGTCTCTGTGCATGAATATAATTCACAAAGTGGTTAGGAGGAGGCACACAGGAGTCAGTGCTGGCTAAGGCTCCACTGGATTTTCCCTTTGCAGCATCATCTGGTTTGATTGTGCAGCACAAGTCAAAAATAATACCAGCTGCCGTGGGGTCTAGGTGTGATTTATGTTATCTGATTCATAATGACAAGAAAATAATTCAGAACTCCTTCAAGTAAAACAGGGCTGGAGGTCAATATCTTCTAATATTTAGAGCAGGTAAAGGGAAGCAAAAGTCTTTCTGGCAATTTACTTAGAGCCCAGTCTTATCAGCACGTGAGATAGAGAGGGATGGGAGCGGGGGAACTCCTTTGGTTTTGAAGCAAAACGCAGTGTTCAGATTTGCTCAGCTTCCCTTAACTCCAGCAAGGTCATTTTTCCTAAATGGTCAAGAGACCTTAATTTTGTCAAATATTGTGCAAAGAGCACAGTGTCAGAGAGGAAAGATGAATCTGTAGAGTCTGTTTTCCTCAGGTTTCGGGTTTTGACTTAGTATTTCTTTGCTTCTCCATTGGGGTAAAGGCATTGCTTGCACACGATACCACAGAATGAATTGGGATTCCAAGAGGTTGAGCCAGAGGTTGTGAGAAGTTGAGAAGTTGTGGATGCCCCATCTCTGAAACTGCTCGAAGTCAAATTGGATGGGACTTTGAGCAATCTGGTCTAGTGAAAGATGTCCCTGCCCATGGCAGAAGGGTTCAAACTAGATAACATTTAGGGAAGGGGAAACCTTTCCAGGTTAAGGTCCCTTCCAAACCAAACCATTTTAAGGTTCTATGACTGTGAGATGTGACAGGGATGTGTCTCGTATCAGCAGATTAGACTGACATATCTATGTTCTGCTGATGTGATACAGGAAACTGCTGTATATCTGATTTTCTGTGTGTTGACTTTTCAAATAGTGAATTAGGTTGTAACAGACTACTCCTAAGCGGATAGTTTTGATCAGATAATTTTCTCATTGTTCTACTATAGAAAAGGGTGAAAGAACAATAGCTTAAGAGGCTTAATGACTGTTTTCTGTTCTGTGTTATCCTCTAATGAATGGGGTTGCACAGCCTCGTTACTGTTATTAGGCATAAATCACATGATGAGCAACTGTTTTATAGTCAGATTATTATAGCTTTTAAAATACTATTTTGTGGACATTTGTGAAGTGTACAATGTATTTACTTAGTGCGGTGGAATGAAGAATTTTGACAACACAATATACAGTCTTATTTGCTTAAGGCAATAAAATCATTTTTAAGTGTGATAGTGAGGATTTATCTTCTTCTTGATAAATATTCCAAACCCAAAGAGTTTTTATATCCTCCATTCTCTAAGTATAAATCAGGATGAAGACAGTAATGTAAAATAAATGGCTCTTCCAAGCACTCTAAAACAAAACCAGCCAATTAAAACTTATTTGGGTTTTTACACAGCTCAGAACTTTCCTTTTTATCATATATGATTGGAGTTTATTAGGAGCATAAAAAAATTAAGTATACAATCAGATTTTTTTTTCATGACACAATAGAGCCTGAATGACTAGGGAGGTGTTTTTTTGGGTTTTTTGGTTTGGGTGTTTTTTCTTGGTTTTTTTTTTTTGTTGTTGTTTGTTTGTTTGGCTTTTTTTGGTTGTTTGTTTGGGTTTTTGGGGTTGGTTTGTTTGTTTGTTTGGGTGTTTTTTGTTGGGGTTTTTTTTTGGTCACATTACAGAGGAAAAAAAAAACCAAACCCAAATGATACAATCACAGAATGGATTGGGTTGGNAAAAAAACCAAACCCAAATGATACAATCACAGAATGGATTGGGTTGGAAGGGACCTTAAAGATCATTTAGTTCCAGCCCTGCTGACATGGGCAGAGACAACTCCCACTGGACCAGGCTGTTCAGAGCCCCATCCAGGCTGGCCTTGAACACATCCAAGGCTGGGGATAGTTACATTATGAAGGAAGAAAAAAAATCTGTGAAGTGTTTCACTGTGATTTCATTTGCTACCTTGAACTGCCCCACCATGGTACATATTTTGTGTGTATATACACATTATTCCTACACATATCTATAGATTCATATGTAAAATTGCAACAGTTTTAGATCTACCCTGAAAATAATTATGTAAAATCGAAATTCACTGCTGTATTGAAGTTTTCCTGCAACACCACTTTGCCTGAAGCTCCTAAATGCCCTGTGGACTCACGTTTTCATATTTTGTCAGCTTTGTTGTCAAATTAGATACTCTTGTTCAATTTCTTCCATGTTATTTGTGTTTAAAGAGGAAAACCAGCAAGACCAATTCAGGCCTTTCCCTTCAGGGTAATGCATACTCACAAACATCTCCTGCTGGAGAAACCTTTCCAGGGTGCCTCCATTACCTCCCACTTCTTCGACAAGTGAACATTTTGATATTGATGTCTGTCCCGGTTAAAAATTCTGATATAATAAATATTACATTAGGTTTGAGACTTTGAAGCCCTCACCTTTTACCAACCTGAGACTGAGTGAAATTCACACGTCTGGGATCCTTTGCAGGGTTCTGGATGGAAATTTTGTGATTCAGCTTTTCTAAAAAGTGTAGCACAGCTTTTTGACAGAGTCCAAGTTCATGGCAACTGCTAATGGCTTTGTGGATTTACTGGGAAAGTGAGAGGCTGGTAGGAAAGGTGGTGAGGCAGACTTTGAATGAACTCATCTCCAGCTTCGTTAGCAGAGAATCATAGAATGGTTTGGGTTAGAAGGAACCTTAAAGATATTTTAGTTGCAACTCCCCTTCCATGGGCAGGGACACCTTCCACTATCTGAGGTTGTTCCAAGTCCCACCCAACCTGGCCTTGGACACTTCCAGGGATGGGGAAGCCACAGCTTCTCTGGGAAACCTGTGCCAGGGCCTCAGCACCCTCACAGTAAAAAATTCACCCTAAAATCTGAAATAAAACTCTTTTTTCAATATAAAGCCATTTCCCCTTGTCCTATGACTACATACCCTTGCCAAACACCTCGCTCCCTCTTTTTTATGAGCTACCCTGAGGTACTGAAAGGTGCTGCAATGTCACTCTGGAGCCTTTTCTTGTCAAGGCTGAACAACCCCAGGTCTCTCAGCCTGTCCTCAGAGGAGAGATGCTCCAGCCCTCTGATCACTTTTGTGGCCTCCTCTTGGCCTGCTCTGAGAGTTCCACAATATCCCACAATTTCTGTGCTGAGGATGCCAGAGCTGGATGCAGCACTGCAGGTGGGGTCTCACAAGGGCAGGACAGAGGGGCAGAATCCCCTCCCTCCACATGCTGCTCATGGAGCTTTGGATGCAGCCCAGGATGTGGTTGGCTTTCTGAGCTGCAAGCACACACTGTTGGCTCATCTCCAGTTTTCTATCCACCAGAACCCTCAAGTTCTTCTTTTCAGGGCTCCTCCCAGTGAGTCTCAATCTGTGCTCTGACCTGGGAATGTCCAAGCTCAGGGGTGGCATGTGGATCTGTTGAACCTCATGAGGGTCTTGTGGGCCCAGTGATCTCCAGGGTAATCCTATTTGCTGTACTTGTGGGATGACCACAAGCATGGCGTGATGCTTTGGTCCTTGGATTGCTTCATCTCTCTGCTCCTTGAGCAGCTGCAGCCCTCTGCAGCAGGGAAAGGACTGCTTGGCTTTTACTTGTCCTTACAGAGCACTGAGCCACAGCTTGGTTAAAAACTCTTTCTCTGACCCTTAGAGATCTTTGACTTCTCTAAAAAGCACCCCAGGACTGGCTCAGGAAGCTGAACTGCCCGGGACCAAGTTCAAGATTTTTCTTTCCAGGAAAGTGGAATAATAGGGGAGAACTGGGATGTAGGGTTCAGTGGTTGTGATAGCTGTTGTCTTGACCTGAAACACTGCTCCCCTCACCTTGCCCTAAACCCAAACCCTTTGACAAGGCACAGCAGGACAGTGTGACACCAGGGCTGGAGCTGTGCTGTGGCAGAGCAGTGACAGCTGCTGTGCTGGCTGTGGGGTCTGCACTGAGTGCTTTTGGCACCTGCAGATCATGGAGTAATATTTCAGACTTTCAGAATGTGGGAGAAATAGAGCAGAACCTACAGCAGGAGTTGGATGCCACATCCTAGTGTAATACAAGTGACAATTCTCTTCGGAAACTTGAGGGCTTGCCTCTGGCAACCTCATTTTACCCAGGCTGACAGGAGATGAGCAGGGCGAGCCTGGCAAAAGATAACCAGAAAAAGGGAACAATGTTCAAGCTTGAAACTGCTCCCCTGCTGAGGCACTGACCTCCATAAACAGCCAAATACCTTCCATTCTCTTACCTAACATCCAGGGGCTAAATGTGAGCAGACACTTGTAAGAGGAAGGCGAGGAGGAGGAGAAGGAGGTGAAGGAGGAGGAGGAGGAAGAAGAGTGGGGGCTTTGAACTCCAGTTTTCTCATTTGTATGGATGAGTTTGGTTTCTGGCCCGAGGCACTGATTTCTCCCTTAGCTCTCTGTCCCTAGCCAGGGCTGTAAGTGCAGCCAGTGCTTATTAGCCCAGCTGCAGCTGTTAGAAAAGACACTTTGCTCCAGCATAACTCAGACTTCAAAAAATATTTCTGTTTGTTCCCAAAGGAAAATGTGTGGGTCCGTGGTGTAGAGGTTTGCTTAGTCTCAGGCATGTTGCAAACACAGTGCCTTACTTCTACTGGACTCACTTAGGAAGCAAACACAAGAAACATGGTTCATTAATTCTATAGAGCCCTTCACCGCTTTCCAAAATATAAAAACCCAAACCACCAAGGAAATTTAAAAAAAAGGCAGTCTTGAAATTGCTGCAGATAAGCAGACCCTTTGCCATGGGTGGCTGGCAAACCTGTTTCCTCTTGCTTACACAGGAAAGGGTTTTTTTTTTTTTTCCCTAACTTTCTGGAGTCTCCTCAACTTTCTATTCCTTTCCCCACTTTCATACATAAGTTTATGTGAAAGAACCATGTAGGATTTCAGGATTTTACTTGTTAAAATTAATTCTTAATTGCTCATATCCAAATCACTATTTGAGAAACAAGAAATCTTGGTGGAACATGAGATGGGGAAAAAGTATAATACGAATTTTGTTGGTGGAGCAACCAAGACATAGATACTCAGTTTTTCAGAGCCTTTACCTTGTTCTTTCTTGAAGAGGAAACAGAATAAGAGCAACACAAAGTATTTAAAGATTGCTGATCCAGCCCTGATCTAGTTCTCTGCATCACTGCACTCAGGAATTAGGCCAGCCCCTGCCCTTCTTGAGCAGTTTTATCTCAGCTAAATTTGTTTACTTCCAGGCATCCTCCTGTTCCTCAAAAGCACAACTGATCCATCTATAAATGATACACACACTGTGCTCCCTTGTGTACCTTGAATTTGGGTTCAGATTTTGCAGGTCCATTTTCCTACAGCTGGAAGTGCAGCTGACTTCTACTGATGGGCAGCTTGTGTCTGAAACTGCACAAATATTGTGCTGAGGACTAAAGTTCTTCACTTATTTTCCCTCTGCACCCTGTCTGCAAATAAATTATTCTGTAGAAAAAAAAAAAGAAATTTTATCCAGTAAAGAGCTACTCCTTCCATAATATGTTTATTAGAAGAATACTGGTTTATATTACTTTCCTCTAAGAACTCACCTATAATAACTGGATTTTTCCTTTGAATTTTCTTTTATTTGGTAGTTTATTATGTATCTGCAAAGATAAACCTCCACTTTGGCATGCCATTCTCCTGTGCTACCAGCTGAGAAATCACATAAGAAAAACATGACAATTTCTGAGTCAAATTTAAAAAGAAAAATCCCATTCAAAAGTAAATTAAATATCACCACATGGTTTTATCTGCTTTCAGGTTTTATAGCAACTAAGGTTAAGTTCAGGAAAAATGAGCCAGCATTTTCCAGTAGTCAAAATCACTAAAGATTTCAAACCAGATTCCCCCCAGACTCTGTTTGGTATCTAAGGAGAGATACCTATTTTCATTAAAATTTTATTTTAATAAACCTTATCAGTTTCACCCAAAAAGCTCAGAACATTTTGCAGTCACTGATTATAAACTTATTGAAACTCCTTGGATAAGAGAGAACCATGTCTAGAGGAGCACAATCTGTAAACATCCACAGATTATTCTTAAAAATAAATAACAGATCACCCATGTACTCTATGGCCACATGCCAGTAATAATTTGCCAAAAGCTATATTTAAGTTTTGGTTTAAAACTGTGAGGGAAATTGGTGTTGTCGTTACAATTTTCCTGATCTGTGGGAGAAGGCAGTTCCTGGTGAAATGCAAACAGATGATAGTGGGGACTGGGAGGGTTTAACACTGAGTTGTGCTATTTCTACAGGACTGACTTATATTTTCAATTTTTAAAGCAGCAATATTTTATGTATAAGAGACTGAGAGAAATAGAAGTGGTTTCTCCAAGGATCTGGCCTCAATGGGATAGAAGTTCATTTCTTGAATTTCCACTCCTGGTTTACTCACAAGATTATAATTTCTTGCCTTTCTTAGAAGGACAAGAATTTCTTAGAAATGTGATCATTGTGTGTGCATGTAGTTTGTTTGGTGTGGTTTTTTTTACAGTTCAATAATTTCATATAGTGCAAGATAGGTTTTTATTCCAAGAAAAAATCAGATTCCATTTTTTTTCCCATTCTGCTAAAAACTTTGATTCATAAAAATAAATTGTTTTGCTTACCAAAAAAACCCCAAACAACCAAACTTTCCTCTGCTAAAAAACAAAGCCACAAAGCCCCAAAACAAAACTAAAAATGAAAGAAAATTTTGAGGTTTTTTTTGCAGATTAATCTGAAAGAGAACATGGTGTTCTATTACACTACCCTAAAGTATTTTTTCTGATTTTCTTCAATAACATATCTGAATTAACATTTATCAGGGCCATTCAATTTCTTACACTAGGAAACTGTCATTTCATTTTTATGTAAGAGAAATGTCCACAGAAGAGAAAAAAACAGGGAATGATTATTTAATATTTTGTGCTATACAAAAACCTAGTGTTGCCACAATGAATTCTGCAACAGTAAGTTCAAAAAAACCAGAAAGTTCAGCACTTATTACAATGTGCAGTTCATTCCAAAAGATGTTACAGAGGCCAAAAGTATAAATCACAAAGTCACGGACACAAATTCATAGAAGGTAACCATGACTGCTGGAAATAATTGCTTGAACATAACCTTTGAGTCAGAAAGGTCTTAAATTTTGTTTGCTGGCTCTTGCAGGCTGTGAGGAAGGAAAAAAATGGACTTTTCAAGGCAGTTTACTGTACTGTGTGTCCACAGATGATTGTGAGGCTCCTTTGAAGGATAAAGGCATAAAAGTATAGAATTATAGAATGGTTTGGGTTGGGAGGAATCTTAAAGATCATCTTGTTCCCTGCCATGGGCAGGGACAGCTTCCACTAGACCAGGTTGCTTCAATCCCCATCCAACCTGGCCGTAAAAACTTCCAGGGATGGGGCATCTACAAATTCTCTTGGTAACCTGTGCCAGGGCCTCACCACCCATGATCTCATGGATAAGGTCATCAAAAGGCCAGCTCAAAAAGAACCCACACATAAAACACTTCACTGAAAATACTAACAGTTCTGCACGCATTTTAATCCTCTTGGGCACATACATGTTACCTCTTTTGACCTTTTTTATCCTGACTGCAATTAAAAGCTGAGGTTATCATACTGGATAGGGATCTAAATGTTGATATTAAATCAGTGCTATTAAATAGATAGTCCAAATGGACACGTAAGTAACCAAGGTTCATGACTCATACAAATGAGCATGTTTGCAGAAATAATTAGAAGTAATAAATACAGCGAAAAAATAATTGATGTAGCAAATTAACCTGTTACTGCTAATAAAAATTTTCTTCAAGCATAATGTACTTCAGAAAATATTAGAGGGACTCAGCAGTTTGTAAGTCTTCCTCTTAAACTCCCTCAGCAGACAGATGCTGTTTTGGCATGTTTCCCAAAAGAAGGTTTTTTGTTTTACAGTGCTATGTGACATCAATTTCCATAAAACCAACAGATTAAAAACCCTTCTCTGCTGTAAAAGCAAAAGATAAATAAAAAAAGGCATTAAAAAGTGTTCTTCTTTCCCTTTAAACCTTTGAAAGCTTTGCTCATATTCAAATGAGGAGTTTCTAATGTACACAGAACATTTGTGTAAGCTTCTCTCTCTGATACCACAGCAATCATTTTTTATTTTGGTTTCTAGAGCCTTTCCAGCAGACCACAGCAGATACATCGTTCAACAACAGCTGAAATTATTCAGAGAGGTGTATAGCTCTTGTCTGTTGGAAATAGTTTTATTTATTTGTCTATTTATTTATTGTTTTATCTTAAATGGTGCATGTAGGAACGGCTTCATGCTGCTTAGAAGCAACCAGCTGGAAATTGCTTTGATCACATAAAATAAAATATGCATAATCAAGTATAGATATTTGCTGATTTCTTCTACTGTCTTCTACCCCATTCTCCCTCTTGTCTGTTTGTTCTACAGACAAGACAGGGATTTGTGTTTAACCTTCTGAAACTGGTCCAATTTGTAATTTTGATTGAGATCCTTTTTCCAATGTTGCAAATCTGTTTCACACCAGAACCTCACCTGTTTTATAACTTTTAATGATTTCTTTTTTGTTTGTGTTTTTAATATAAATCCTTCCAGAGTTGAAGAAGCATTTGGGCAATGCTCTTGGCCACATGGTGTGAATCTTGGAGCTGCCCTGTGCAGGGTCAGGAGTTGGATTTCGGTGATCCTTGTGGATTCTTTCCATCTCAGGATGTTCTATGATTCTACGATTCTCTGTTTTCAGTGTGTTTCTGTGTGTCTCTGCGCAGCACTCAGCCCTTTAATCTGTCCTTAAAAAACTGAATCAGGTGTAGATATCAATTTATTAGTTTTACCTGAGCTGATGTGGCCATGTGATACACATCTACATAAAGGAATGACCTTGGATTGGAAAGGCATTGCAGCAGGAATGGCATTTCCCTCTGGCTTTTAGTTCTGGCATGTTCAAGAGGTTTTTTGCACTCTCAGTCCTGGAAGCTTTTATTTTTCAAGAAGGCCAGGTCTCTGGGTAAAATGGGATTTGGGATGCTTGGATGAGCATTAGTTACCTGTGGATGGTGATCCCAGTCTGGAAGCTGTAGCAGAAAGTGTCATTACCTCTGCACTTGGTACAAACAGCAAATGTATTTTCTCTTTTTCTCTACAGTTCATTATTTCAGTTCCACCTTTGCCTGCATGTTCTTAAGGACCCTTCTGGTTACTTGTGTTGCAATTCAGTGATCACAGTTTTTAATTTGACTCATTGCATTCCCCACAAGTGGACTGATTTCCCTCTTGAAACCTCGATGTAGTTTGTGTACAGTATGTGTTATCAGAGGGACTAACAGTGGGGTTATCTCATCTCCACTTGTTGATGAGGCAGACATCCAGCCTCTCTTTACAATCCACAATTAGAATTAAATATTTGGAGAGTAAAATTCCTCTGATCTCTTTGATATCACTGCTTCAGCAAGAGATGACTCATATGCTGGAAATGCCAATTCCTCTCCAATGAATATAAAGGCAGCCCACATCATTATCTGGGGTGTAAGTACTGCTCAGATTAATCCAGAGTATGAGCCCTGGCTGTGCATCAATACTCTGGTGGGCTTGATGCTGAGTAAACTCCAGACAGGTTATTCCACCCTGATTGGGTTCTTGGTCTTCAATAGGAAATGTACAAATGTAGCCAGAAGGGAGCACTGACCACAATAGTCAGCACTGAGAATAAAACAACTTACATTCTGTCAGTAATTTGAGGAATAATTTGGATAGCAGTGAAATCACATTGCACCCAGGAAAAATAGATGTAGTTTTTTTCCTGAAGTCTTATCCTTTTGGTGCTGAAAGCTAATGCCATGGGAGACTGCGAAATTGCAGCCAAAATTCTGATCTATAAAATAAGTTTGGGATGAGCTAGAAAAGATATTGGTAGTTAGGAGGGGTCATGCACAACTCAAAGAGAAAGGACGATGTGGTTAAAGCCAGAGAGAAAGATGTAACATCCATCAAGGTGCAAGCTGATGAGAGGTTGCATAAGAATGTGATCCATGTGGATAGATGGAAAGGTTGTGGTGTGAGATGTTAAGCTGGAGAAAGATCTGTAAGACAGAAGAGAAAGCAGTCAGTTAAAGATAACACTCAAACCACTTCAGTGAATGCCTAGAAAAAAACTTCATTCACATTGCTTGAGGTACTGTACACTGGACAATAATCATTTTCAAGGAAAACATGAATTTACAGTGCAATTGAAATAAACAAAAGCAAAACTCACCAAAATTGTAAATCTTTTCTAAGCAAGGAAATAATATTGGGACAACAATGATTCTTCTCTAACAGTACTCCTCTGATTACTTTTTTCTTCTCAATTTTTCTCCTTGTAGTTTCGCTCGTCCAGGGAAAGGTTCATGGCTTGGTAAAGGCAACATGGAGGCAGGATCAGACCAGTCCAGTATGTCATTAGAAAATCTGGTGTTTGGAGCTGGCTACTGCAAACCCACTTCTTCAGAGGTAAGGAGGATGAGGAATGCTCTCTTACTTCAATCCAATCACACAGAGTGTCCACTCTGTCTGTGGAGAAATGTCATGGTTTTATATTTCCTGTAGAGGGATTTTTTTGGAAGAACAACCCTTCAAACATTTCTGCATGAACCATCTGGCACTTGGATGCACAATTCCTGGGCATTCAGCTCCCACCTGCATGGACCATTTCATGGTTCAAGGTGTATGAATATAACCCCATTGACAGTGACACTTTTAAGACAGGATTCACCTGACCAGGTGTCTCCTGAAAGATGAAATTAATTATTCAGGAAAAGGTCCTGGCTTTCAGTTCTTGTGTGTGACAGACAGAGGATATGAGTCATTATTAAGGATGTAGTTAAAGAAGGTTTTGTGTCCAGGCTATTGTGTGTGTTGGTGATGGGGTGTTACACACAACGCCTTACTCATGGCAGGTCCCAGAGTTAGTGTGTATCTTGATCTTGCTACTTACTGCAGGTAAAAAAGAAAAGCTCTTTGTGCAATTTTAAAAGAAATTTGGTTGGTTTAAAATGATTAATTGATTTTTTAAATGATTTTTTTCTAATTTCTTTTTTTTAATGTTTTTAAGCTCTAGGTTTGGGGGTTTATTTTTGTGGGTTTTTTGTCAAAAATGTTTCCTCAGCTCTAGAAACTCACTCAAGAGTATTGCCACCATTAACCTGTTAAGAAACCTTGATTCAAGGCTTCTGATTAACATGCTGCCCTCAGCTTCTCTCAACCTTTCCTGTCAAAACTTTTCTGTATAAATATTAAAATTATGCAAGCCTAGAGCACCTGGTACAGAGGAACTACCAGGGAATTGACTAGGGCTGAGAGAATGTTTGGCCTGAGGCTGCTCTCCCAAACATTGGGTCAGTGTATGCTTTTGGCAAACAAACTGACCTTAACCTCTCCCTCTCTGGTTGGCAGTCACATCACAGACATATTTAAATAACTGTTTGTATTTTAGGCCAATCTCTGTACATCTCTGTACATCACATAAGACAGAGGCTTCCTTGGAGAGTGGTGCCTATTTTCATTATACTCTGGACAAGCCTCTGTTGAAAGAACAGAAATGGAAAGCTCTCCATTGCCATTTTTGCTTTTAGTCTCCATGGAAAAATCTTGGTCTGTTATAATTAGAAAAAATCTTATTTTCTTCCCAATCTTCTTCCTTAGCTGGAAGCTCTGTCTACTACTTACCTCTGTAGACTATTTTTTTTTTTTTTTAAATGGCAGGGTAATTGTGGTGGGTTGACCTTGACTGGAAGCCAGGTGCTCACCAAGCCATTCTACCATTCCCCTCCTCAACAGGACAGGGTGCAATAGATAAAAATTGTGGGTAAAGTCAATTTAATGAAGCAAAATCAAGGCCATGTGCAGAAGCAAAGGAAAACAAAAGATTCATTCTCTCCTTCCCTTCAGCAGGTGATGTCCAGTCACTTCCTGGGAAGTGGGGCTTCAGGGCATGAAGTGGTGGCATTTCTGGAACACAAACATTATAATAGTGAATGCTCCCCCTTCTCCTCCTTTTCCTCAGCTCTTATTGCTCAGCACACCTCCTATGGTATGGAATATCCCTTTGGTCAGTGTGGGTCAGCTGGCCTGGCTGTGTCCCCTCCCAGGATCTTGCCCACTGCCACCCTGCTGATGGGGCAGTGCTGGAGACAGCTCCGGTGCTGTGCCAGCTCTGCTCAGCAGGAGCCAAAACCCTGCAGTGTCACCAACACCTCTGTAGCCACCAATGCCCAGCACAGCCCTGGGTAGGGTGCCATGGGGAAAGTTAACTCCATCCCTATTGGGGTTCCCAGTACCTCTGAGGGTCCAGCTCTTGCAGGGAAATGGCTTAAATCAGTGAGACGGCATGATTGGATATGTCTTGAAAAAATCAAAAGGGTTTTAATAATGAAAGAAAATAATACAAACACAAAGAGCAAAGCTGAGTACAGTGTAGGGGTAGGCCCCATGCACTTGCTACGACACCCTGAAAATACACTGAGCTTCTTTGTTCTCTCTCTTTAGTACTCAATAGTTCAGGTGGGCTATTTGGCCCCTGGCTCAATGAAATCAACAACAGACTTTGAGTTACACTTTCCAAGCCCAACCAGTGCCTCTGTGCTGACACTGAGGCAATTACTGTCAGGACAGCAAAGATGTTTCTGGGTCCTCTACTTTGTAAGAAATACAAGGGGTGAGTCTTAATCCTTTCTCTATATGGAAACACTTGCTGGGGGTGTAGGATGCGTGCCAACACATCCCAGGCAGAGCCAATACAGTTATTATTATCCTAGTAGATGAACCATGGAACACCAAAAGGAAATTGCTCTACCAAGAACTGGCTTTAGCACCCTGCTACCCTGCAGTCATCAGAATGCCACGCACCAAACCATCACAAATGTAATGCTGCACAGTCCACATGGCCAGATGTGCATTTGCTTAGCTTCAGAAACCTCCATAACTCATGACATCTGTTCTTGAGCTGAGTGGTTTAACTTAATAGACCGTGATGGCCTTTTTGCCTATGCATGATGCACGATAATGAGCAAAGGCTATTTTCTCTTGGCTTAACATAAAGAAATAAAAATTCAGAGCTAGAAAAGAAACTGTTGTGGGGCTAGACCTAACTCCAAGCAAAGGAGTGACTGACTGTTGGTTTAAATGGATGTTTATATCAGGCTGTAAGGAATTGAAGGAAGAGGAGTAATATTAATTCTTACAGTGCTGCAGTACTTGGCACTGAGTCAAGTTTCCTTCCCCTAAAAAACTTGTGGATACAATTCCAGGTTGTTTGAATGTGTTTGTTAAACTTCAATTGGTTTGAAAATTTTTGCATCACTGCCAGTGGGCATAAGAATGGATCCTACCCTTTTCATGAAATAAAAAATCCTGAAACCTGCAGACCTCTCTGAATCATATGTGGGTTTTTTTTGTTTGGACCTGCCCTACTGCATGTCTGAATTAGTAACCGTTGAATACCAGAACTCAAAATATATCACACATATTTCTATTTGTAAACTATTCTGATTTGATGCAATTGGCTAAATCTAAGGTGAAACATTAATAGATCTGGTCTTCCAAGCCTGACAAAGCTTCAATGAGAGGCAAGACATGGGAAAATCAATTTTTTAGGGATGCTGGTTAGTTTCTTTTTATGTCATAAACTGCCATGGAACAGTTACTCTTGGTCTATCCTGGTTGTGACTTTGTTTAGTTCTATTTTCATCCCTTACATTTCATGTGCATTTCTGTGTTTTCCTTGATCTAAGAAGTCTCCAGGCTTAAGCTCTTAATATGCATCTCCTGGGCTTGTCTTCTGTTTAGTGTCTTTTCTAGGGAACCAGATCTGATTATTCAGTTTACTGTAAGACTGCAAACAGTCAAGAGTTTCCTTATTTTAGCCTTAGCTATTGTGAGTAAACCAAAAAGTAGCTGACAGCTGCAGATAGATTATTTTTTCCAGAATAGTTTCCAAACTATTACAAATGAGCAGGAGTTTGCAAAGTGTAGGAACTCTAAATCATTGCTAATGCACATTTTTTTTTCCCCAGGTCTAGGCATAAAACCCCAGGAAAGTTGTAGTTTTTGGTGTCTGAAGCCTTACTAACTCCACAATTTATTCAGTTTCATAGATTTAGTATAAATTCTACAAATCCAAGAAGCAGAGTGGATCACAAAAGTAAATTTTGTTTTCACTAGTGTCATCATATGCAGTAGATGGATTAGGGGCATGGTGTTTTGGGTTTATGTGGCAAGGTTCTTTGTACCAGAGGGGAATGGGACCAGGGGACGCTTCTGTGAGAGGAAAGAAGAACCTTCCTCCACATTAAACAAAGGCAATTCACCATTCAAAGTTCAGAAAAGACTTGAACACAGTAGAGTGGTGGCTGGATTTACAGAAGCCTTAAATTCCCAGGAAAGCCAGAAATGTGCAGAAATATGATGTTAAAGCTGCCAAGTTATGTTTTCCAGATATCTCTTGAATACAAAGTAGAAGACTCTTCCCTTGATATACCATATATAGGTCATACTTTCCATTTACCCTCCTTTCCTGGCAGGATTTGGATGCATCAGGGAGTTAATGCTCTCTTTAGGCCCACAGGCTGACTGTGCTCATCTTGTTTATGTCACTGATTTGCTTTTTCCTCACTGAAAAGGCAATTCACTGCCTTAACTTTTAAATATAGTCTGCATCAATCAGCTCTTCTTTCCAGTTCCTGACGTAATCTTCTGCGTTTGGGCTGCTGAGGTGCCACTGCTTAATGACAGATCCTGAAGGCTTCTCATTCTGCACTTGTGACTTCTCACTGTGGAGACTAATTAAATGCCAGCAGCTTTGGATTGTACATGTGCATTTTCCCTAGGTCTCACCAAATGAATTCTGGACATCACTAACACGTTCCTCATCTCCTGGCTTAGCAGGGTAATTATAATAATTAATTCTATTTAAACCTAGGTGATTTTTTTAAAGTCTTTCTGTCACTTCCTATTCCACTACCTAGCAAACAGGGACCTCCCTTTTCTCCTTTCCTCCTTCTCTGCCTCTCTAATATTTTCTCTCTATCTATATACACTTTTCCTTAAAGCACAATTAAGACAACCAAGATATTTATTATTGAAAGAAGATATTTTTGTGTTGTCAGATAAATATGAATGAAGACAACTTTGTGGTCAACAAACTAGAAGAGAAAAATCTACAGAATAATAAAATCTATGAAATAATAAGAAGTGCTAGAACTTTTTCAAGTTATTTTCAACCCATAACCCTTGCTCACAGAGAATACATATCACTGTAGATATGTTCAAAATAGGATCAGATCTACTGCAGTCTTGGGAGATGCCAGTGGGGTGAAACAGCTTCATGTGACTGGTTTCCCTTTGGGGAACCTGAATTCCCCTTTGTGTCTGCTAAACTGCGTTTCTGTGTGAGGAAGTTCAAGGGGTTGTTTTAGGTGTTACAAGGTCAGGGTCTCAACTCCACACTGACTCACTCTTTCAGGTGATCTCAACTTCTCTAAGAGCTGGATACTGGAAAATCACAGCAGCTTTATTGATCTACAATAAAATAAACTATTCCTTGCAGATCTGCAAATTGAATGGCCATTTACACTTCAGGATTTCTGTGCCTTACCCTGTAGCATAAACCTCTCCTGTATTCACTGTTGTCAGGCTGGTTTAATGTCTTTGTAATATTGTGCATCACATGCCTGCTGTGTTATAATCAAGTTGAATCAATGGCATACTGGGGATTATTAATAAACTGTACTCACAGTAATCTTATTTTCACTTGGCTAGCAGTTGCACTGCAGATAAATTGACTTGTAAGTAATCAGATTGATTAATCATATGATTTCTCATTAATAAGGCACTGGTGTTTGATGAGAAGTGTTCTTCTTTCATCTAGCATTGATGTAGCAATCCCAAAAGACCTGAGGTTAATGCCTGGCATAACACAAGAACCAGGAGTGCCATTCAAATAAAATTTGTTGATGATAAGAGTTCTCTTCCACAGACAGTTTGATAATATTTTCATCTTTTCAGCTACATATGCAAAACCTGGGATGTTCTAGCCTAGCACCAAAACATTATTCAAACCCACATTTTTATGTCTCATAGCAGTCATCTGTGGTTTAGTCATATCTTCTTCTCTATAGTTATGGCTCTTTGGCCAAATGATTTACTTTTTCAGCTCTTGAAGTAGGAAGGCCCTGAGATTATCTCAATTCATTAGAACATAGGGCTAATAACCCCAAGGTTGTGGGTTTGATCCCTCTCCAGGCCATTCACTTAAAAGTTAAACTTGATGATCCTTGTATGTCCCTTCCAACTCAGAATATTCTTTGATTCTGTGGTGATTGTGCATCACAGCAGAGCCCAGATAGGATCCCTTGTGGGGATTGGAAAATATGATATGATTCTGTGGTTCTAAGACAGCTGATACATATTGCTGCTTTTTTATTAAATAAAATTTTTAAAAATCCCAGTATTTAAAATAGCTTTTTCTTATAATTGATCAATGTAGTTTGCATCAGAATTCATATAGAATTGTTAATTTTTTCATGAAAATGCCTTTAGTTTTCATCCCAGACTTCTCTGTTCCAATGTGTTTAATGGCAAACACTTCTTTCATGTGTTAGAATGCATTTGTAATGTGTGGTTTTAAAGGATTCCTTGGATGTCTTGCTGATGCAAATGGTGATTAGCTGTGATTGGGACTCCAGCAGATGTCCAACACATAATTATGCTGAAATACTAAGACAGCTGATATACTACTCTTTATAAGGTAAAATGACAAGTATCTTTAATCAGTATGTTCAGGGCACTCTTTGTGATAATTACCGATGAAGTCTTTAATCTTTGGTTGCCTAAAGATAAATGGCTGATCTCTAGAAAGAACTAAATGATTTCCTAGCTGAAGCAGAAAACATGTAACTGATAATGTGACAATAACTAGTTTCTTTAATCACTGGCATATTTCTTTTCTGTGGTTCTTACTTTGTGATCCAACATATGCAGCATATAACAAAGCAATGATCTGCATTTTTGTAGAGTTCAAAACTGAGATTAATTTGGATTTAGGCCTGAAACATGGTATTAAAAAAGCCTTGCAATCTTTTTGCTATGGGTGTTCAATGAAAATGTCATGAAATCAACTGGAGATTTTTGTGAGACTGCAGGTAGGAGGGTGAGGGTGACTTGTCCTGGAGAAAATTCTCTGGAACTGCTCATATTGGACTGATAATATATTCCTTTTGTTAAGCAATAGAATTTGCATAGGAAGTTGCTCTTTTCATGTGTATTTTTTTGCTGTTTTTATGCACTGTTTATGTATTGGAAATAATAAGATCGCTGTATTCTCTTTCCAAATCTCACCTAGACATATATAACTGAAAGGATTTTTATTATGGCTAATTTAGAGACTTGTGAGTAGTTGAGACAGACTAAGCATGGAGGATTTATTTCCCTTTCACAGCTACTATTACAGTTATATACTGAAGAATTTATTTGGCTTCCATCACCATAATTTCTCACTTTGTCTAAATCCATTTATGTGGTTAGTACCATTCACTTGGCTGGCATTCTTTCAGTTCAAGGTTTTTCTTTCTGGAGATTTCAGCATTGATTTTTCAGGAATTTTATAGGAAGAGGCTTCTGCAATACCTTTTTGGTTTTTTTCTTTCTTCCCCCAAGTAAAGTGCAGGAGCAGTGGAAAAGACTTTTTACTCTTCACTTCAGGAACTGGACTTGGCTGCTCTCTACCTTTTGAAAGAATGTTTTATTATTCTCTTTTCCTTTCTTCTCAGCATTTTTTCCAGTTGTACCTTGCTTAAAAATCATGTTCATATGCCCTAAGGAACACTAATCCTTAGCTCCTAAGGAACAATAATTCCCACTGACTGATGATGAGAGACTTCCTGAAGGGAGACTAAATCAACTCTCAGCTTCTGAGCTGACTGCCTTTCCAGGGTGATCAGAGATGTCAACAACAGCACAGTCAAGATCCATCATCTGAAAGCCAACCCTTTGCTATTGGCAAGTGTCCCAGACAGCAGCTCAGAGACTGGGGAATGAGAAAAAAGATTCCATCTTTCTCCAACCACTTTGGCTTGTTTTGTGGAAACAAGTCTTCATGTGACACCAAAAGTCTATATCTCTGCTCACAGCTATCACCTCAGTCGTAATGACCCAAGAAACAGCTTCACAGCTGGTAAGAATTGTGAGTTTTGGTGCAGTGCAAGGCAGGAACACTTAGAATTGCAGTCCCTGCAACATCATTTTGTGCAAAACCAACTGCTCCCACTCAAATGGTCTCATATTTTCTCCAAGGATCAGACAAGATTTGGCAGTGTGGCAATCAGAAAAGAATGGGCTAAGAGAAGGAGATGGGTCAATGTTATGATTCTCAAAAGCACTGCCAGACAGAGGTGAATAGCATATTTCACCTCTGTTTAGTCAACAAAGCATTTTTTTTGTAGCTTTGTGGTAAAATAAGAATTATTTTAGAATCTCCTCAGGACAAGAATAACTTCTGAAGATGACTTGACTTATTCACATATCCAGGGGCTGTATTCCAGTGTTGTGATGAATGACAAAAAGAGAAGAAATTTGGATCAAAATTGGTTGATGCTTCAAGGAAGGTCTTTGCATAATCAGGAAAAGTGTGTATTCATGTAGTTACACACATGAGTGCTTGGGTGAGAATATGGGTCTAAAGACTTATTTAGGATAAGCCAGACACAGAGGTAAATGAGCTTACACTACTTCTTTGACTGGCATAAACCTTGAGAAATCAAGCTTCCAGTCAGCCTAGTTTTACCATTTACCTGTCCTGTTCCCAGCTCCACAGCATGGTATTTGAATAGGGTCTGATACACTTTTAATACCTGCGCACTCAGCCCTGCATGATCCCAGGCTAGCTGGGTGTGTCATGAAATGTGGAGGAGCTGCAGAATCATTCATCTGTCGCCTGTAGCTCCTAGCAGATCAGATAAGGTCGGGTCAGATATGCCTTTACCCATCACTTTCCTTCCTTGTCTTCTTCACAGACTCTCACAGACTCATAGAATGGAATAACATTTGAACATTATCTGTTCCAAACCCCCTGCAATGAACAAGGTCATTGTCAACTAGAACAGGTTGCTCAGAGTCCTCTCGAACCTGGCCTTAAATATTTTCAGGGATGGGATATTCACCAGGTCTCTGGGCAATGTGACCCAGTGTCTCAGCACCTTCATCACAAAATATCTAGTCTAAATCTACCCTCTTTTATTTTTAAACCATTACCCTTTGTCCTATCTCAACACGCCCTGCTAAAAAGCCTGTCCCCATATTTCTTACAAGTTGCCCTTAAGTATTGAAAGGCTGCTATAAGATCTCCCAAGATATTCCCAAATTCTTTCCCTGGGTAGGATAAAACCATAAAGTCAGTTGAAGGCACCATATATCTACTCTTTGATGACCCAAGGCAGAAGTCTTTGCCATCTCTCAGGTTTCTGTTAGGCCTAGATGTAATCTGCAATGTCTGTGCTGGAATTAGGTTTTCCTGGCACTGGCAGACAGAGTTGGCTGAGGAGAAGCAGGGGTGAAAGGCTGAGCAGGACACCCTTAAGGCAGTGTTAAAAAATGCTCATGTGGGTGGTAAAACTCTGGTTCTGCTCTACACATTGTGTTTCTTTTGTAAACAAATACATTTCAGCTCTCCAGAGCTGCCAATCAGTCTCTTTCTCCGCTACTGAACTCATTAGAAGTAATTTATTTAAAACCATAAAATTATGACCTGCAGAAAAAATGGTGAGCTACTCATAGCTCATGAAATTTGATTGTCTTTGAGTGTAAATTACTTGAGGGCTGGTATATGTACTATGCATAATACAGGAGGTATCTATGGGGCTATGAAAATGAACCTGTGAAGATGTAATAGTTATGCAAATTTATACAGTTCCAGCTATTCAAAAGTTCCCTATTTTGTTGCAGTAAATTATAACATATCAATGTAATTGCCTTAAAGTAACATACCCAGGAAATATTCTGATTAGCCATTATTTCTGTTTCAGCGTTAGAATAGAAATTGTGGATTTCTGCAGTGGTAAAAAGGACTGTATATTATTTTATCATTGGCTTTTCCATTTGATGTATGTTTGCATGCATGTGAAAGACCTATAAATGATTCATTGCCTGAGAGTGTCATAAGTGAAGACTTCAGGAATGTGGCATAATCACAGGATTAGATATTGAGCTGTTTCCTGGCAGCAAAAGGCATAGAAACCACATCTCCCACATCAAAGAAACCAGACCAGCACTACAGCACCTGGGCCAAAGAGGAACAATTTTTGTGCAGACCAATTTTGGCAAAAAGGAAGGTGCCTTTAATCCAGGCTGTAAATTATTTTTTCTGAGTGTGATTTGAAAGAAAATAATAAAATAATACTAATAAAATAATACTCAGTAGAGCAAGTTTTGAAACATTTCTAAAAGAAAAATTTAATGTGTCTCATTGGGTCATTTTGACCAACTTCAATTACCTGAGTGATGGGACTCTGAGCCTCAGAATTATCTTCAGCAAAATAAGTAGGGAAGTAGTGGAAATTGATTTGATTTGGTTTTACAGCAGACCTTGGAGTATGTTCTCGCAACAGATCTTCTGTTGATTATTTTTCACAATACAATAACGGACAAAATTCAGGTAACCTGGAAAATGGCACATTTAGACCCAATAAAAGGATTCTTTTTCTCCCCATTTCTGTAGACCGTAAGAGAGCTGGTACAACACATTGCTGGAAGGTGCTTCTGTGAACTTTGTAGGATTTGACACAAGTGTGCAAAATGACAGCACTGACACAGTCCTTGTTCTGAAAGGATGGGAACTGTGAGGGCTGTGATATAAACCAATATTGGAGTAATTTGAGGAAGACTGCTTGAAGGCACAGAATTTCTGAAGCTGTCAGAGCTTTTATTGTGTTCTCTTTGTTTCTCTCTTTCTCCTCCTTGAGTATCAAATACTTGACTGTGATTGCTTGTAAAACACAAGACTTGTTGAATTTCTCTTCTGATGCAGTTTGTCAAAGATTATAGAAGTCAAAATCTTTTACTCACCTCTTTGGGGAAAAATGGAAGGCAATCATGAATGAAGTGGACAGTCTGGGATATGCGGGAGCATTTGTAAATAATAATAAAAAATAACAGTCCTGTCAATAGAGACATGACTTCTTTCCACTTGCATATGAATCATAGGAACCTACTTGGTAACACTTGTGACTGTGTAAAAGGCTGAAGGAAACAATAAAATAAAAACTCTGCCTTGGTAACGAAATGTCAAACTGCTTAAAAAATGAACTCATAAAGGTTGAAGTAATTTTTCACTGTCAAAAGACAGTTAAGTATTTCCTCTTTAGCCATTGTTTGACACTGTTGCTAATGTTTAAATTTGCTAAGATGAGGAAAAGATCAGAAATAGTGTTGTGATTGTGTCATTTTTTATCTCCATTTGTGAAGGCAAAGGTAATTAACCAGCATGCAGCAACTGCTCTGATTATAGGCATTTCAACAGTGAATTCTGGGCAAAGCTCTCAATAAATAGATTTGGGTGGGCATAGTTGGCACTGTATCTCTCCCCTCCTATGAGAGTCTGCATGATCAAGAACTGAAATAACCTACTAGGGACCTATTTTCAGATCGTACCTATAATTTCAGAAGCCAAGCCAGTGGTAGCAAAATGACAAGATTCAGATCTTGGCCACCTGCTGTAGTAGCCTGGGAAGCAAACAGTGCAATTCATAAATATCCTGCTAATAGGCAGGAGTATCAAAAGCCCAAGGCACTCATGTCTACACCCTTGTTATTAAAATAATTCACAATTCTTTTAATTCTTGATGGCACCAAGCCATGCTGTAAGACAGTAGATGCGTGTTCCCCACAACTAATACCAGTGGGTGTTGGTAAAAGCAAAGGCTCAGCCTTTTGGATTGATGAGGAATATAGTCAAATAGACTTTTTTAATTTATTTTTTTTAATGTATATGGCCTCTTTGAATTTTAGGTTTCCCAAGAAAAGGAAATATATCCTATTTTTTAATTGTATTTATATGATGCTTGAATAATGGTCCTCAGATTTAGCTTGTGGAAGCATCTAGCTCATAAATGTCTTTTCTACAAAATGTGAACAGGAAATGAGAAAATTTATCACCTCATTTAAGTGAGACCTTATTTTTATCATCTCTTTAGTATCCTTTCTGGACTTTTGTTGTGTCTGGTTCTTTATATATTCCTTTCTTTGGACAGGAGGATCCCTGTCTTTGCCTTTGCGTTCCTATCTGCACAAANGTGGAAGCATCTAGTTCATAAATGTCTTTTCTACAAAATGTGAACAGGAAATGAGAAAATTTATCACCTCATTTAAGTGAGACTTTATTTTTATCGTCTCTTTAGTATCCTTTCTGCACTTTTGTTATGTCTGGTTCTTTATATATTCTTTTTTTTGGACAGGAGGATCCCTGTCCTTGCCTTTGAGTCTTTCCTTTCTGCACAAATGGTGCTCCAGTGTTTGAAGTAAACAATTCTTCCCCCATATATGGACATATTTGTAGATGAAAATAGTTTTAAGACAGTAGCAGGATATCAAGTTTTTGGGGTTTTAAGCTTAAAAGGCAGCTTTGTGTGCTTCACGTGCTCAGGGTTTTCACACAACTCAAGCACAATTTGCTGGGAAATTTCAAGTAGCCCCAAATAAGTTTTCACTGGCATGACCTTCTGCATAAACAGAGCAAGAGTGGCTGCAATAGGGACATTTCATTAATGAGACTGTTCAGTGCATCCTGTGCTTAAGGGCAGGATATCAGTCAGGATAACCCTAACCAGTTTGATTCCAGATAATACTGTGCCTTAGAAATAGAACTCATCAAATATTTGACCACTTTGATATTTAATTTTGAGATGGCTCCTGTCAACATTTTGAAAAGGTAAAAAAGAACCCAAATGGAACATCAGTGGGACCAGTGCAATGAGACTTGGGTTATTTCTAGAATCTGACTGATGTGCAGACAATGCAGTGTCAGCCTGGGTCTCCTCCTGTATATAGTATCCCACTGACATGCCATTTTCCTGGCAAGAAAGAAACCCCAGACTCTGTGGTCAGAGAAAGGAAGGAGTGATGTGACTGGTGAGTTCAGTCCACCACCTCTGTGGGAAACTGTGAAATAGGCATATACTATAATAAATTGGAATATATTTTCCATATAAACCTCCTCTACACCCTAATGTTTAGTGCTCCCCACATTAAATAATTGATGTGTTGTCCTGTGCTATGTTACATGACTTAGCACATGTCAGTTTATATAAATCCACAGTGTACAGGTGAGTTTAAGGTATGATTTAATTTCTATTTGTAGCTCGTTATAAGGTTGTAAAAGGTTTGTTGTCGTGCTTAAGTGGCAGGTCTTGAAATGTGAAGTCACAATGATTAGATAATTTGCAATCACTAAGGAAAATGTCTTTAAAAAAAAAAAGAAAAAAATTCCAAAGGGTGTTTTATGTCACTTTGAAGAAGAAAATACTTTCTAAGTTGACTTAACACGTTTCATTTTTTCCCATTTGGGCAGTGAACTGTAAAATCAATTATTCCTGTAGCTTTTGTCATACGTGAACAGAGATCCAAGCCTGAAGTCACTTTCTCTCTGGCAGTGACTGTCAGTACATAATAGAGCCTGGCATTTCTAAATAGGAAACTACAGTCCTTGCTGCTTTTATTAAATAAAAAGCATGTCAGAGTGACCATTCGCTTCATGTCTGTACTTCAGAAGGCAGCACAGAGACAAGTAGTTTGGTACATGCATTTTGATAAAGTTCACTGTGTTTGAAAGCATATTTTGTCACACAGCATGAGAGAAATGGCACCTACAAGAGAACTGAGTTTAATTTGTTTGTTAGGTCCACACCGGCCCACAAGCATTGGCAAAGTGTCCTCAGCCAGCTCTTGTATCAGCCGTGGCCATTCTGTCTTGTAAGGACAAGATGAATCCTTCGCCTCCCTACAAACCTCTTTTTTTCTATCTCAGGTCCCTTCAGTTCCTAATTTTCTCTAAGAGGATTTCCAAGCTCACACTAGACCCAAAAATACATGCTCTGGGGCTGATTGTCAGCTTCTTGGAGTCAGCAATTACTGCTGAGTGAAGAAATCATGATGTCTGAAACATTTCTCCTACCTGAGGGAAGGAAATACCTATTCAAATTCAGGATGCTCCACATTTATTTTCCTCTGTTCAAAACTATATGAATTAAGTTGTTGTTTTGTTGGGTTTTTTTTTTAAGTAAGCACTGGAGTGGAACTTCTCTTTACAACTCTGAATTGTCTGCCTCTGAGCTTCCAGTTTAATTTTCCTTCATACACATTCCTTTTCTTTCATACACAGTGGAAAGCAAGGAGCATTTCTAGGGAATTGTGCATTATAAGAATGTTGAGGAGGGACTTTTTGCAGGTATGTGAAGTGATAGGACAAGGGGGAATGGTCTTAAGGGTAGATTTATGTTGGATATTAGGAAGAAATTAATTCCTGTGAGAGTGGTGAGGCACTGGAAGAGTTTGCTGGGAGAAGCTCTGGTTGTCTCAGTCCGGGAAGTGTCCAAGGCCAGGTTGGATGGGGCTTGGAGCAACCTGGGATAGTGGAAGGTGTCCCTGTCCATGGCAGGGGTTTGAAACTGGATGATCTTTAAGGTCCCTTCCAACCCAAACCATTCTATGATTCTACAACAACAACATTTGAAGTAGAGGGGATGAATTGTGCTCCAAAAACATCTGTTTCTCTCTCTGTGCTATGAAGGGAGTCCCGGGTGATGAGCTGAGCTGGACATGTTTATGGTCTAAATATAAAAGTTTTGCTAGATACTAATCTCACCACTGTTACACAAGCAAACTGTGACATGTATTAGAGCTTTGGTCACTTGTTGGTGTCCTGAGCTGCTTTACCAGCTAGCTACAGCTCTTCCACCAGCATAAAAGGAAGGCTTGGTGGGTTTGAACCTCAGGCTGGAGCGTGTTTGGCGGCGTGGAAGAAAGAGCGGGCTCCTTACGTGGTTTTCACCAGGTTTTATTCCAGGGAACTCCACGTGCAGAAGTGCCTCCTGGCCCTCTGTTCTCCCCTTTAATACCCAGGGCATACCCAGAGCAGGGGAGAACTTAGAACCAATGAAGGAGATGGAAGGGTGTGACTCAGGACAGGGATACTTAACAGAATAATGAAAAAGGTGGGTACTTGAGTACCTGGTCAAATAGAAGGGCATCTTCCCCAAGTCTTCCCAGGGTGATTGGCAATGTCTTTTACCAGGGAGATACCAAGGGGTTTTGGGGTAGGGGTATCGAAATGAACCATTATGAACAAATAACAAAAACACATTGAACTTTGAAAAAACACTAAATGCACACTGCTGCAGTCACTGACTCCTATGTAATTAAGTGTAAACTTTTGTAAATGAGGCCAATAAAAATCAAAAAAATCCTGGGGAAAATAATTTATTTATTTACTTATCTCTTTAGTCATATACCTAATATCAGACAGTATATAGCATGGATATAAAGAGAAATACTCTGCTAGCTGCTAACCTGTATAATTACATAACATAAAGCCATCTCCATCCCAGCCAGAGCCACAGCTGAGCCCACCCTCCCCTGTTGCTAGGCATACAAGTTGAATCAAAACTTTTTTGACATTTTCTGATGTCCTGAACGCCAATTTTAATGGCACAATTGTGTTAATATCACTGAACAGAGTCTCCTTTTCCGTGTGTGTGTGTACATACAGGTGGGAGAGGCAGAAAGATGTTAACAGGTGTTCTTTTAAAAATTTATTGTTTTATGCTGTTGCCTGCAGAGATGAGCAATAACAAGGCAGCTCTTCAGCTCAGGGGTCTTTTTTTGATCAGAGAAACAGGAGGGGATATGCTTTTCTTATCTGTGGGTAGGCAGCATGGACTCTCTTTAATCAGAAGGGACAATGTGTTAAGGCCCTTTCTGATGTCTCCATTGTGTTAGTTTTGGTTAGAAGATCAGAATTTGTACCACAGGTGTGTATGTATTAATAAATATTTAATTTAAAGTTACATATAAAGGCCAGCTTTAGATAGAAAAATAGATAAAAAGAAATATATTTATATAAATCTTTGCATCTAATCTGTCCCCCTTTTTTCATAAAGAGTTATTTTTTAATATTTTGGGGGGGTTCACCAAAAAATTGTAATTATTCAGTGTTGCTTTATCATCTCTTAGCCAAAGGATATCACAGTGTGCTTTGTCAGTGTTCCCTATGCAGACTCTTAGTAATAGCAATGCGAAGATATGGACTAACATGTCATTTTCAGACACAGATGTAAGAGAGGGAAATAAAAGCACATCCAAAGGGTTGTAGTGGAAAGGGTGACATGAGGCTGGCAACATAAATAGTGAGATTCTGCAGGGCCCCATCCTTTTGCAAATTCTCCTCAACATTGTCATTGACAACTTGGATACAGAACTCAAAGAAATACTAAGTAAATTTGTCAATGGCATTAAACTGGGAGGAGCTGTTGACTCCCTGGAAGGCAGAGAGGCCCTGCAGAGAGACCTCGACAAATCAGAGAAATGGGAAATCACCAACAGGATGGAGATTAACAAGGGCAGTGCTGGATCCTGCACCTGGGATGGGCAGCCCTGGATGTACAGACAGACTGGGGAATGAGAGACTGGAAAGCAGCTGTGGGATGGGACCTGGGGATCCTGGTCAGTGGAAAATTGAATGTGAGTCAGCAGTGCCCTGGCAGCCAGAAGGGCCAACCCTGTCCTGGGGCCACCAGGGACAGCATCACCAGCTGGGCAAGGAAAGGGATTGTCCTGCTCTGGTCTGCACTGGGGAAGCCTCACCTTGAGTCCTGGGGGCAGTTTTGGGTGCTACAATATAACAAAGATATCAAGGTATTTCTGAGTGTCCAGAGAAGGGTTATGAAAATTGTGAAGGGTCTATGAGGATAGTGAAGGGTCTAGAGGGGAAGATATAGGAGAAGCAGTTGAGGACTAGGAATCAGATTCAATAATCCTAATGGGTGCCTTCCGAATCAGGAGATTCTGTGATTCTGTGATACATGAGTCACAACTTTTCCTGTACCAGATGATTCAGTGCTCATCTTAGAAGGACGCCTTGGGTCAGAAACTGCTCTGCCTTCCAGGAGACATTTTCCCCAGTGCTTAATTTACTGCTAAAGCAATGTTTTTATGGCTTTAATTTTCTCTGTGGTGATATTTAACCATCATCAGGTGGAGAAAAAGTATTTTTCCCCTTCTTATTTATCATAATCAGAATTGTTCAAGAACTTCTGTAGAATACCCTATATGTGCTTTTACATGAAGAGCCATCATGATTGTAGACACTTGTGATGATGTATAGGATGTAACATAGCCTCCAGTCACTAGGTACAGTTTTTAAAGTGATGTGGGAAATAGACTTCAAAAAATAGCATAGAAATTATAAAATCCGGAAATGCCCCTAAAAGAAAAATTGGGAAAGAACCCACAAGAAATCAAAATATCTGTGCATTGAATGAAGTGGGGTTTTTTGTAATTTTTTTTGTATTTTTTTTTGTATTTTTTTTTCCTTTAAATTCTAAAATATATGCTATATGAACTTTATCNTGCTGGGAGAGGCCCCAGAGTGACAAGCAGAGTTAGGGGGTTACTCAAAATAAGATAGACACATGGCAGGTGGGACAAAACAAAGAATTGGGAGNAATCCAGAAATTTTATTTTAAATGAGAATTATTTTTTTTCCTTCTTAGTGGGTCACTACGAGACTTTTGGAACATTGTCAGTATTTTTTCTCCTCGAAGTTCTCTAAGGGAAATCAGTGCAATCTGTGAAACATTTTTGATTTACTAGAATGATATTTTTAGATGGTAATTTTCCTAAAAAAATACTTTCCTGGCCACTCCTTTGTTGCGCNCCTTCTTCCTTGGCCAATTGCAAGTCATAAACCTACAGCCTCCGTTTAGAACAGTGACTTATAGAATTGAAACCATGAGACACAATCATTAGATCTGACCAGGAGATTTCTCTTCTCTCTGTTCAGAAAATGCTCTTTTTCAAGCTTGATGGTTCCTATTTTTCAAGGGTCTCAAGTCAAATACTTTCTAACTGCTAATTTTATACAAAGTGTAAATTATCACTGAACCTGTCACTAAATCTGACTGCAATGTCAAATACTTTTTCTACTGCGTTATTATCCCAGGGGTTTTAACAAAGTAGCTCTAATTTTTAGAGGTAACATAAATGTCAAATTGTATTTATGAAATACCAACCTACGTTTTCTTACATAACAGATTTAGTGAGAGGCATAACATAAACAGTTCCATATATTGTCACTCTGTTTCTAATTATTGCCTGTTATTGAAGCTTTGGATTAGTGTTCTTAGTGTAACTGAAATAGAATTGAAATATACCATAATGATTTTACTTATATTTTAGAACTTTGGATAATGAACCAACATATCAAATACAGGCTAGTAAATCAATACAAAGGAAGCAATTTATTAAGTCGATAGAATATGCACATCCTAGTCCAATATTTCTATTTATCTAAAATGTTTGATCCTTAGTTTTACTTTTTTAATGGAAAATATTAATTTTCTCAGCTTTTCCATATCTGTTCCTCCTATAAGCATGTTACCTCCCTGTCAGTGGATATTAGAGGAAAGAGATTTACAGGAGCTGGATTATGTGAGTGTCACCCTCCCCCCAGGAATGTTCTGTGTTCACATATCTGCTGCTGTCAGATGAAAAACAGAAAAGCATTGTTTTTCTGCCAAATAGGACGAAGATTTGTGTCCCATGGCTGTTATATGTATCCTATGGTTGCTCTGTTCAATAAAAATATTTTAAATCCTTAACTGGGCTGAGAAGAAACTGTCACCACAGAATGGCATCCACAATCTGGCATCTGTGGGCTTCCATGTCTTTGAACTATGGGGTTTTTTTTTAGATTTGCCAATAATTTTTCACTGCCTGGCACAGGGATGTAAAAGATATTTGTATTGATGAATGAATTAATGAGGGGGAGTTGTTTGGGTTTGGCAGTTTGCCATAGCTGAATAGAGATGTAAATATACATATACACACATATAGAATCGTTAGAGGTGGAAAAGACCTTTAAGATTATCAAGTCCAGCTGTCAACTCAGCACCACCATCACTTATACCATTAAACCATGTCCTCAAATGCCACATCCAAGGGATTTTTGAACACTACCAGGGATAGTGATTCCACCATTTTCCTCGGCAACATGTTCCTATGCTTGACAACCTTTTTAGTGAAGAAATATTTTTTAATATACAATCTAAACCTTTACAATGACTCTACGTGTATACATATGGGTTTGGTTTTTTTCTATAAATGCCATACATATTCATAAAAATATTCTTAGTCAACCCAAATGCAGATTGTTTCCTTGTTGTTGCTGTTGTTGGTTGGTTGTTTCCTCCATAAAATATCATAATTAAAATTTTTCATTTTCAATCATCTGGATTCTTTTCTTCTCTTTAAATTGTATGCAATTTCTGTCATAAGAATGGCTCAAAAGACATTCCTTGTCTCTTCAGTCTTCTCTGAGCATTCATTTTAATGTATTTTTTAATGATAACCTTTTAGGACGAAAATAATTTCTGATATGCAACCAGTTTCAGAAAATGGAATAAAACCTTTTCTTTCTTCCACCACTGCTCAAGCACTTTCACTAATGAAGAGGAAACACTAAAGTTTTAGCTCAACACATAACTATAATTTAATTTCCAACCACCAAGTAACAGGAAATCTCCTATCTTAGAAAACAGCATCCAAAGTAAAGAGTAAAACCTTGGGCCTTCAATTTGAAGCCAGAGTGAAATTTTCATATTAGGTAATCAAAATGGGGTTGCAGACAAGTGGGCAGATGCTATGAACTCAGAAACTACATTTGTCTTGGAGGGGTTGAGATTTATCCCTCAGTTTCAAGCAGCTCTGTAGATTTTTCCCAGAAGCAGGTAGGGTAGGGCAGTTCTCTCTGCTACTGGAAAACAGTTGGAGACTGCAAAACTTGTCTATTTAGTCTGGAATGGCTTTTCAGTGTATTAAAATTCTTGACAAGCAATTTGAATCTGAATTGTGAAATGTGTTAAGAGTTAGATTAAGCATAAAGAGTCTCATTTACCAGTTGTTAGTGCTATTGTTGAACGTTGCACGTAGTTAACATAGCTCATGAAATTGCTTTATTACAAAACAAATACAAGCTACTTACTGCACATTACAAAGCATGAAATTCACTTGGCGTCTTTTGATATTGGTTAGACGTAGGACACAGTGAATATCCACAAATTGTTCTCTGCATTTGAATAATGAATTGACATGAACCTTATTTGATGAAGGTGTTTGCTTTTTGCAAGTAATTTTCCTTTCTCTTATTATAAAGGAAAAGTACATTTATAAAGCAATACAGTCTAATTATAGGAGGAATCTGTTGACTGATAAGAGCATTGCACAGGGAGCCTATTCATTTAAAAGGCTGTATTCAACAGAGATAATGCAAAAATGTTGAGTTTGTTTGGGCTTGTTGATATTGAAGGCTTTTTACTTGGCTGGGTAAATCTAGCAGAAGAACAGCTTGAAAGATAGATGGACAAGGGTCAGTGATGGTCCAGTGTTGAGGTCCAGCTTTGCACATCATGGTCAAAATAAACTGAAGCCTTTACGTTTCCAAAACACTAAGCAGTCATCTTTATCTCATTTTTA
>VXBB01017203.1:7333-19049 GCA_013399915.1 Illadopsis cleaveri
AAACTCAACCCTACTAAACTTTAGAATGGCTTGTTTTCTTTGTATTCTTCCTATATGCTATGCTTTTTGTAAATGTCTTAACCCGATTTCTGTTTTTCTTGTGTATTGCACGAAAAGGAGCATGCAGCAAACACATGACTGATTCCGTCTATATAGTCATTGTTTCCTTATTGCACCCTGTTTAAGAAGTTACAGTTTCTTTTTATCTGCAATTAATGTGTCAGATGTGTTTAATTCCAAATTTCATATTCATATTTTCAGCCCTCTGTTCAGTAAAGACCAGTTTCGCAGAATTGTCTAGTTCCTTCTACTGACAATCATTAATCCTTAATGATCTTTAATGATAAATCAGATAACACTAATTGCGCGTCACATGGGCTTTTGCTTTGCGGGGTTTTTTCTTTCTTTCTGCATGTGGGCTGTTTAATTACATATCATTGTACTACCTCAGATTGTCTTCCATGAAACAGTTTTCTTAGCTGCAAGACTTGCCACATCGATATCCTTAAATTTGCGAAGAGTATGAGGTCTAGCAATCTGAGCTTTTTTGCTGTCTTTTATTTGTCACCTGTCAGTGTTAGATATATGTATTATATAGGTGAAACATTTAATTTTCTGACTTTGTAGTTGTAAGAAACGTCAGATTTGTTTGTAATATCTTCTGCTGCAGGAGGTGTTTTTAGTTGGATTGTTTTTAATGGAATTCTTTTAAAAAATTTCCCAAATATTATATGTATCAAACAGTGTGATTTTATACTGGGATGTTATGTGTGAGGCAATTTAGTTTGTTTTGAAAGTGTAAACTCTGGTAAAGTAAGATTGAATTGTTGTTGTTAATTCTGAATCATCTTCATATGAAATAAATGGATATGTGTATGTGCAGTGATACAGTCATGTATGTACTTTGTCTTTATGCAGATTCTAGGACAACAGATAAATGACTTCACCCTTCCTGATGTTAACCTGATTGGAGAGCATGCTGATGCTGCAGAGCTTGGGAGAATGCTTCAGCTTATTTTGGGATGTGCTGTGAATTGTGAACAGAAGCAAGGTATTAAATTTTGAAAACATGTTTTCTTGGTTATTATGCAACTACTAAGGAGAAAGATTATATTTCTTGGGTTTCTGTCAGAAACAGATTGGAATTTTTTTTAAATAATGATGACATTATTTTGTTGTACAGGTAGTAACTGTTTTTTGGTGTGAGCTTCACTACTTTTGGAGAGTCAGACTGAAACTGAATTTTCTTCCAACATGCATATATATTTTCAGTTTTGGTTTGTTGAGCTGAAAAATCAGTCTACAAGGAAAAAATTCTTGGGCACACCTTTTAACCATTTATGAGGTAGGTCAGGATAGTGAAGAGTGGAAGAATGTGATTATTGTGTTACTCAGCATGACTCTTTGTAGAGGTGCATTCCAGGCTTCATCTTACTACATGGCCAAGAGCCATCGTTACGACTGGTGCTTGGTCTGAAGATGTCTGGTGTGATCTGGAATACTGTAGTTTCTGAGATGACAGTAAGGTCATCCAAGAAGTTGCTTCAGGCCAATTACCAGATGATTGAATCCCACTTCAGCAGTCTTTAAAGGAGACTCCTGCCTCTCTACCGCTGTGGCACTGACTGTAATTCTGACCTGCACAAATATGGTAGAGACTCATTCATCTTTCTTGAAGATGCCAGAGTGGATGTGATGAGCAATGGAGATGTTTGTTAAAGTATGCTACATCTCATGTTCTAAACTTGCCTTGGGTGCAGGGTCTTTATTGTTACCCAGTTGCCTGAAATTACACTTAATTCAAGCCAGATAAAGGTAATGGCAAATACAAACATTTATTCTAAATACTTAAAACAGGAAACATAGTCATGTGTGGGAAAAATAGACATGTTGGAAAATAAAACTTTTTTACTGTATTTATTTTACAGTTGCATCAAATATGTGTATCTTCCAGATTTAGCTCATTTTGGGTTTGATGGCTGCCAAAATTTCAGGCCTTTTGTCTTCCTCTTGCTTGGTGGATCTTAACTTTACAGTTAGTTTTCCCTTTCCAATTTTCTTAGGTGACTACATCACTTTAGTTTCTCCTTCTGAAGTTACTTCTGTTCTCTTAACCAGGAAGTGATCTGGCTATTCTATTAATTGAAATAGAAGCAATGTTCTTCCACGAGTACCTAAATAACTCTGGTTTATTAAACCCCCTGTCATCTCTGTTTTGTATAAAATTATCTTCCTTTTGGTGACTATTTGTCATTTTCAAGTGGGAAGTGTATTCTTTTCTTGTGTCCCCTTTACTCTTTTGCTCTGGACATTAAAAATGCACATTTGAAATGCCAGAACAATCTAATTTTATGTACTTTGAGTGAGATCCAGCATGAGCAAATAACCCACTTGAAGGTGACTTTTTCCCAGCATCTTTCTCTTAATGACATCATTAAAAGAATAAAGGAGATGATGTTTGACTGGAAACCATATTACTTGACTGGGCAAGTCATTTACTCCTTGACTTAGTCTAAATGTCAGAATTTGTTCTTCTGACTACTATATCATCTTACAAAGTACTTCTTGTGTAGCTCATATGTACGCATAGCTGAGTACTTCTGAGAACTTTAAAATTGGAGGGGACTTAATTTGTGATGTACAGAAATAAGAACAGACACCAAAAATGAACATGAAAATGCTTTGAAATGAGAATGCTGTAGGAAGGCAGGCTGTTATTGTTACACTTACAGAAAAGAACAACCTATGTATAGATCATGTACTTTAGGAGCCTGAACAGTTTGGTTATAAAGTGAGAAAAGAATAAAACTAATTATTTCAGAGGTGTGAGGTGCCAGGGAAAAAAGGAAATTATGTACTTTTTTCATTGTTGCAGGTTTCAAATAAGCCCGGACTTATGTCTGAACGGACTTGTGATAAAATCTTGTTGAATTTGTTGGAGTGGAACTTGACTGGTGATTATACAGTGACATCTGTGGCATCTAGTCATTTTGTAGGAAGAATGCAGCTTCTGTCTTACCTTCTGTATGACTTGACTTTCAACATTGACATTTCAGAATGTTTTTATTTTCAGAGTACATCCAGACCATAATGATGATGGAAGAATCAGTTCAACATGTTGTCATGACAGCCATTCAGGAGGTATGCTGAGATGCCCATAGTGTGTAAAAGTTCAGTCTTCCATTATTTTACAGTAGTATGCTTTTTCCCACTTAGGAACAACTTAGGTGGAAGTAAAGCAAATAAGAGGCATAGACACTTGCCTTTTCACGGTGAAAAATTTCTTATTTTTCCTTAGAAAAATCTTGCTTTATGTCAAGGAACTCTGGTTGTATGTCCCACTTTTCTTTAAATCTAGAAGACTGAAACTTCTAGATATTTTTGATACTGGGTTCCCTTTCCTTTTCTTTTCCCTCCCTGTGAGTCCTGAAGTGCACCAGATTGACTTTATATGGATAACCAGTTACTGTAGAATTTTGTCAAAATTTGTACCTTGAAACTGAAAAATTCCATAAAATTTTTTTTAAGTGAAGAGAAAGAGAAATGGGTAACAGTATTGTTTGGTCAGCTGTAGTGTTATGAATGGAGTAATTATCTGTAACTTGAACGTATATAAATAATACAATAGGCTGTTATGTTTTTACAAGTCAGTGAGTATACTGCAGTGCATTTTGTGGAAGTGCTCTTCTGTGGTAAATCAAAACCAGAGTGTTAGCCACTGAAGCCCCCCTGTGACTTACAAGAAGTCAAAAGTGCGTATAAGAGAAATGCCTATCGGTCTATAGATGGTTTCTGTGGGGCAGGCCACTAGCTAGGAGGCCAGGAAACCACTAGTAATCCTGTTTCTTCTGAACCCGAACAAGAGAAACTAAATTCCACATTGAGCTTTAGAGCAGTTTCTCATCTCTGTAATGTCTGAATAGAGAAAGAAATATCAGTGAGCCTACACAGGAATCTGTCCACAGTCATCACTTTGACCAGTGCTTTATCCATGCAGTCATACATTCAGTTTTCAGTGTGTGGTCTGCTGTCTCTAACATAGCAGAGAGGACTTTTGGAATCAGCATCAAAAGAAGCATTGTCTGAATCATCTTCCAGTCAGTGCTGCCGAGCACCAGTTTGCTGGAGTTTCGGCATATTTTACTTTTTTATAAGTTTTGTAACTGTAATATGCAGTGTTTTGGTGGATTTTTCTAGTCTTTTTTAAATTAAACTCAAATTGCAGCATCACTGTCTTGTGCCCCACCTTGAAATAGAAAACCTTTATTTATCTTCCTTCTTTATGTTGAAAATCTATTTGATTTTTATAAAAGTCTCCTTTATTTGATAAAATAGCTAGACTTGCAGCAGCCCACAATTTTCAGCTTTTGATAAGTAAACTTTCAACTTGTTCAATGTTTGTCCCCTTTCTCTGAGATGATGAGTAGAAGTAGGAAGAAATCACAGAGTAAGAGTATGTTCTTCTGGAATAGATTTTTAAAATTCAATTCATCAAAAAGCTTACTATTCAGCTACTGGCCTGGTTTTGAGTGATTTTAATGCTACTTTCCAAGCTGCTTAGAAATTGAAGGCATTTCAGGACCAAATGCAGAGGATCTTAAGTGCTTAATGAAGAGGCGAGAAGGTGTCTCAGACTTGGAGACACTTTGAGAACAAGGCCTCTCTCCATTATTTTTCAATAGGCTTGGAGTTTGGAGAGGTCCCAGTCAGCTGGAAGCTAGCTAACATTATTCCAGTTTTCAAGACGAGAAAGAAGGAAGATGCTGTCAGTTACAGGCCTGTCTCACTTCAGTGCCTGGCAAAATTATGAAGAAGGTTATTGTGAGAGTTAGATCATAGCCAGCACAGACTGATATGTGAAGAGTGTTTAAAGAGGTGAAACTTCATGGGATTTTTAAGGAGGTTATTCTGTTTCTTCGACTCATAGCAGCTCTTAGAATTCATGTGAGTTAGAAAAATCAGTATGTAGGAAATTAGCTATATATGCATATTTGAAAAGTTGGTATGTCACCTAATCCAAACATTCCAAAGCATTTGACATTGCAGGTAGTCTTAAAAATTTGGTATGTCAGAAGACCTCTCTAAGCTTTACTGGTGTATTATGGAATTCATTTTTCTGTTTCAGCTGAGCACATACAAATTTTTTTCATGCTTCTTTGGTCATCCTAAATCATTTTACTCATGAAAGTATTTCATGAGGCACAGTATAACAAGTTTGCTCAGTTTTTTTCATGAAGAAGATGATTTTTCAATGGAAAAAGAAGCATTTTATATGCTAAATTTTATTCAATTATTTCATTTTTTATTTACCTGTAACCACAGGTAAATAGAAATGTCATCATTTATTTTCTTCACTTATTTAAATGTTTAAAATATGCCTTGTGCTCCATAGACGTTTTATGAATGAAAGTGATTTTCTGTTAGTTTTTCAGTGGAATCAAATTGATCTGGTGTGTTGTCACCACTTATTATCTGAGATGCTAATCTGCAGATGTAGGTATAAAGTTGTGCACAAGATACAAGATTGAATACATTAATACGTGTAATATAACAGGGGTTTTTTGTGTGATTTTCAGATTCTTTAAAGGCCCAAAATCTTTTCTTAGAGAAATTATTTTGCCCATTATATATTCCCCTTGCCCTTCCCTTTCTTCTTCCCCTTCAGTCATTTTCCCAAGTCTCTTCCCAGAGCAGCCAAGTTCGTTGTTGATTAAGGTGGTAGATGAGGTAAACAAATTGTTTGCCTTTGCTGTTTAGAATGTGTCTAAACTTGATCACTTAGCAGCTCTCTGTGCAGGTCAAGTTGAGAGTCAGAATAGTGTCAGGAGTGGTGTCAAAACTTGCCAAGGGGGGAGCAGGAAAAGGTGTTTACTGTCTGGGTTAACACAAATGGTGTTACTTCTGCTTTTTAGTTTCGTTTTTGTTTTATTTTTCTCTTCTCTATTTTGTCCTAGTTGTTTACAGATTTATCTTGTCTGAAATCAGATTATTTTTTGAATAGTTAGGAAGTTATATAAAAGTATTTTATTGGGTCTGTCAACAAATAGACTGGATGTAGACTGGGTATCAACTGGAGGAAGAAGAAAGTCCAGCTGCCTTAAAGGATATACAGTGTCAAACATAGCCATGACTCTTAAAAACTAATATAAAGATGTTCTAAGAAAGAAAAAGAACATGACTACAGAAGCTAGGCATTGACGTTGCTTTGTGGGCACTTAAGTGAGCTTATACAATATTATTAACTGGAGAAAAAGCATTTCAGATAAAGCAAGGGTTTTGGATTCAAAATCATCAACTAAATAGAGCAAACTGTGTTTGCAAAACCATGTATAGGGGAAAAAAAGCTTTCATAAATCAGGTTATTCATGCATGCAGGTTTTGTGATCGTTTCACTCCTTCTCTTATCTTCATGTATCCATGACAACGCAACTTGTTCACATTTTACAGTGAAAGCAGTTAAAAAGTGAAGGTTTTAATAATACAGGATTAGCAGACCTGCAAGGATTGTGTAAGGTATCATACTGAATCTATGAGCATGAAAAAATATAGATGTAAAGGATTAACAGGGAATGACAGCTGCTGCTTATAAAACTACACAAATAACTGTAAGAATCGTCATGTTGTCCAGCTAATTGCACCATTTAAAATCCAGGCTGTCCTCTATGCAAAATAAACCAGAAATAGAACAAGCCTGTAAATGCTAGTTGTTAGTTTATTTCACTCTGGGAAGCTCTTAAGCAGGATTTTCTTTCTCTTGTGGAGGCCTAATGCAATTGCTTGAATTTGCAAGCACATTTTTAATGTTTCCCTTTTTATAATCTCTGCACATCATCTTCCATTAAAGATATGCATGAAAATAGGTGATTGCACTATACTTACACTAAATGATGAGTTTGGAAATAAAAGCCAGTTCCAATGCTGCAAAATTGTGAAGGGAAAAACCTTTATTCCCTTTGTAGCCTGGTCCTGATGAAAACTTGCAGATGTGAAGGGAAAATAAGAAGGCCACTTCCTTCTGCTTTTTATTCTCTTGACTCATTTGAAATACAAATGAAATAAAGTTTACCCCTCTAAACTCAAAAGTATTGTCATTGATCCCACACCTCTCAAGACCACGTACTCTAGGATCATGCTTGCAGGTTGCATGTGAAGCTCTGAAATGACATCAGTATTTAATGATTTTTTTCTGACTGTAAGCTTTTAAGAAAAGGAAATACATAGAAGAAAACAATATGGAAATTTGCTTTGAAAATTATTAACAACCTACTGGTATTGTAAGATTAGTAATATATAATGCAGAAAGAGCTGATGTGCCATTAAGCAGGTAACTGATTAAATATGCATTTTGCAACTCTAAATTTCAGTAATATCAGAGAATGCTGATTGACCAGAAACAAAGTCAATAGTGAGGGGAACCTAGGCAAGCCTCTTACCTTTTATTTTTTAGGTGGATGGAAGGTGTAGTGTGTGTTTCAAGTTGATATACCTGTCTGTGTGGACTCTTAAAACATAGCATTCAGTAAAAGTTTTCTTGAAATTTTAAAAAAATCTGAAGAAAGAGAAGTTTGGTTAGGTGAGTGGAGTTGTGTGCTCTGTTGGCTGTGATATTTATGGTAAAGTTTTTGCTTTTCAATGGGGAGAAGCTGTGTACAGGCAATCCTGAAGCAGAGCATGGTCAAGACATTTTCTTGCATAAAGTATTTACGTATTCACAGTATGTGGGAAGATGTGTAGGGAAAAGATGGAAGAACTCCTTTGCCATGATAATTCTACTTTACATCCCACTTCTTAAAATTGTTTTATTGTTTACTGATGATCAGAAGTTGGATTCCTGTGTTCCTTTTGAGTTATCTGTCAATATCATTATTATTCTTTGTCTGATTGTGATACTGGACACAAAACAATCCCTTGAATTTTGTCTTTAGCTTTTCCACTATACATACCACAGACCGTCCAATTGCAAGGTGCTTTATACTGCTCTGAGTCATGTGAGATACATCTGCACATGTGTCTGTGGCTCTTGCCCTTGGTGCCTCATTCCCATTTCCCCATGACATGTACCCCAATGTACCCCATGGAGTGAAATCCACATGTGCAGTGTGGTACATGGTACATCCATACTATGTATCTCTAGCACCTAATGCTATTCCAGATAACGTCCTCTTGTCTGGACATTTCTGCTAAGGGTTCTCAGGGACAGGATGTTTTGGAAGGGATGGCAAAACTTGTTGAAGAAAATAGGGATTATATTATTAGCCGTGGCCTGCCTTATGGCAAGTCACAGGAAGCAGTGACACCACAGTGGCCTCTAGTGGGTTGTTTGGTCACTTGTATTCCTTTAAGTCTTGGACAGGCCTGTTGAGCTGGTTTTTCAAGAGGAAGTTGTGTTAGGGCCGGAAAGGGGTGGTGGCTGTTAGGGACATGTTGTACACCCTTGCGGGCTGCGTGCAGCATGGGACCTGCCGGTTGGAAAGTGCTGACTTAGCAGCTGGCACTTACCTATGTGTGAGTGCCTGTCCAAAGTATGTTTGTGAACAGCATTGTGAATATAAAATAGTGAGAGGAGTTCAGTATTTGGCTAATATGGGGATGTCCCTGTTAGTCATTTGGAAAAGCTGGTGAAATGCAGTATTCAAGTGTGTATTAACACCACAGAGCAGGGAGGGATTGGGAAGTTTTTTTTAAATGATAATCAGCTTAGAAAACAGGGTCCTGAATTGAAGACAAGTTTGTAATGCCATAATATATGGTAATGAAAAAGACAAGACTTCATTTTTCAGGGGACAGCTCTGAGGCTAGGGACTTTCTAATTATTTTTGAATAGAGTATGGGCTTGATGTAATGCATCTTTGTGGAATAATTTGTCATTGTAAAGATGTAGAAGAAAATGGAAGAAATCTGGAAATGTGTTGTCAGAGTCTGAGAAGGTCTGCTGAGGAGAGATAGATTAATCTAAATTATGCAGCTAAATCTCAGTTAACGAAATGGGGAAAGTGAGAGAAATGTAAGTGTATGTTTTGAATGGTGCAAATGTCAAACAGATTTTTCACTTGTACATGGTAATATAAATAGACAGGATTGAGAAGTGTAGGCTCTGTGCAGTGTATCCCAAAAGACCTTGCTAAGGAAAACAGTGCAGAAGCACTGATTTCTAGAAGGAATAAAGGACATAGTGTCTTTGGAGAGAATTACCAGGCTAGATAGGAGATTCCAGGGAAGAAATCTTGTCCTGATTTTGGTTAGGATAGGGCCTTTTTAATTGTAACTTTCATGAATTGCATCATTGGAGAGCTCTTAGAACATGGTGTGTTTTGAACAGAAACCATCAGTGGTCTTCTGTAATGATGTGTATTGGATTAGTTAGTGTATTTCTCATTTACAAGACTGTTCCACTTGTCTTAGAACTTTTAGTAAGAACATTACCTTACTATATTTGCTTGAGCTGTGAGGGTGGAGGTTACTGAGCTACGACTTTTGCTACATTTGATTTCACTTTTATCCACCCTGGAGCTGATCATTAGGTTACTATAAGAAAACTTATTTACCAGCTTTTTTCTTTTTTTTGATCAGTACATCAGTCAGTTTTGTAAGATTTAATTTGAGGGTTTGGCTGGGGTTGGTTTTTTTGGGGTTTGGTTTTGTTTGTTTGGTTTTTGGGGGGTTTTTTTTGGTGTTTTTTGTTTGTTTGTTGCTTTGTGATTTTTTTAATATTCTAGGACAAAACCAGTATCAACTATTCCTGCACTGAAGTAGTACACAAGAAATTGCAATGCTGATTTCAGGAGTGCACTCTACTGAATTACTTTTTAATGTTGAAAATTGCAGACAACTCCAGAACAGAATTTTTATCACATTTGTTTTGCACTAGTAGTTGAGATAGGTTTGTCGTGGAGTTGAGTGAAATAAATAAATAAAATATTGTTAATATCCAGGTCATGGAAATATGAAAATGCCACTCACTTGCAGAGAAAAATTAAAGATAGGTCTTGCATGGAGTGTTGGTATCTACCATCATTCCAATGCAGCTGCAGTAAAATCTTTAGTGGGATGTTCTGTAGGCTTATCATAGACAAAGAATGTGCATTGTCAAAAGAAAAAGAGATGATGTAAGGTTTCTTCTATGGCACTCTAAATATTACAAATGANGTTTTAAAAAAGCTGCTTCTCTGGGAATCATGGAAGCGCTGCAGAATAGAAGAGAAGTTTTCAAATGCAATCCTTCCTGATCTGATATATTTTAAAAATATACAAACTTCTTTTTTTTTTTTTTTTTTTTTTTTTTTTTTTTTTTTTTTTTTTTTTTTTTTTTTTTTTTTTTTTTTTTTTTTTTTTTTTTTTTTTTTTTTTTTTNGAACAGAAACCATCAGTGGTCTTCTGTAATGATGTGTATTGGATTAGTTAGTGTATTTCTCATTTACAAGACTGTTCCACTTGTCTTAGAACTTTTAGTAAGAACATTACCTTACTATATTTGCTTGAGCTGTGAGGGTGGAGGTTACTGAGCTACGACTTTTGCTACATTTGATTTCACTTTTATCCACCCTGGAGCTGATCATTAGGTTACTATAAGAAAACTTATTTACCAGCTTTTTTCTTTTTTTTGATCAGTACATCAGTCAGTTTTGTAAGATTTAATTTGAGGGTTTGGCTGGGGTTGGTTTTTTTGGGGTTTGGTTTTGTTTGTTTGGTTTTTGGGGGGTTTTTTTTGGTGTTTTTTGTTTGTTTGTTGCTTTGTGATTTTTTTAATATTCTAGGACAAAACCAGTATCAACTATTCCTGCACTGAAGTAGTACACAAGAAATTGCAATGCTGATTTCAGGAGTGCACTCTACTGAATTACTTTTTAATGTTGAAAATTGCAGACAACTCCAGAACAGAATTTTTATCACATTTGTTTTGCACTAGTAGTTGAGATAGGTTTGTCGTGGAGTTGAGTGAAATAAATAAATAAAATATTGTTAATATCCAGGTCATGGAAATATGAAAATGCCACTCACTTGCAGAGAAAAATTAAAGATAGGTCTTGCATGGAGTGTTGGTATCTACCATCATTCCAATGCAGCTGCAGTAAAATCTTTAGTGGGATGTTCTGTAGGCTTATCATAGACAAAGAATGTGCATTGTCAAAAGAAAAAGAGATGATGTAAGGTTTCTTCTATGGCACTCTAAATATTACAAATGATGAAGATTTTTGTCTTATTCTTTTTCTGAATATGTCATATATAAAAAATGAGATTAAAAGCTTTCAAATTAATTCAAATTAAAGCTTTCAAAAGTAAAAATCAGCTTGATATTTCTTTGAAACTTAGGTTTTAATATAAAAGTGAATATTTGCATTTTCTAATCCAATGTAATCTAATTGCAGTTGATGAGTAAAGAGTCTCCAGTCTCTGTTGGAAATGATGCTTACGTTGACCTTGATCGGCAGGTATCTAAGACTAGATGTTTAATTTCCTTCAATCATAGCGTGTCAGTGGCCATATTAAGAACTGTCTTTCTTTTTTCTTTAATCATTAAAGGGTGTTGTGGAAAAGTAAAATGAGAATTGAAGAACTAAATTCAGTATTTCAAGTCCTTTAGCTTTATAAATTGAGTTTGCTCCTGTTGTGTATTTAAAGGATATAGAAAAGTTAGTTTAAAAAACCAGTCTCGTAATAAAGGAAAAATGCAGATTGGTACAAATCTTAAGGCATGGAGAGAGAAAGAAAGAAAGAT
>VXBB01017203.1:19166-43097 GCA_013399915.1 Illadopsis cleaveri
TGTTTAATAAGGAACCAATACAGCCTAGATGTGTGTATAGAAACTATGGAGTTATTTTCCTGTTTCTTCCATGTTTTATAAAAAATTTTTTTTTTTTTTTTTTTTTTTTTTTTTTTTTTTTTTTTTTGCTAGCTTATCCTCATGCTAATACTGTCCTACTTCCTCAGTTTATTTTCTAATTGAGAAGAAGAATAGTACAGTAGTGGTCACTGTATACATCCATTATGCTTTCTCTCTGCAGAAATATGTAAATTCCTGCAGATGAAATTAATTCTTTGTATGTAAAGAATTCCATAAGAAATAAACTTGATAATGCAAGATATGATGATGCTGTTTGAGAAAGCCCGTTTAAACCTCATTATATATAATAGCACATACATATCTGTATCTATATACATAACATGCATGCACCTATTTTATCAGACCAGTTTTTTTGTAGCTTTGTTTTCTATGTCATCTTAACTGCATTCATTTGCAAACCAGTGAGATACATACCTTTAAACATTAAGCCTTTGAAGGGAAGTATTGAAATACTTACCAGTGCTTGTAAGGTTCAGTGCCCTTTTTTAGAAGGGTAGGCATCTCTGTCACGTATTAGTTTTATTCCTGTTGTGCACTAGAAGTAGCTGCCAGTGACTAGAGGGATTTTACCCTAATTGTCCATTCCCTGTATTCCACCTTCCTGTCCTTTTTGTATTTCAAACGTAGATTGAAAATTGAAATTACACACTCTTTGTGTCTGTAAAGAAAAGTGGTATTGACAACTTTTTTCAGTGTAGAGATTTGGTGAGTTCTTCAGACCCAATTTCTCCTGGAGTTTTGGACTCAATTTATAGAGTAGATGAGATAACTCAAATGTAAGAGCAAATACTACTTTTAGGTACATTTACTTTTTACTGATACACAAATTAAACAGTATTCACACCTGCTTTTTTTTTCTTTATATGAGTAGAATTGCTTAGTTTTTTAAAAATGTGATACATTACCTCAATGTAAAAATAATTTTACAGACATGTAGTTCAGAATATTTTTAAATGGATCACAGAGAGTGATGAAAATCTAAACTTTTCTTGTTTATGGTAGCTGAAGAAAACTACAGAAGAATTAAATGAAGCACTTGCAACAAAAGAAGAAATTGCCCAGAGATGTCATGAGTTAGATATGCAGGTAAGTTTGCTATGGAGTCCATATCAATTCTGACATCCTGGAGAAAAGATGTGTTAACTTTCAGGTGGCTGAAAATAAGTACTAGAGTATTGAAACATAATTTTTAGAAGGGGGATGAAAATGACAGTAGTTGTTTTGTTTTCACTTGTGCTAGCAGAATGAGTGTCATTGTTTTCTTATCTCGTTGCCATGTTACCAGTATTATGATTCATACTAGGAAAACTTATTTTCATTCAGTTAGGAAGGGTTTGAGCTGTGTGGTAAAACTTCTGCCATAGAGAACTAATACAAGTTCTGCTGCTGTAACAGTTCCAGTTAACAGTTAAATCCCAGTCAGAAGTTGCTGTTGACCATTAAATGTGTATGGGTTTAGACTAAATCGTACTGTAAGTAAATTAATACTCATCTGGAATTTGTGAGGAGTGTGAAGGGGCAACCTTACTTTGAAATATTAATTCAGGTTTCTTGTAGTTCAATGACTGTTGGAATTAATAAAACTGATCCTTGTTTGTTGTGGTTAATATATGAACCATGTTTCAGGTCTTGGAGCACTTTGGGTTCTTTGCACTACTGCGTGTTTTCACAGTGTTAGTGGAAACTGAGCCATCTTCAGGACTGTGTTCCTGTTTCAGGCCTGTTTGCAAATGACCTTTACTGTGGAGAGCTAGTTTTATTTGCTTGTAGGGAAAGTATGCAGATTTTATTACAGTGAAGTGATCTTCTGTCATAAGGGACTTTTTCTTTAAATGCTTGTGTGAAATACATAAAAGAATAATTATGTTTTCTGGGTTGTAATTCTGCCCCTAAAGTTGCAATCTGCTGATTGCATCACATAGCAATTTAATACCTATTAAATTATACAGTGTGTTCTTGTGAAATGTGATTAGTGAAGCCTGCATGTTTCTGTTTGTGGGCTCTGTTGATACTTCATAATGAACATGAAAAAATGCTGCTCTCTGTACCTGGGTGGGTTAATTATTCCTGTTCATACTTTTATTACAACAGGTTGCAGCCCTCCAAGAGGAGAAGAGCAGCCTGCTTGCCGAGAACCAGATTTTGATGGAACGTTTAAATCAATCTGATTCTATTGAAGATCCCAACAGTCCTGCAGGTCGTAGACACCTGCAGCTTCAGACACAACTAGAACAACTTCAAGAGGAAACATTCAGGTAGAAAAGCTCTTGGTTAGATTATTTGTTTGTTGCTGGCAGTAGAGGTGACTTAGATACTTCTGGTTCTGGTGCAAATGGGAATTAATATAATGGACGGTGTATAACCACAGTAGTACAGTTTTTAAAGTGATGTATACATTACGATTTCACTCTTTACAAGATCCAACATTAAAAAAAGCACAGTGTCTTAATTCTGAAGTGCTTTATATGTCACCATAGTGTGAGTTACTTTGAATTGTTTGTGTGCAGTCATTTCACCCATGTTTTGCAAAGTCAGTGAGAATGAAAAGTAGCATGCTTTTGTTTATGCAGATTAATTCTGATTGTATTTTTAAGGTCTAGTAATTCCTACATGAAAGTTTGCTGCAGGCTGTACTGGTGGTGGCATTATGTACATAGCAAAATACGTCCTTCTCTGAATTTGAAAGCAAATTTCAGAGATGACGAAAAGATGGAGATTATGCACATATGAGTTCTGCACTTTGTTTACATTTTCCCAATATGTGAAAATACAGTTCCTCTTTAAACATCCTTCCTAGTCCTCTTGACTGCTGGTTTCAGGCTGTGTAAGCCTATTCTGCTGAAGAAAGCTGGTTCACTTCACCATAACCTTTTCATTCTCTTTGCCATACTTCACCTCTCCTTTGTGAGTGAAATTATGACATTTCTTTCCTTACCCTGCCAGTTTTTCTTTTGCTGTTTTCTTCTCATTGCCTTTTTCCCGTTCTTACAATATATGCCTTGTGACTTTCTTTTCTGTTTTGCCACTCTTGCCTTTTATATACTTGGTTTTTGTGCATGACTACAGCTGATACGTTTAAATCTTTTATATTAGAATATTCTCCTATGGATCCANTTCTTACAATATATGCCTTGTGACTTTCTTTTCTGTTTTGCCATTTTTCCAATTCCTCTTGCAAAGCCTCCTTTCCTGCTTATTCTGACATATCATCTCCCATCAGTTCTTTGAAAAACATTTGACGCTTCTCTTTCACAACAGCTAGTGCCTGGATTTCTTCTTTTTATGTGTCTACCCTGTAAAGGAATAAAATAATGATAATGTGGCCTTTTATCTCTTCTGATTCGTCTCCATGCTCTGCAGTGATTCCTACCTGAGTCTGGTATTAATTACTGTTCAAACAGATTTTGTCCCCATATTCAATGTCTGCACCGTCTGTTATTGTGGTTTCATGTTTTGAAGGTCATTCTAAAAACCATTTTCGTATGTGAGACTTATTCCTAGACTCCTTTACATCCTTTCCCTGTCTTCATGTTATGTGGCTTCTCATGGCAATTTGTATGTGTTGCTTCCAGCTCTACCTGATAAAGGAGGACATACATACAGCTTAGCTAGTGCCTAGTGCAGTACATCACTTTTTCTCTCAGTCTTGCCTTTTTGTCTTTTGACTGTTCTGGTCTGTCATGATCGAAATCTTCGTTGTTTCTGGTTTGGATGACTTAAAGATTTTCTCTCATCTCCATTCTTGTAGATTGTTTTTGGGCTCCTCAATTTTTTTTTTTCCCTCATGCCCTTATCTCCTATCCTGGATTGTTTTTGTTTTAATTTCAGAGCAAAATTACAGTAGGACTATGGGTTAACCCACACTTCTGAGGGCTGGCCTGACAGAAATGTGGCTATAATAATGAGCGAGACGGCTGATTGCGGGTGCCTTGAAAAATCAAAAGGGTTTTAATAAAGATGGAAAATAATACAAAAGCCGAGCACAGAACAGAGACAAACTCCTTGCTTGCTACAGCACCTTGAAAAGCGTAAAGCGTGGAGTTCCTTTGTTCTCTCTCTTTAGTACCTAATAGCTTGGGTGGGCTTTTTGGCCCTTGGCCCAATGAGTGAAACAACAGTCTTTGAGTAACATTTCCAGGGTCCTGTTTACACTTTGGGCTCACTCCAGGCCAATTACAAAGAGAAATCCACAGAACTTCCCAGCTAACTTCTTAACATGTCAGAAAGTAAAGTGAAACTCTTTCTCTATTTGGAAGCCCCTGCTAGAGGTGTAGGGATTGCATTACCATATAGAACTTTCTGTTCTGGGTTGTGTCCTTCTTCCATTCACTCAAAATACTTTGAAAAAGTTTCTATTACTCACTTTGTTCACTGCCAAGTTAATAGAGCTTTGCCTATGCATAGGGTATGCAGGCATTTCAGCAACTTTGGTCAGAGTTCTTTACTTGCTAACTAGATAGCCTGGTTCTCTAGATGTACTGGGCATGCACAGGCTCTTTATGAGTAAATAAATAAAGCCACTTCAATGAGAGGTCTATGGCATTTATAACATCTAACAGTCAGGTCAATATTGTTGGAGGTAGCTGAGTTGGACAGCTGAACAGAATCTTAGAATAAAGATGTTATGTTCAAACTCTGGATTTCTCCTTAAGCTTCCCTTGTGAAAAACTACTGTTATGGAAGGAAATCTCAGGTATTTTCTTTATAAGAACATACGTTACCTTGTGAATTTTTGAATATAATGACTGAGATTAAATTCAGAGCATTGATAAAATCAATCTGCTTTTACATTTTGAATAAGCACATTGGGTTGTTGTTTTCCTTCACTGCAGCAGGAAGCCATTTTGTGTGTTCTTAGGGGGAATGATGATGAGGAGAGGTAACTGTGGCTCAGGATAAAAAATTATTTCCTGGGATTTTTTTCATTCCTGCAGATTAGAAGCTGCCAAAGATGACTATCGAATACGCTGTGAAGAGCTAGAAAAGGAGATTGCGGAATTGAGACAGCAAACAGAGGAGCTCACTACACTGGCAGAGGAGGCTCAGTCTTTGAAGGATGAGATAGATGTACTCAGGTAAATTTTGTTCCATAAACTCTTTTTTAAGTACTACCTTTTAATCTGTATAATTTAGATACTTAATCTACTTTATCTTTTGTTTAAATAATTTAATATTAAACATTTTCAATGCCAAGATTCTTTGGATCCTCCAGTTTAGGTACACAGACCAACACACAATTCTGCTTGAGTAAAATAATTGCTTATTTTGTACGTAATCAATAACTATTAATAAACTTAGTAATTCTATGCCAATTCACGATTATAACAGGGCACTCACTGGTCTCTTTGAGTGTGCAATATTCACCTTCATCATGTCTCAGGCACCTGTTCTCATCAGAAAACTAGGCTGTTTCCTTTCCTGAGTTTGCATTTTTCGGACTTTGGGTGATGCTTTTGGTTTATCATGTAATATTAATATGAACAATATCTGTTGCAACTCTCATTCCCACTGGATTTTAGCAAAAAAAGTTGTCATGATTTGATGATACTAGGGTTTGTAAGGTGGGACAGTCGCTTTTATTATGGAGCATATTCCTTTAGTATTGGCATCTATTGCCATGGGTTATTCAGAACAGTTACCCATTCTATCCAGCAAGGCTTATTTAATACTGCTGTTCCTGATTCACCAGCTGCCTTCTACTAAAGCTATCTGTCTTTATCCCTTCTGTCATTAATACAAGAAATGAACTCATCAGGCTGCATAAACTGTGTGGGTGGCATGGGTTCAAAGAGCAATTCCTTGTCCCAAGAGAGAGGCCCTGCACCTCACTGAGGATTAAACAGAGATGGCTTGCTGCAGTGTCCCATAAACCAACCCATTGATACAGTGGGAGATTCCCTGGATTTCACAGAAGATTGAGTCTGTAAATTGGTTGATTCTAAAATGAAACTCAGAACAGTAGTAGTAGCAGAGGTCACTGGGGGAGGTGAGGTCCATTGTCATCTTGGCAGTGCAGCAGGTGGATTGATAAAACTCTTAAAAGCTGAAGCCTGGTGTTTCTTTTTCTTTTTTCCTTTTTTTTTTTTTTTAGAAGGAATCAAGTTCCAGAACTGTTACGGTGTTTCTGTGTCACCAAGTACAATTTGTCTAGCAAAGAGATCTTCATGATTTTATTCCTGGTTATCATTAAAATGAACATCGGAAACTTTTCTTCTTTACCCTTGAAAAATTTAGGACAGAAGATAATTTAGAATTGAAAGGAAATAGGTGGGAGTGAGGTTGTTTTAGCTATTATTTTAAGATTGGAAGCAGATAAGAAGATTGTGTTAGGAAGAGGGATAGGATCTAAAAGAACCTTCAGCTGCAGCTCTTAGAGTTGACAAATAGTTATGGGAAGAAAACAGACAATTTAAAAATGAAAACGTTGGTAATAGGAGAATATGATTGCTTTATTGTTCTCCTCATGTTGTCTCAAAATGTCTCCTGCATTAAGAAAAAACAGTGAGGAAGCATTTTAAATTCTGTTAGTTTTATTAGTTTTCAGAGTTCAAATTTGATACAAATCTGTCCCTTCAGGCATTCTTCTGATAAAGTAGCCAAGTTAGAAAGCCAGGTAGAGTCATACAAAAAGAAATTGGAGGACCTGGGTGATTTGCGGCGGCAAGTGAAGCTTTTAGAAGAGAAGAATACAATGTACATGCAAAATACCGTGAGCCTGGAGGAAGAGCTGAGGAAGGCCAACGCAGCACGCAGTCAGCTGGAAACATACAAGAGACAGGTGAGGACGGGCCTCATTAGTGCAATAGAACTCTGTATTGTTCAGCACTTCGTGTTCATAACACGGCTAATACCTCAAAGTGAAAAATAGCTATGAAAAAAACAGCTCCTGTTTAGAAGACTTTCATGTTTTGTAGGTGCTTGCTGCCTTAAAGTGTCCTCCTTTCCTGCAATTCTTGTCATTACTACAAGTTTGATACTTTGTCAAGAAGCAATATTTCTTGCATTGAAAAACTCAACAGATGTGAAGTGTGGGGTTTTTTTCTAAAATGGTTCGAAATTCATATTCAGTAGCGGGGCTTGAATTAGAGGCTGTCCTTTCAGAAAAAGTATCCACTTCTCACTTAAAATTTACCAGCAATGAGGAGCACACCACAGCTGAGGTAAGTTGTTCCTGTGCTTAAATAACCGACCCCCTTTTTTAAGGTTCTGGTTTGTCTGATACATCTGAATTTTTCCACTTAAGGAGAGAGAAGGACACATGTCATCCTTGTTGTTTATATGCACCTACTGGAATACAGAATGTGTCACCAGCACACTCTGAGGAGTGAAAGGCACCTGTTTATCCTCCTGCTTACCCAGTGCCATGTGATGCTGTTTCTGTAAAGGTGGAAGATGTGCTTAATCTTGTTTCTGCTTCTATGCTAGAGGGACAGAATATCATTCTGGTATTCTTGTTACTGGACTGACAGAACGTGCTTTATAAAAGCAGTAGTGTATTTCTGCCTGATCAAATGATCACAACACAGGGGTTCCTGTAGGTCAGTTTCTTGTAGAATAAAGTATAGGAGCAAGGACTAACAATATTGAAAGCCCAGGAGCAATGTGTCTCCCTAAGACTCGTTAGATTTTTTTTTTTTCCTGCGCTTGGCCATCTCAGTGTTTAAAACAACTAGTTCCAGCCTGTGTGGGCTAATTTGAAATACAGCCCAAATGATATTGCCAGAAAAAAAGGACTTGGATAAGAAAAAATGTCCAAGAGGACAGAGAGAAAAGTAAATGTAGAAAGGAATGGCCTTCCACATGAGTAATATTAAGTTTACGACAACGTTATATTTCACTCCATTAAACAGCTGAGCATGTTATATTGTTGTGTAACCTCAACATCTGCATTTGATTCTTCTTATTTCACCAACCAAAAAGATTTTAGGAAGGCCAGTCCCATCATTTTTACTGCTAAAGTACTCATTTTCTTCATTTTTCCCTGTATTTTATGTGTAGGATTTCCTGTATGAGGAGCTGTTTTTTGATGCAAAACTGTTTATTGGCTGGGACTGGAATAAGCCTCAGGTGTCCTGTGGCAGATATGTTTTCTTCACCTAACTATGGTGTCTCAAAATGATCACTGTGTTTGTCTTCAGTGTCTGTAAGACTGGGCTCCTCTTGAGAACTGCCTGTGACTTATAAACCACAAAATTATTTTTCTGGGAATCCTAAACTGTGCTATCAGAAGTAAGCCAGATGTTATGTCACTGCTGAGCACTAGTGTGCTCCTTTAATGGAATATGTCTTGTCTGGTGTTAGAAGGATCCAACCCCACTCACGAGGATGCCATTAGAGAGCTTTTTCTTTGTCTTAGAATCATTGTGCTAGGCAGATGAAAGTAGTTGTTTCAAATTCCTGTAGTAATCTACAAGGAAATTGCGTCTTCACTGCACAGAGCAGTCTCTGTGAGGTGAGGTTGGGTGGTGGTGTTTTGTGTTCACTCTTCTGAGAGCAAGCACAAGCCTTTTTCTAAGAAACTTTATTTCAGCATAAAGAATTGAAACGTGAAGACTGCAGGATAATTTTTGTAATTTTAATTCAGCCCCTTTGTGCATGTGCATTCTGATACATAGTGAACAGTATGTTTTGCTTTTCTTTGTTGCAAGATTCCTGCTTTACTCATTCCACACACGGATAATGCTTAGTAAATGTGATGGCAGTTCATTTTTTTTTTAATCTTCTGCGTTACCATGAAACTGCATGTTTTTCTATACACTCACAAGTCCTAATTAAAGACAAATTTATTTCCTACAGTGTTTTTCTATTTACTGTTACCTTAGTATGATTGATTACAAACATGAGTGTACTTGTTTCCATTTGAAGTGAAAATACTCATACTTTGCAAGTGGTGGCACTGTCACTGATGAAGGCCTGCAATTTTTGTGTTGTACCTGCAGTTATAGCCCCAGTGACAGATGTCACATCTGAAAAATGAAATATTTTCATATATAGCATGTTCATTTATTTAATCTCAGAAAATGCAAGCCTGTACTGGTTTTGCAGACTTTAATTTAAAAACAACATCATCAAAGTCCTTCTCTAAGACTTAAGACCATGCATATTTTAGGCCTTGTAATTATTTTACCATGGTTGTTCACATTGAAAATAAAAGGCTGCTAGAACCACTAGGGAATCTTGATGGAGATATGGCTACTGCTTTAATTGCTTCCTTTGTAATCTAAAAGCCATGAAAAAGCCTTCTTATAAATTGCTGCAGAAGAAGATGTAGGTCTTTAGCTGAGTCTTCATTCAGCTTTTGTATTTGCAGGTCAGTCTTTATTTAGCTTATTTGCTTCCACGCTGTCTGCATTATGAGTTTTACTAGTGTTCTGGGAATGAATCTTTGCTAGTAAAGGCGTGAAAGTTTTGAAAAGGGAAGACAGTGAAGACTTCACTGATTTACCTTCTATTGTGCTCAGCTTTCACATTTCTGCTCACCTTATTTTAAGAGCTCTTTACTGATCTGTGCATTTGGCAGTGTTTCTCACTGAAATAAAACTGTTTGGAGCCTGTGGCTGAATCTTTATGTTAGTGTGTTAAAAATTATTAGGACATCTCAGGTTAGGGAATGTTACCGGCTGCATGAACTAGTAGTTGAATTCTGGGTGAGGCTTATGAAATAAAGTTAACAAAAGGTGTAGATAATTGGCTTTCTTCAGAGTCTTTTCTTTTTACTAGGCTTTTCAGAATGCAGAAAGATTTTTCTGCTCTTTCTAAGCTTTTTGATCCCTGGAACTACATAGCTTTTTTTTCTATAAACCTTGCTTGAGTTTAAGTTCTTGTTTTAGATGTACTGAAAATACTTCACATTTTTTCACATCTTTGTTTGCACTAAGATCTAATATTTGAATGCTTTTTAACAACTGATGAAAGACGTTTTTTGTATGTCTGATAAGTAACCATTTCACTTGTTTTACAACATGACTTGTGGTGCATTGTAATTGGCTACTTTGTCTTCTGTATTTTGTTTCAATATTTGCAGACACATTATTGATTCTTGTTCTCACAGGCAGTTGAACTACAAAACAGGTTATCTGAAGAATCCAAGAAAGCTGATAAATTAGATTATGAATGCAAACGACTGAAAGAAAAAGTAGACAGCCTCCAAAAAGAAAAAGATGTAAGTGCCAAGGTTGTTATTTTTTTGTTAGTAACAGCAGCAACTTTGTATCCTTAATAACACAGAGATATGGTATAGTCAGCCATCTTTTTAAATCAAGAAGTCTTTTTTCCTCTAAAATTTTCTAATGTTTGTGTACGAGATCCTTTTAAACCTGGGAATTGTACAGCATGGAGTAAAGTGACTGTACAAAAACACATGCAACCCATTTTTAAGAGGAAAAGCCTTCATATTTGGCATCTGAAGTTGTTTCCTGACCATTTACCATGAGAAATTTAATAAATACCCAGGGTAATTATTATGTATTCTGAAAAGCTATTTACAACAGGGTTTCTGCAGTATCATCCTAGAACTAAATTCCTGTTGTGTTTTTTTCCTAAGGCCTTCTTTGAGGTGCCATCAGCATGCTTCTCTTTGTGGAGTCATCACTAGTGTAGCAAGAGGCTTAGTAGCTGTATGCAGTTCTATAGTAGTTGTATTCAGGATGATCTCACCTTTTATGACAGCTCCTTGTTCACCTATCTTGTACAACCAATGTGGAACACACAGGGTAGATACCAATCTATCCCCTTCCTCTTGTGTCATTTGCTGGTAGTGATTCTGTGATAAATGCTCTGTCCTCCCTTGCCGAGACTGATCCTTCAGACTTCTCTTACACACTGTAATTTCTCAACGATTAATTTCAGCTTGTTTCTTAGGAATGTATGTGCAGGTGCCTCATCCTACCTAAAATCAAAGACAGCAATTGAAACTAGCAGTTTCTTAGGCATGTTTTAATTAAAAGTCCATTTATCCAACTGTCAGAAACTGTTGACTTTTTCCTCAATAGTAATTTTTCATGCCCAGTTATTTCCAAGATTTCCAAGCCCAGCACTTAAATATCATTTGAACTGAAAGTTTTCAGTTTCTTTACATTCATAGGCCATTGATTGCCATTTTTTACTTAAATTTTCAAGCTCTGATGGACACTTGACCTTCATATCACTTCCATCTGCCCTTCAAATCAGGCTGTAATGCTCATAATAACTGTATTGGTATTGTGCTTTGGCTTTCTTTCCTGCTTTTTATTTTTAAATTTTTTTTTTTTCCAATTCTTTTATGTTGAACAGTGGTAAAGTTGTTTCTGTGGCTTATCCATGGCTTAGTGGACCATTTCATCTTGCACAAAGGATCTGAATTGTAGGCCATTGTCATATAGTGTTCTGTTTTACCCCCTGGCAAATAGCTTTTTTTTGAGCTGGATGTTGTTTATAAGTACATTTTTTTGAATGAATATGCACGTGTGAGAAGTAAGTTATAGCTAGAAGTCCCTTATCACATGAGTTTAATGATTCACTGTCTATATTACCTACTCTTTTTGTTCTCTGTTGTCAATATGTATCAGTAAAGTAGCCCACCGCAGGTCACAAACTAAGTAGTGGTATCTTGTCAGTTGTATTTTGGAAATAGTTACTGAAATTGATTTTATCCATTTCCTTATGTTCTGGTAAAGCATGGTGTTTGATATCTTCATTAAAATAGCTTGGACTTTTATCTCGGTGGTGTGTTTTAAGTACTAAGATAATTATTAAGCTGCTTGTACCAGTGAAGCCCTAGAGCTTTTTCTAGTCACTAAAATATTCTGACATTTGGCAATCAGCTGTTAGTAAAATGAAATGCTATCAGCCAACACAACTCCACACCTACACAGAGGCAAGATCTGCCCTGGCCCATTTAGTAATACTGAACATGTCTGATTTTGGAGCAAACTACAACTTGAATCATTACACAGTAGCTAATTTCTTCACTTTTTTTTTTTGACTCTTGGCAACCTTCTGGACAAAAACTTGGTGCTATCTGTAGATTCTCATTTTTTTTGCCAGAAGGGTACTTGTGCCAAATTGAAAGAGCATTTGCCAGATGCTACTGAATAGCATATCTGTCTGGATCCCAAGGTGATCCAGTCCTGTTCTTTGGTTCTATCTGGACCGAGTCTTAAGCAACTGGTTTTCTTTCATCGCCAAGATGCTGGTGATTGGCAAGGCTGTCTGACACACAGGAGGAATGCAATATGGAAATGCTGCTCACACTTTCACTGGTGAAAGACAAAATGAAGTAAAAGCAGTTTGTTATATTGACTCTGTACTTACCTGCTTGTTATTTCACTACTGGCTGAATCTTGGATTCATGATGAGGGAAAAATCTATGGTCTCTCAACTGACTGCCATTTTTTCCTTGGAATCAGCCCCAGTGAAAGGAAAAGGAAAACAGCTGAGTGGCCTCAGTGGATACTGTTTACTACACAGTACCAGAACTTTGTGTCACTAATATTTTGGTTTTGTAAGTTTATACCACTGCTATTTTTAGTCCAATAAGATCAGCAACCTGTCCCCCAAAAACACCCCAGACCACTGTTCCAGTGGAATATGTAATACTTACATTTATTCTGTTATGAAATAGACTGACATACATTAATTTGAAAGTAATTTCTAGAGTTGCATTAAATTATTTTTAAAATTTTGAAGGCTGTTAAAGATGTATTTGTACTGCCAAGACTGATACTCATTCTCTTTCCAATTACTCAGAGATTAAGAACAGAAAGGGATTCTTTGAAAGAAACTATTGAAGAACTTAGATGCGTACAAGCTCAGGAGGGTCAACTGACAACTACAGGTAAAGGACAAATCAAGAGATTAAATGCCTCTTTTCTGAAGTGTACATGAGTTTTCTGTAGAGTATTGAATGTACTTTTGTTTAGCCCAGAATAAATTTAAGCTCTTATAAAATCAACAGTGAAAAACTTCAACTATTCATAGCTTCATAAGCAAGTAAAAGCTTTGAATGTTATTTCAGTCAATCAAAAATTCTGCTCTCCTCTCCAGTGGGATATTTTTATAATGTGTACCTGATTTCTATGTAGTTACATAGTTTTATTTAGAGAGATACTTTCTCGTGATGTTTCCTGTGTTATAGTTCATTTGTATGTGTAATCTTGTGTACCTTTGTAGTTCTTAGCTAAGATAATGAGCAGGAAATAAACTGCAACATTATTTCTTCAGAATGGATAAAATCAGACACAATGGTTCACCAAATGAAATAGTACTTGTCTGTCAGTCTTGCCGCAGCCTGACTTTGTATCATTTTACATTGTCTAGCAGTAGTCTAAAACTTCTAGAACCATGTCTACTTCTTGTCATGTAAAAAAGTAAGTGGTATGCTTTTCCTTACTCAGGATTGATGCCTCTGGAAAGACAAGAGCCTTCAGACAGTTTAGCAGCAGAAATCATTACTCCTGAAATAAAGTAAGCTAATGCATGCTTTGTTTTACTGACCTCTACAATGATCAATGGCAAGTTGAACACGAGTGAGCAGTGCCCTGGCAGCCAGGAGGGGCAACTGTGTACTTGGGGACATCAAGCACAGCATCACAGCTGGGCAAAGGAGGGGATTTTCCTCTTCTGCTCTGCACTGGGGCAGAGTCCTGTGTGCAGTTTTGGGTGCCACAATATGAGAAGGACATAAAGCTCTTAACATCCAAAGGATGGTGAAGGGCCTTGAGGGGAAACTGTATGATGAGTAGCTGAGATCACTTGATCTGTTCAACCTGGAGAGGAGGAGACTGAGCAGAGATCTTATGGTGGTCTCCACCTTCCTCACAAGAGGAGGAGGAGGGGCAGAGACTCATCTCTTCTCTGTTGACCATTGGCAGGACCCAAGGAATTTGTGTCAGGGAAGGTTTGGGTTGGATATTAGAAAAAGGTTCTTGCTGTTGCCCTGTTTTGATTGTCTGAAGCTTGATGATGGTACCAAAAGAGTTGAGTATTTATTAGTAAGAATTAGGGGAAGGCCACAAGGCAGATATTCTGGTGGGTGTGTTATAGACCATTTGCCTAGAATGCAGTATACCATCAGCAGCTGGGAGAGGTCTTGAGATTACTGGCCCTTCTTTTTACGGAGGACTTCAATACCAGATGGCTGCTACAAATGCAGGACATCAGAAAGGGATCAGTCTAGCAAGTTCTTGAACTGTGTGGAAGATAACGTCCTAACACAGCTGCTGAGCAAGCCAGCTGGGGAAGATGTGGACTCACCGTTTAAGAGCAAGAAAGGACTGGTGGATGATATGATGGTCAGAGGCCATCTTGGGCAGAGCAACCACTGAATGAGAGAGTTTTTGATTCACAGAGAATTGAGGAGAGAGGCCAGCAGAACCTTCACTTCGAACTTCTGTAGGGCAGACTTTGGCCTGTTTAGGGGTCTGGTTGACAGAGTTGCTTAAAAGTCAGTCCCGAAGGGCAAAGGAGTCTGGGAGGGCAAGAAGGAACTGCTCAAGTGCAGGAGTATGCTGTCTCCATGTGCCAAATGATGAGCCATCAGGAAGACTGGCTGGGCTGCACAGGCCTTTGGTGACAACTAGGGATTAAAAAGATTGTATCATATTTGGAAGAAGGAGCAAAGCCACTCAGGAAGACTAGAGAAATGTTGTGCCATTATGCAGGAAGAAAATTAGATGGGCCAAAGTCCAACTAGATCTTATTCTGGCTACTGCCAATAAAAGACAATAAAAATTTATTTCTATAAATGCATTCACAATTAAATGAGGTTGAAGGAGAATCTCAATCCCTTGTTGATTGCAAGGACAACCATAGTAGTAAAGGACAGCTAGTAAAGGCTGATCTACTTAAAGCCTTATTTGCCAGTCTTTGATAGAAGGACTGCTGATCTGGAAGACAGATGCAAGAAGCTGAATAAAGCCTCTGCAATACAGGAGGAAACAGCTGTGCCACTTAGTCATCTGCAAATCCATAGGGGTGGGTAAGATCCACTGAAGGGTACTGAGGGAGTGGCTGCAGACAGGTGTTGCAAAATTCACTCTGAAGCCCTTTTTGATTGCCAAATAGAGCTTCTCAACTTGCTACTGTAGCGAGTAGAGGGAAAAAAAACCCAAGAGGCAAGCCAAGTGGGCAGACTCTGACTGAGTGCTTCAACTTTAAAAGAGCCCAGTGTACCCACCAGCCCCTGCCCCGCCGTTCTGTTTGCCAGCTGCAGGAAGAGAGTAAAATTTTGGGCACAGATAGATATGGAATACAACAACATTTTGACTTACTCAGAACAGTGTTCATCTTCTGGAGGGTCGGAAGGCTCTGCAGAGGAATCTGCACAAGTTGTATCAGTGGCTGGAGGACAACTGTATCAAGTTCAACATGGCCAAGGGCTAGCTCCTGCCCTCGAATCACAACAGTCTGTATGGCGCTACAGACTTGGAGGAGAGTGGCTGACAAGATGCACAGTGGGAAGTAATCATAGAGTCATAAAACAGCTTGGGTTGGAAGGGACCTTAAAGATCATCTTGTTTCACCTCCACTGCCGTGGGCAGGGACACCTTACAGTAGACCAGGTTACTTAAATGCCTATACAGCCTAGCCTGGAACACTGCCAGGTATGGAGCATCCAGAATTCCCTTTGCCATTGCCTCCAAATCCTCAAAGTGAAGAATTTCTTTCTAATATGTAATCTAAACCACCCTTTTTCAGTTAACACCACTCTTGTTTTTCTTGTCTCTCCATGCTTTTGTAAAAAATCCCTCTACAGCTCCCTTGTTCACTCCTTTCAGGCACTGTAAGGCTGCTCTAAGGTATCCCTGAAGTCTGATCTACAGCTCTCTCAGCCTGTTTTCATAGTAGAGGTGCTCCATCTCTGTGATCACCTTACCGGCTTCTCTGGACTCACTTCAATTAGTTGACATACTTCCTGTGCTGAGACCCCAGAGCTGGGTGCAGGGTTCCAGGTGGGGTCTCACCAGAGCAGAGGGGCAGAATCCCCTCCCTCCCTGCTGCCCACGCTGCTTTGGATGCAGTCCAGGACATGTTTGGCTTTCTGGACTGAGAGTGCCCATGGCTGGGTCATGTCCAGCCTCTCACCCACCAGCACCCCCAAGTCCTNCACCAGAAGGGGTTATCAAGCATTGCAACCCAGGAAGTGGTTGAGTCATCATCCCTGGTGGTGTTTAAAAGATCTGTAGACGTGGTGCTTGAGGGACATGGTTCTGTGGTGGACTTGGCAGTGCTGGGTTTATGTTGGATCTTGATGATCTTAAGAGTCTTTTCAACACAAATAGTTCTGTGATTCTGTGTAAACAGACCAAGGGTTGAAGTGAGTTGCTCAGATTTATGCAGTAGTTCAGTTACACCTGAGATGACAGTCTTCCTTCACACTTGGTATTAAGTTTTGCTTTCTGTTTTCTCCCTATAAATCTGTTGAGCTGTACTGTGAGATCTGATGGGGGGCACTGAGGTAATTTCCTTGTGTTCTGCGTTCTGCCATTAGAACTCTTTAAATTGGAGTTGTGTTTTGGGGGTTGAAGACATGCTGGGTGTTGCAGTATCTTAAAAAGATAATATTTATGTTATTATCTTACTTCCTATGGTAAACTGGTTTGTTAGTTATAGATATTGACATTCTTTTTTTTACAAAATTGTGTTCTGTGTGTTTAGGGAGAAACTCATCCGCCTTCAGCATGAGAACAAGATGTTAAAATTGAACCAAGAAGGTTCTGACAATGAGAAGATTGCCTTGCTGCAGAGCCTTCTTGATGATGCAAACTTACGGAAGAATGAACTGGAGACAGAAAACAGGTAAGAAATTTTGTCCTCTGCTTCAGCTGGCTTTCCTACAGGCATCCCCAGGAGAAGAAAGACATGGATTTTGTGGAATCAGTCCTATGAAAGGCTGCAAGGATGTGATTACAGGACTGCGGAGTCTTTTGTATGAGTGAAGTCTGAGGAATAGAGACTATGTAGTCTGGAAAGGAGAAGGCTTAGGATACATCTTATCAATGTATCTTTTCCAAGTGTGTGGTGGGAAGATCTAAAGAAGATGGAGATATTCTTGTCAGTAATATTCAGTAACAGGCAAGAGGGTGTGGGCGGAGTTTAAAACACCTTAAATTTTATCTAAACTTAGGAACGTACTTTTTTTTTTTCCACTGTGAGGGTTGCTGAACATTGGACTATGTTGGCAGAGGGATTGTCTACACCCTTGTAGATACTTGAAACTCAGTTCCTCGGCAGCTTTCTCTAGCTGACCCTACTGGATTGAGCCAATCAGCATACAGACATCTGTGGGTTCAGATGGAGTGCGTCAGAGCACGCCACAGTATTTGGCTGATAGTGGTGTGAGGCTGCTTTCTATCTAAGCTTCGAATCTGTTCTTTATCTAATACACTCCTGTCTTCCCCTTCAACTGGAGGAGGTGCCTGAAGCCTGAAAAAAGTAAATACTGCACTTACCTTCAGGAAGGGTAAGAAAAAGAGTTTGAGGAACTACAGAGATTGGTCAGCCACTTTTTGGAAATTTCACAAAGCAGGTCCATCTGGAATTGATTTCCAGCCACATGAGGGACAGGAAAGTAATTGGCAAATGCCAACATGAATTCATTCAAGGTAAATCATGCCTAACTAATCTAGTTGTCATGACAATGATATGACTGCAGGTGTGAAGAAAGGTGAAACAGAGGACAGTACTTAGCTTTAGCAAAGCCTTTGATAAAGTGCTCCATGGTATCCTTATGTTCAGAACAGCTAGATATAAACCAAATAAGTGGACAGTAAAGTGAGCAAAAAAATTTGATTGGACAGCGATCAGACAGCTGAGCCTAAAGTAGCATTGTCAGTGAAATGAAACCCAGCTATCAACCGGGTTGACAGGTTCCTCAGTCATCAGTACCATACTAGTGCTTTTCATCACTTTCATTAACAACTTCACTCATGGGAGGGGCTACACTCGTAGCAAGTTTGAGAATGGTACCACTTTGGGATGTCCTGAAAAGGAAAGCTGTTATGCAGAGGAGCTCAACAATCCACAGGAATGAACTGATTGAACCCCTGTCCCTCGCTTTGGAGCGGCTCTGCTGCAAAAACCCTGGGGTCCTAGTGAGGGGCAAAGGAGGATGTGATATCTGGGAACCTTGCAGTTGACTGTGATCTGGACTGTCCTCACTGAAGTGCCGGCAGTCAGTCTGGGTAAATGATTGTTCATGTCTCATCAGTACTTACGATATCACATCTGGACAGAGCATGTAATTTTGGATTCCCCAGTACCACAGAGATGTGGATGTGTAGAAGTGCAGCAGAATGCTGCTAAGATGAGACACTGGAATGTGTGAGATTAAACTGAGAACTGGGTCTGTCCAGGCCAACGGAAAGGTGACACAGAGAGTGTACTGTGAATTGCATCTGTCTGATGGGGAAGTAGAAAGAGGGCAGATTTGGGCTCTTCTCAAGAGATTATTAGTGGAAGAACAAGAGGCAATGGACAAAATATGGAGTATGGGTCCAAGCTCTCAAAGACAAGCCCAAAGAGACTGTTAGACCTCTGTCCTTACAAGTGTTCAAACCTGGTACTGGATATGGTTCCCAGCAAATACACCTGCTTTAAGGAGCAGGTTGAATCTAGACAACCTGTGGACATCCCTTCCAACCTACAGGTTTATAGGGTTCTGTAACGGTGTAAAAGCATAAGCTAGCAGCTCTCACGCAGTAAAACTGACTGTTAAAAGATCTTCTTTCATGTATATAGAATTAATTTCTGCATGCATTTGTGTTGTCCTTGAGGAATATGAGAATTTTCTGGATGAACATCTGGATGTTATGATCTTTGGAACTGCTGTAACTTTTTTGTGAGTAATTTACAGTATTGCATTTTTTTTGTGTAGATCATCTGAAAACACTGGGCACCAAAAATCTGAGACTTCCTCTTGCAGTTTGTTTTTTTTTTCTGAAAAACAAATGTTATCTCTTTCCTAGATTGGTAAATCAGAGACTTCTGGAAGTACAGTCCCAGGTTGAAGAACTACAAAAATCTTTGCAGGATCAAGGTTCAAAAGCTGAAGATGTAAGTAGAAATGTACATCAAACTTACATTCAAATAGTTAACATTTTAGAAACTTTCACGTTTTTGTAAAAAAAAAAAAAGTGGAAGAATTATACAGACTGAGATTTCTAATAGTTTTATGTACTTACTTGTATGGTCTTACCAATAAATTGTGCTTCTCTAACTAGGATGTAAGACAATTGTCTAGGATAGAAAACTGTCCTATATAGAGAAGGTGTCACACATATTTTATTTGAATAATTGTGTCTGTTGCAATAGAAAATTCAGTATTAAAATTATTTAATTAGAGTAGAGATCTTTGCAGGGAATTGAGGAAATGTTGCTTCTCCATGAACCATACAAACTATATGAAGTTGTTTTGGGTTTAGTTTTCTTAATTAAAGTTAAGGCCTTTTCAGCCACTGGAAGGTCTGTAATTCTTCATGTAAGTGTATCTCAGAATAAAAACAGCCAGGCAGGCCAAAACAAAACATAACAATCATTTAATTAGGTGTTGGAACTCTGGAAACTTAGATTTAAGATTTTAAGTTAATACTCGGTTAATAAACACTGAGTCTGAACATGAAACAGTGACTCCCATTTATTAATTCCTGCTCTAACATGAGGAAAAGAAGATAAGAAAACCAACAATTAGGCCCTCAACACAATGCAGCATTTTCTGTTTCTGTGTACACAGTTACCTTTATTTTAAATGTAAGAATACACATTGTAACTGAGTTAGTGTGGAAAACAACTTTCAATCTTCCACTCAAAAACTGTTTATTATCTTCTGTATTTCTAAAAAGAAGCTCTAAAACTTTCTTGAAAGCAGCAATTGTTAGACTGTACATGCAGAGTGTATGCTCACAATCTCAGTGTATCATGTTGCTAATTGGCAACAAACTGTAATGTGCTGCTTTCTGTTTTTGTGGGTTTGTTTTAACTAATTTATATGAAATGGTGAAAGTTTTTTCACTAGATGCTTATGTTTATTTAAGAGTGTGTTAAATTTAGTTTACCCTTTTAATTTTCAGAATAAACTATATGAATGTTGAACACCTAGTTGATTTTCAACAAGATTATTTTCCTGAATAAATTTATAATGTGTTTTAGAATGCACGTTAAAATAGGTCTGTTCTGAGATGTTCTTTATTGTCTTGATTATTTGCCAAAATCGTTTCAGGGTGAATGAAAATATGAAAGAATTGTTCTCAGATACTGAGTATTGTAAATGATCCCTGGCAAATTGTATTCAGCTTTGTTTACTGTAATTCTAATTGTGTCCTTTTGAGGCTCTGGTTGGGGCAGTAATTTAGGGTGTGTCTGGACTCATGACTTCTGTGTTGGGCTCACCATAGCAGTGGTGATTTATGGTACTGATCCCATGGCCTGTTTTGCGGAGTTTGATCTGTAGGATTTCATTTACTCTTAAGCGAGAAAAAGAGTGAGTGTAGACTCAGGAAGTGTTGATGATGCAGGAACCTCGTGGTCTCCTCATGCAATCTCCCTTGTAAAGCAAAGCAAATCTCAGAAGTTAAACCCAGCTGCTGAAGTAGATCAAAGTTGTGCCAAGACTAGCTGAGTTATCTGCAGGATAGCTATACAAAAAGTGTGATTCTTCAGAAATGTATGAAAAACCAATAGGAGAGACAGAGCATACAGTTCTCCAGTACATACTTTTCAGCTAATTTCCTCTGGTTTTTGCTGGTTTTCTGCAACAATACACTGAAATCTGTGTTTTTACATACTTACACTGTAAATGTGCTCAATCCAGAAAACTGACACTTTATTTTAATTCAGTCCAGAAATGTGTGGTGAGAGTTCAGGTTTGTTTTTTGTTGGTTTTCTTTTTGTTTGTTTTGGTTTCTTTTCTTTAAAGTTTTGTTTGGTTTTAAAGCTGAAGAGTTTTTTAGATACGCCCCAAAAGATGTAGAGGTAGTGCCATAACCCAGGCAAGTGTCCTTGCAGTGTTACCTGCTGTGTGCCAAGGTCCACAAAGACAGTTTTGGTTTTGTATTGAAGTGCAGTGGAAGGCACCTCTGTGCCATTGGGCCTGTAATGGGCACTGACACATTCTGTTGGGATGCATGATTAGCCCATCCTGAGTGTTACCTCGCTAGCCAGGCAACGGCCTCCTTATCCCCATCTTTCAGACTACAAAATTAACTCAGATGTGTCTGGTGTGCTCAGAACAGGCTTGATTTATTGTCCTCTAGAATGCAGTAGTCATGTGGGGCTACTCAACAGTTACCTGAACAGCTTCAGCTATATCATTTGCATGTCTTATCACTGTCTTTTATCATCCTTGTTCTCCTGTTCTCTGCCCTAATTCCTTCCTATATAAACACCTCTGCCCCGCTTCTTAAATCCATCACACACCTCGTGTTTTTCATAATGTAACATATGCAGTCTTGGCCTTATGTGCTGTTACTGATACAACACCTCCCTAAAAGGTCCCCAGAACTCTGTTACCTCTTCAGTTACCCAGAAAGTTCAGCCACTTTTTCATTTGGTGAGACACTGGAACAAGTTGCCCAGGGAAGTTGTGGATGCCCCATCCATGGAATATTCAAGGCCAGACTGGGCAGGGCTCTGAGCAACCTGATCTAGTTGAAGGTGTCCCTGCTTGTTGCAGGGGGTTGGAGTGTATGACTTTTAAAAGTCCCTTCCAACCCAAACCATTACTCTCAGCACCCTTGAAATCTGACCATCCATCATGGTGCTGTTTTGTGACTTTCATCACCTTACGGTGTTACTGATCTCATCCAGCAGTCTTCCGAAGTGATGGCCCATAGTTTCCCATACCTGCTAAAGTAGCTTAACCTCAGGCCAGAACCTAGCCATCTGCCCTTAACCTTAACATCTAAAATTAAACCAAATTTTGCCCTGAAAAAGCGGACAGACTTGTTCCTTTGGCTGATTTAACCATAAAAGGAACTTCAACCAAAAAGGCTTTTATTTCTGTAGTGTTTAGGAGACTCATCTTCCTATGAGAAAACAACTTAGAGTAATTACGTTTTAGATATGTATGAATCTTTAAATCTTACTGATACTGATACAAAAATCCCAGAAGTAATGTTTGCCTATTTTTAGAGTGATCTGTTTGAATTTATCTGCCAAGTATATACAAGATCTTGGGATGCCTAGAATGGCATGTTGAGTGTTTTACTCTCTTTCCTAATCAGGTGTCTTGGGTCAATTAATGTGGGTAAACTAATTTCAATTTCTTTTAATTGTTTGGGCTTTTATCACAATTAGTTTCTTGCTTGTGAAAACATAATCTGTCTAGCTGGGAGAGGGGTTACTCCCTCAACAGTGCAGGTACTAAATAAATAATACACAAGTGGAATCAGCGTTGACTAGTAGTTGTGTCTGTTTCAAGACAAACCCAAGTGCAGTACAAGGATGCAAAAAAAGAAAAAGCTTCAGTTTTGATTTTGTTGTCTTAGGGAAATGGGCACTGCTTCCAACTTTCTCCCTTTCTTGTCCCAGCCAGCCAGTAGTCCCCTAAATGATCAGATATAAGTGATGGGGACAGTTCAAATGGTTTGTGACTGATAGATGCATACAAATATTTTTTTGTTACAGAAAAGGTGGTGTTGCTGCAGTTGTTCAGAGGACTGGAAAAGCAAAAAGTCAAATGGTCAAAACCTGCAGATCCTTGGCTGCTGCAAATTTCTGACTGTGAAGTCAGTAGAGCCATATTGAATTGTTTTTATGGCTCCCCACCTTTCTTGTCATGTGATAAGAAAATCTCTTCTGTAATAATGAAAAAAACATGCCCCAGGAATGTGAACAAAGACAATATTTTGAAGTATAACCAAACTAAAAAGCTTTTTGAGTGCACAAAGTAATTTTTTCTCTTAGCAAGGTAACTAAATCTTTGTTGAAAGAACATTGGAGAAAAAACAATGAAGTAATTTTGTTGATGATTTTATCTTATATTCTGGTGGTGTTGTGGACCATCAGCCACATGCTAACCCTCCCATGGGATTAATACTGTATAAATACAAACTAAAAAGGCAGTTGCAGATTCAAATAGTCTACATTTGCTTTGTATTCAATCAGTGTGGCAATAACACAATTCAGCATCACACCACAAAAACACCTGCATCTCTTAATTCTGGTTGTAGCCCAACAGTCTGGCTATTTTCCTTGGTTTTGTTAGTTGTATGATTTTTTATTTCTAAAATTATTTTCCAAAATAGCAGTTGTTTTCCTTTGGAATTCTGATTTAAACACAATGATTTGTGAATGTGCTTCTTTATTATTTTTATATTTTTGGGTTTAGTGACATGTTTTAAAAAATGTAACAAGATGAAATTGCTCATGAGAACACAGGAAGAAATTGCACATGCGTGAAAAATACATAGCTTTAACTTTTTCTGTTCATGACTTTCTAAATAGTTTCTTCTGTTGGCTGCTGTTTTGCTTTATACTAATGTCATCTCTGTTTCTTGGCATGGGCTTCTGCTCAAGGCTATTGTGAGTATGGCTTTCTATTTACTTAACACTACTTTCAGTTCATAGTCATTTGAGTTTGGTTTTTTTCCTTTTGAAAGATATTCACTGTGTATGAAGTGAGTTTAAAATCTAAAAATTACTTCAAAGTTTTTATTCAAAGAGCTTATCTAAATGTGATTTAACCAGAAAGTGGAACACTGTAAGTTGTACAGTGATTTTCATGTGTCTGTAATCAATAAAGAAAAGAAACACAAAAAAGTTGACATTTTTGCTACACTACAGTTAGAAATACTCTACTCCTTCTAGTTTTTGTGGGGATGGGAATTTACTTCCACTAATTTGCTACATGTCTTCATGCAAGTTGCAATGCAGTAT
>VXBB01017224.1:0-17421 GCA_013399915.1 Illadopsis cleaveri
AATAAACTGTATAATATTACAAATTAAGAAAAATGCATGTTGATGGTGCACAGTGATGATTTCTTCTCTTATTTTTGTCTATTCAGACCAACATCAACAAAGCCATACTAAATGACCACTTTATGTATAATCTTTAAGAAACTGACTTGTAAAGTGAATATAGAAAGGGAAAATAACATTATGCATCAGCTTGACAGAAAAGAAATGGAAAGAAATCTGTAGAATATGTTAAAATATATGTTTCAAATGTAATCAGGGGCTCTTTTTATCAATATTAAGAAGCAAAAAGGAGCTTGAAGTACATAGATTGCAAAGAGAAATTGTCAAGCATTTGAAAAGCTAAGTCTTAAAGAATGAAATTTGAAGAATGACTGACATAATTATTGGTATGGTGGTATGTTCTTTCTGAATTCCATCATGGACTTGACTAAATATATTTTACTTTTATTAGTTTTACTGTGTAATAGTCTTTGTTATTTTCACACATCACAGACCTGTCATGACATACATATTTTTCCTCTGACTATACCTGCAGAATCCCCCCTTTCCCTTAGCAGGCAAAATGTACCTTCAGCTCCAGTGGTACTGATAATGCTACTCCTGTTGATCAACTGCTAGGGAACTCATATGGGAACACATACCACAAGTTCTAAAAAGCTCTAATTAAAAATTCCCTCCAGGACACCTGACCACCCTTGAGCCAATTGTTACAGTGTGTTAACCTCCTGCATCTCCTCACCCACCAGGCTGAGCCTTACTTATAGCGTCTGTGTTTAGCGGCTTCTTTAACTAAAGATATATAATTTGCTGTGATTGGTGTGACTTGAATTGTCCCCTGACTGTCCTACTTACTATTATTTTCCTAGCTATATGCTTTATATTGTATAACTACATTATTTTATTGTCTCAGCTTCTCTAGAGATTAAGTAGTAAAAATGCCCTTCACATTCTGCTTACTTGGTTATTAATAGGGAAAGGAGAAAGATGTTTTAACTACATTCATCTCATATACAGAGCTGTCAAAAATACAGTCTTATGTTTATGAATTCTCATATCCTGGCTTACTCCTACACTTTTGCTTTCATAATGGAAAGCAGTTAAATTTCTTTTGACTTTATTCATGCTTAGGAAAGTTTTCTTTCCATTTGAAGTTAAGTTGTTTGATATTCCATGACAACAATTGATTGAGCTGCTCAGAATAGTGTGATATAAATAGCCATTTTCTAAAACTGTAGTTGTTGTTTAAACCTAACGATAATGCCTAGGCAATTACAATCAATCTAGTTGGACCTTTCAGGTTTTTTTCCTATTTTTTCCCTTTCAGCTGAATTCTGTTCTCTATTGTGGTGAACATTAATCTTACTTAGCACTGTCTCATCTCTACAATGTCTGCCCTGAATACCTGCTGCATTTGTGTTTTATTGTGCTATAACATGGCTGTTTGTTTAGAGTTCTTTCTACAAACTTTCATTGACATAATATAATTAGCATAATATAGTGTAGCATCATATGGGTTAATCTAGTGCAGTGTGGTGTGACATGATGTAGTATGGCATAGCCTGATATAAAATAATGTAACACTGCAGACTCAAACATCTGAATTTTTTAAGCATTGGCTGAAAGTTATAGAATTTTTGCTGATGCTATTACGTGACTGTGTTGCTTTGTCTCTAAAGGATAAACGTATTCTTCAAACAGAAGTTATTATTCTATTTCTTAGGTATGCAATATAGAATTATTACACCAGCTTTACAAAGCTTCACCCAATAATGATTACCCAAGGAAGAAAAAAAACATTTCCTAAGATATTATAAAACTGTTATTGTTATGTTACACAGAGAAATTTCTGAAGCAATGAAATTGTTGCAGCAGGGAAACACATGGAATAATCTGACACATACCCACAGAAACTTGAAAATTAGCAAAACCAATGTATAAATCTAAAACTAATAGATGTATTTCATGTTGTCTTTGATGTTGTTTACTTTTACTGTTGTTACCACCCAAAATTAGGATCAGAAAGCTGGTCTGATAAGATCCTCATCAATAGGCATGCTGCTTTCATTGATTCAGGCTTCTCCGAAAGGCAGATTTCTTAGGTGGATAATGCTGGGTTTATTTCAGTGTCACATTAAACTCTTCTCTGTTCCATTGAACAGTCACCAATATTTCTCCAAAGTCATCTTGTCTGTGTTTTAATTCTGCATGACATCACTCTCCAAAGTAAACCTCCTGAACGTTCTTGCTGGCCCCTTCCTGCCAATGCTTGTAAATCATTACTAAAATGTGTTGATAACAATCCAGCTCTATAAATGCCTACAATGAATGCTGCCTCACAAGACACTAAATAAATCTTCAAACATAAACACAGTCTTTGTGAGAGTTTTATTAATTGCTCTTCAAAAAGTCTATTTCCTTTTGTGTATTGGAAATTATCTTTCTCATATAACAAAAAATTGCTGATTTTTCCCCTTCTCATATTAGCATTGTTTTCCTGATAGGAAGTAGACCATTCAAAGGCTTTTGCTTGAGGAAGATAAATATTGTATAATTTCTCCCTGAAGACATAATTTGTGAAGAGGACTCCTGCTTTTCTGTCTTTCCCTTGCATTTAAAGAACTTTTTTAGACTTAGGCAAAAAATTTTAAAATAAATTAAAAGAATGTACTGTTTAAACTGTAATCCTAGATAACTGTGAGAATACTTACAATCTTTATTTCTTCTATTTTTTTCCTAATGTACCTAACTTTTTCAAAGAATAAGTAAATGTTTTTAAAAACCCATGATTTGCTGGACTCTATGTCAATTCATGGAAATGATCTGCTTATGTTATTGACCTTTAAGTATTTATGTCAACATTTAAGTATTACGTGTCAACTATGCACACAATTTTTAGCAGATAATTTTAAAGACATGCATTTTAATCCTATTCTGTGACTGAAATTAGTTTTTAAAATAATTATGTAAAATTTAAAGCTTTTTTAATGTACGTATTCTTAAGTGAGATAGCATAATAATGCATGCTGTAAAATAATTCAAAGGGGTAATACTTGAGGACTCATCAAAATACAGGAAATAAATTCAGAGATCTTCTATTTTTCAAGTAACTATGACGTAATTGCTTTAGCCCTAATGAATTTCATATAAAAAATGGAGAAAAAGTTAAAGAATTTTGTGTGATTTCATAGACTGCTAACTGTGAAACATAGAGTATTAAATGTGGAGCATGTTTTTTCTCCCAAAAAATGTAAAACTATATGTTCTTAAGATATGGTTGACAAACAAGCTTTTAGTTTACCCTTTGAGAATATAACACGACTCTGCATTAAACACAGTGGAAAGAGCTGTGTTTCACAGCAGTCCCAGATGAGCCTGTGGCTTTGTAACTCTTTCACATAGTTTATTATAAATGCTTAATAGCCTCTGGATAAGCCCTGACTTAACTTATTTGGCTGCATGTTTTTGTTTACCACATTTTTATGTGCAGAGATCAGTAAGCTTTATTATTTTGTACTGCAAATAAACATTATAATCAGGTATAATCACCAGAGGCAAAAAATTACTAATGTTTGCTTTATTGAGAGATATGTTGTAGAAATGATTTTGTTTTAAACTCTTTTTTATAGTGCTATTTTTTTTTTACTCTTTGGTCATTTGCCTCAGTAGAAAATATGAAAAATGCTTTTCTTTTTTTTCTTTTTAATAAGCTTCAGGAATTTATTTATTTTTTCAAGATTCTCAGAAGGGATAGAATATTTGCAAATATTCTTCAGAGAAAAGCTAGTGTGAAAATCTAGTATGTCCTAAAAAGGACAGATAAACATTGTTGACTGCATTTTGTTGCATTAAATAATGAAATAAATAATATATTTCTCAATATATAACTCCGTACCACAAATATCCTGTAGCAGAGGAACAAAAATTTCCATTTCATGCACAAATCTTCATGTAGACTGCAAATTTGCTTAGGGTATATCATAACTATACTACTTCATAAGCCACGGCAAACTATTTTCTGAGAGCTTCCTTCAGAGAAGAGTCAGTGTATAAATTCACAGTACAAATCAGCATTTGGTCCTTTTTGCACTACTGTTCTCCAAAAGAACAAGAATATACAGTGTAAGCCCACAGACCAGAGTCAGTATACCCTCCCAGAAAATACAATTCTAATTAAGTTCTAACTTGTGCAGTTGACTAAAGTATGAAAGTGGAGATTGCATCAAGTTTTGTCAAATATCATCTGTCTGTCTTTCTGCACTACTTCCAATTTGCTAATGCTTTGATTTTTCAATTATTTGCTCACTCTCAGAGCTACATTTTTTGGGTTATCTTCATCTCAAAAAAATGCCATTCTAACAATTATTAGTTAGCCTTTGGTAAGAAGTATTTTACTGGCGGCCTGGAAGCTGAGCAATGGCCATGGAAACTGGACATGTCTAGTATGTCCTGGATTAGTTTACAGTGTAGAAGTATCTTGTGCATCCCCATTAGCACAATAATAATTCTATTTCTAACACCTTAGCCAGTACAGGAATATTAGTGTTGGTACAAGGAACTAAAAGGGACAAATTACACATTTCTTCTTTTTCTCCCCCCTGAAAAATTACAATATCCACTGTCATGAAAATCAGGAATATAAAGCCTTTCATTTTTAAAACCCCACACATTATGTCTGAAGTTAAAAAAGTGATGCGGAACTAAAAGAAACTTCTCTTTTGGACTATTTTAACTCATTCTTATATGTGTTCTGAAGTTAGTTTTTAAAAATATGGCAGTTCATTTAAATTAAAGATCATTATGCTCATAAGATAATGGGATTTTGTTCATACAAAGTTAGTACTTTGATATATTTTTGACTTTTTTTTAATAAAATTTTTCTCTGATTTTTATTTTCCCCAAAGTCATCACACAATGATACAAATAAACTACATATGAATCTTGTAACTTTTGCATTTGTCTGTAAAACTCTATTTTTATAAGCTTATAAATACAGGGGGTTTTTTTGTCTCCAGACAGTTTTCTGAACTGTAGACAAAATATGATAGCATAGTGGCAATTAACAGTGAATAAACTCCTCCTATTTTTGACCTGCCTTAGGTCTCTGTGCAGTGCAGCATTTCCCTACATGGACTTAGAAACTTAATAGGTGTTAACAGCAGTGTCTTCTCTCTGCTCTCATTTGGACTCTGTACACATCCTCAAAAGGGCATAATGTAAACAGGTGCATTTATAGGGTGTTCCTTTTCTGGGCAGTAAAACACATCTAGCAGAACCTCTTATGACTTACAGAGGACAAACTGTGGTTTCAGTCACTAAGGTCGTCTCTCAGACAGATTTTTTTGTTGAGGAGTTGACCAAGGTTACTTCTCAGAGTTGACATCTTGTACAGTATACAAACATAAATCAAGAGTAGCTTTTATCTGCCTCATATACGTGATAAAAAGCTTTACAGTTTGACCTTCACAAGACACATATGTTCTAACCAAATCCCATAATATAAAAAGTCACCTTTAAAGAAAGAAAGAGGACAAACAGAATAACAACAATTTGTTTAATTGTGTATCCTACCGGGAGGCCACTCATCATGATGTTTTGATGTTTATTCTTATAAACAAAGTGCTTTGGCAATAAAAGTTTATTTTCATATTAGTAAAAACATGGAAAATGAACTTTGAAATTAATTAACTGTTTATTTATGCATTTTTCTGTTCTAGAATTAGCCTGCAGGCTAACAAAATGTTAGCTTGCCTAAAGGATGTTCATTTAAATTAATAGTGAAAATTTTTCTGACAGCTGGTAGTTTGCTTATTTACAGCTTCCATATTAAATCTTCAAATATAGTAGATACAAATTAATAACCTTCAGCTGAAGGGCCCTTGTTCCCTTTTGATTATTTCAGTCACAGAGAGATGGAACTTCCTTTTGCTTTTTTCCTTTCCAATACTCATCTTGTGACACCCCATCCTGTTTTATTCATTTCATGTAATGTTCAGATATGTTGTGGAAATAATTAGTTGGAGTCCAATTGTATACACAATTCTGAATTACTTTGTTGTGGATTGAAACTACTGTACACTGGATTCCTTTTATTTTCTTCCCAAGACTGACTGTTTCCATGCAACTTTCATTTTATACCACAGGCATAAAGCAAAAGTAGGTGATTGGGTTATTGCAAACATCTAAAAGCACACACAAACATGAAAATGGTTCATAAGTCCTGATACTAAGAAAGCTGTAATTTTTGGATGTCATTTAGGTTTTCAATTTTTAATGTATTCTATTTAAGTTATCCGTGCTTTTTATAATTTTCTAAATTAAATTAATGCATCTATCATACCTGGGGTATTTGTTCAAGAAATGGCCTGCCCACATACCTCATGCTTTTGCAGTCTTCACTATCTCCTGATCATTGTGAAATGTAACTGCTCTGTTAAAACCTTACCCCTCAATAAATTAAAATTTTCACAAACAGCTGAAATAATCCCATTGGCACACACACATGGCCAGGCAAAACAAAAGATAGAAAAGTTTTACATTTGTAATATGAACCATAAACTGAGTAACGGATGTAGGAGCAGTAGCACTGAAATGGAGACAGGATGTGTCAGAATCTTGAGGATTCAAGGAAGAAATTGCTACATTTGGTGACATTGCCTTTTCAGTAGTATTTTTATTTTTACAGCTGGGATTTACACAAAATACATTCATCCATGCATATGTCATGACGTCTACCAGGTACCTTTAATGAATCTCAGTTAAGTCTTCAATTTAACCCACTCACTGAATACATTGTTGAACTTTTTCACTGTGTTTGTATATAGGAAAATTCACGTTTGTCTAGCAAATAATTTTAAAAAATAATATTACCATTTTTTGGGGGTTTTTTTGTTTGTTTGGGTTTTTTTCCCCATGGCAACAGAGGCACTTTGTTCCAACCACTTTATAAATAATACAAGGTGCAAAAATTAATTTTGTTCTGCATTTTCTGTTTATGTGATACATATTATAAGAGAAAATGTTAAATCCTTTTAAAAATTTAGTGAAATAAAAGGAATTCATAAATGGGGAATTAGTTGGTCTGGGGAATCCAATGGAATTATTGATGCTTAGAACACAGGAGAACACAACCACAATGAACTGGTCAGCAAAGATAATTGATGTTTCTTTTCCTACAGAACAGCTTGAGGAAATGCTGAGTTTGAGAGTTTAGCTATTGAGTTTAGTAGTGAAAAAACTGACAGTAAAAACATTAAATTATTTGATAATATTTTTCCAAGTAGCTTCTTTTAATAGAGTTCTACCTTGGAAGTATATATTTTCTTCATTTAAAAAATACTGTAGAATGATAGAGTATGCTGATTGAAAAGGACCTGAAAGATCATCCAATTTTCCCCCATAGCAGGGATCTTTCCACTAAACCAGCTTACCCAGAGCCCTATCCAGACAGGCCTTTACTATCTCCATGAATGGGAGCTCACAACCTCTCTGGGAAACCTGCTCCTCACCATTCTCACAGTAAAAAATTTCTTTCTAATATCAAATCTGAACTTCAGCTTGAGTCCAATCCCACTCATCTTATCACTATAAGACCTTATAAGAAGTCTCTGTTATGAGTCTTCCACAACATAACACTGTTATGGCAAAATTTTTCCCACATGTTCCAGACTGCTGTACTTTGGGAGAAAACCCAAAATCATCTTGGGTTCTGCCCACACCAGCTGCATGCAAGACTACCTACTTCAGTCTTGATCTAAACTTTCTTATTAGTCACACCATTTAAATGCTCCTTTACTCCTAAAATCTACATTTCTAAGAGAAAATTTGACTACATTATTTTTAAAAGCATGCGTATAGTGGAATGATACCGTGTTTTCCTGTGTTTATGGGAATGTAGGACATTTTATTTGTGTTTTGGGTACCTGACCTGAAACTCCTGGTATGTGATTTTAAGAACACTTGGATCTTCACATGGCAAATAGAAAAGTTCATCCCCATTTAATTTTTATTTATTTCTTAACATCACTATTCTTCCTGAGTACAGTGAAGACCAAAAGCTGTTTTACTGGAAGAGAAACATGCACTTAAAAAAAATGCCAGTCTCCATCTTCTGTGCTAGATTTCCCAATTATTAAATATTTTTACACTGTTATGTGTTCTCCATTTCCAAAGTCTGGAAGGCAGTAGTAGTTACCTGTATTTCAGTTTTAGGAATGTAAATTATTTTTTGGTGAGAACACAATATGATATGAGATATTAAGAGTAAATTAATGAGGTAATCTGGTAAAAAATAATTTTCATCTCACTCCAAAAACTGAATGGGGCACACAAAGCATTACAGAGGTCTGCATTAAAAAAAAAAAAAAAGATAAGTCCAAAAGAAATAGTTAATACACTTCTGATCAAAGTGCACAATTGTTTGGGCTTTGCAAATATGCTGGGTCTATACAAATCAGCAAACAATGTTATATAAGCACCCAGCAAGGTACATTTTGGGCCTTGGAGAACAACTGCACATAGAAATCATAGTGTTGGGAGGTAAGTTTGTGTAGATCATCAAAAAAGAGCTGAGTTTGCTTGAAGCACAAATGTTCAGGTTTTTTATGAAATGTTTTCCACCAATTAGTCCTTAAAGATTTAGTTCAATAATTGATTTTTCTTCCAGTTATATGAATGTAATCTGGTGTCTTATAATGATGTGAAAATCAAAATTGATATCCAAATTATAACTTCAATGAAAGCACAAAGGCAGTTTAACTAATTTCATTGTCTTTTCTTTAGATTTAAATAGTAGTGTACATATTGTTTCCAATGTTATGCAAAAAAAACCCCAATAATGATCCCTATCTTAAGAATATAAGAACACAAGACTATTCAGTGCTACTAGGGGATTATTCTTTCTGCACAGTTTAGACAATTTTGTGGTAGGATTCCCTTTCAGAAAAAAAAAAGGTTTGATTTCAGCATTCCAGATATAATGTGAGTGAATTTTCTAGGTCTATAAAACCATTTTAAAGTAGGTCTTTTCTGCTGGACTCCATCTATTGTATCAATCAGGTGAAAGGGGCAGAAAAGTCACAGCTTTGCTTCTAGGAAGTTTTCTCTTATTTTTCATTCTCCCTAATGTTTTCTCTATTCATTCAAAATATTTGTTCAAAAATTACTTTTCTCATAAAGAATTCTGTCCTTCATTTTCATATTATATTCAGCTGCTGTTTTGGGTTGGATTTTGGGGGAGTTTTTGGGTTTTCTGTTTGGGCTTTTGTTGTTTTTGTTTGGGGGGAGTTGTTTGGTTTTAGTTTGGTTTTTTGGTTGGAATTTTTTCTGTGGTTGGGGTTTTTTGTTTGTTTCAGTTTTTAAAAATTACTATCAGGGAAAAAGATTGGTTTTGCTGCTGACATATTTTTTTTGCACGCTTATACACATCTGACTACATTTGAATCAATACTGAAGGAAAAAGAAAAGAAACAAAACCCAAAAAAGAATTGAAACCAAACCACCACTCACCTCTGTTAAAAATTCCTTTTGGATTTTCTTCCACATTATTTCAGCAAGTGCACTTGTTGGCACAGATGCTTCCAAGATAATAAAATCCAAGCAAATGTTGGAGAATATTGACCAACAGTGAATTCCAGATGAGAAATTGTGAACAATCATATATAATACTTGATACAAAGTTTTTCAAGCACATAAACAGTAAGATGCCATTCAGTTCATTTATAGTGATTTAATGCTCAAGTACACATTGATAATCATAGCAAATAAGGATTGCTTCTTTTTCAAAAAATATTTGTATTAGTGAAGTAAATTAAAGCCAGTTATGTGTTCTGAGATTCTATTTCCATAGGTCCATACGAGAAAAATTTTTACATACTAGTATCAACTACAGAATAATTTAAGTAAATAGATCTATAAATATAGACAACACTCAGGTGCTTTTTCATCAAACATTGTATTGCTGCTAATTATTTCTTATTAAAATTAATGTAGTTCAGTATCTTCAGTGTACTTCCTTTATTTGTGATTTCGCACTTTTTCAGACTGGATCTTTTTGTTGCCAAGAACTTATTTGAAGAATTTTATTTAGAAAGTTAAAGAACAAAAAATTGTGCAATTTGTCTGAGTTTATTAATATTTTACTTAGGAATGATCTGATATATTTCAGGTAATGCTTATGATATACCTTATAATGCTTTTGATAAAGGTAAATTGCTTATTTTCAGTTTTGTGTTTGTCAGGCATTGTGGGTTTTTAATTTTTTAAATAACAGAGTGTTGTAGAATTTTACTTTTAGTCATTTTTCTTGCAGTTGAGCTTTTGGAATTACACATTCTATCGCAGAACACAATGTATTAAATTTATCTTTTCATTTAATTTAATGAAAGACTTCTCTACCTTGCACATACCATTGGTTAATTGTTTGCCACAATTCCATTTCTCTCTGCTGATAGTTCCACTGGAAATAGAAAAAAAGGCATATGGATTTAGGTTCCATTTAGTTGTTTAGTTTTTTCGTTCACAAGTCCTGTATAGTATACAGACTTGAACACAGTAAGGAAAGCAGATGTTGATCAAAGTCTTTCATAGAGTCTTCACGTGTATGTGAACATAGATTAGTGTTAATCCTCATGGGTGCACTGTCTTGTACCCTTGTCCTTCCAGCTTGAGAGAAACAAACAGTCAGGTAATGATGGTGCAGCTTAAACTTAAGGCTAATTTTCTTTATGGTGTGAGTTAAAGTTTAATCCTTTATGAACAGAGTGAGAAACCACATAAAATGCCAAAATGTCAAAACACAAGCTGGATGGGAATGTTTTCACTTTTAAAATCCGTATTAGCCATAAGGTGGCACTGTGGCAACTATTTTTAACTGAATCGAGAAAAAGGAGAACTGAAATCCTTAGTCTAATTTTCAAGGTATTAAAAAAATAACACAGCAACAGTTTTGGTATTTNTTTCCCTTTTCTCTTCCTTTTTTTTCATTTAATGTGTATATCTGAAATGACTTAGGTGGCAGAAAGAAATTCCTAGGAGTGAAATCTCATTTGCTAATACCTGATTTCTGGCATGCTATAGTGGAAATATGTAAAATAATAAAAATATGTAAAATACACAGTCTACAAAATATTTATCTGACTCACTATGAGACATTTTGTTATGAATATGTTTTTATACACATTCCTTAAAGAAAGTTTATCCTTTTCTTAGAGAAATAACAGTTCATTAAAACGTTAGAAGACCAATTGTGTTCATATGCATATAGTCACATCGATACACTCACACATGAAAACAATTCCAAAAATAAAACACATTCAAGCTAACTGAACTTGTAAATTCACAAACACCACCCCTCTGCTTTCCTTCTGCTATATCCCCTAAGCATCTTTCCTAGGTAAACACTGAAGATTAGACAAAAGATAACTGGGAATGTTTCATAGATTCTTCACTGGTTTGAAGTAGGTATCATCCCAGAAGCCTCTAAAAAAATAAAATCTTGTAAAAAAATTAAGTATATCACCAAAATACATATGGAGGAGAACTCCCTCCCTGTTTTTCTCAGATGTTTTCAGTAGGTTTGATCTCATTTCTGCAGTAGAAATTCACATATAGAAAGCATTTGGCCATTCCTACTTAATTCTGAGCATGCAGATGGATAATGAAAAATCTGGATCAATACCAAATGTGCAATTTAGATACAGACCACATAGTCATTTGAAGTTTTTTCTTTCTAAAAAGTATTTTCTATAAAGGCATGCCTTACAAAGCTCACAGAATTTCAGCATTTAATTTAGAGCAAAATTCAAATATGTTATTTGAAAATGAATTAGGAAAAAGAAAAAAGAGAGTAATTTTATGTTGAGAAATAAATGGGTTTTTTCATTCTCTAAAACACATTAGTAATAATCATTGAGTTTACTGTTTTAAGTGAAATTACCATGCTTAAAACCGAATTCCAGTCTCACATTTGCAGTGAATTTTTGCTTTTTATCCTTTGGATTAGTAGTTTTCTTGTACAACTGATCTATACAAATCAGACAGTTACAAAAAAAAAAGAAATAAAACCAGACATTTGACTGTGTTTATGCACTTTTCTGAAAGATTATGAAGGCCAGCAGAATAGAATTTTTTTTATTCCCCAAGGCTGCTAAAAATTTGTGACTTCTTCAGAATTTCTTGTCATATATATGAGGTTTCTTTCCAATTTGTAGCACAAAACTAAGTATTTGCAAACATGCAAACTTTGCAGTTAACTTAAACAAGCAAAAGAAACAACAAAACAAGCAAACAATGAAAGGAAACAAAAAATTCATGTGCTACAAGAGGAAAAAATACAGAAAGTGCATATTCCCCAGGATGTATTAATGTTGTCTTAGAGTGATAAATTTTTATCTGACAAGTGTTAGGTGAAAGACATCTAGGTGTTTAACCTATAGAATACTGGTATGGCTTTAATAAATAAAAATTGTTTCACCCACTAAGTGGTAAGCAGAACATTTTTGAAACTACTTAGGTATCAGTAATGCAGCTCATGGAGGAAAATAAAATTTTATTTTAAAAATTTCTTTTAAAATGAGATTAAGAAACACCAACTACCTATTCTACCTCTCAACACCACGAAAAAAAACTCCTCAAACTCGAAACCAACCAACCAACCAACCAAATAAACAGCTGCCTTTTTGGGCATGTAGGATTACAACAGATGAGAAATAAATAAAAAAAAAAAAAAAGTGGACTATAAGTCACCAGTAATGCAGTGTTGCATAAACTATTCAGTGCTTCAGGTGTGTGAATAAACTGCTGAAAAATAGACCATTTTACTCTTAGTTTTGCACCAGGGTATTTTCACTGGAGCACTTCTCTCTTGAACCCTAAAAATTACAGGTGGAGGCAGGTGACAGCCTGCCTGGCTAGTCTCCTTAAAGAAGCAGGTCCCCAGACCATAAATATCCTACAGTACTGAACTGTGTCACCCAACCACAAAAATTAATCCATCTCNGCAGAGGGACTGCCCTGTGCTGGACACAGCTGGCTGCAGCCACTTCCAGTGGACCACCAAACGACACAGCTGAGCCCCTCTGAAAAGATCATGGTACCTGGGGGAATAAGTTCATGGGGAAAATGCTTTTCAAAAAAGGCAAAGATGCTGTATAGTCAGTTGGGGAAAAGTAATAGGAGACATGAGGGTGAATACTAAGGACAGAGACAGAAAGGGAGGAGCTCCTCCAGGTGCTACCATAGGTATTTCCCTGTAGCCAGTGGAGGGATGAACACAGTGGTGCAGGGAAAAAGAGGAAGATGCACTAGAGACAAATCACTGTGTCCTGACCACTCCTCCCTCCCAAACACACTCTTCTAACACATTGCCCAGGGCATATAGAGGAATCAGGAATGAAAACTGAAGTTTAGCCTGAGACAAGGGTGATAAAAGGTGTTGTTTCAGTATTTGTATTTGTTTTTCACTACTTTAATCTATTTTATTGGGCAATAAATTAAACTTGTTCTCCTCCAAACCAAGTCTCTTTTGTCAATAAGAGTAATTAGTGAGTGCTCTTCCTGCCTTTTCCTTGACTCATGAGCTGTTTTCATCTTATTCTCTTCTCCTATCCTGCAGAGGAGGGATGGTAAATGAGCAGCTGGGCGGACCTTGACTACTTGCCAAGGCTTAACATCACAATAGGCTTTTCAAATAAAGCCTAAAACTGTTACTACTACTGGTCCATTTGCTTTCACTATTTTTCATCAGTCCAATCCCTTCTTTTGCCTCTATTTCTTCATTATAGGTAGAGGCATGTGTCCCAGGTCCTTGTGCAATATGACCTATTTAAGCAGCGCTGTGTCATCCTCCAAGTCTATATAGGAACATAGTATTTATCAGACATTTTTTTACTTGAATTTGATGCACCTTTTTCTTCCCATATCATCCACATCTCTTGCTATCTTCTATACTCCTTGTACCATGTCAGATCTTCTCTCATTTATTTTCTGTTTTGCAACACCGTATTTAAAAGCTCACTTCCCCACTGACAAACTACATTACCACAACAAAAAAGAAAGAATGAGACAAATGTCATTATGTAAAAGAAAGTTATTGGTGGTGGGGAGGGGAAAGGAAGAACAAAACTGAGTTTTCTTGCAAGGGTTCACAAGAGAATTGTACTGCAATGAACAATGCTGCCTTCTTTGACCTACCTTTTGGGATCTTTTGTGCCTAATCTCCTAGAAATTCATCTTTGAAAGTTCTGTTCTCCCTCTGTGGTTTTCTAGGCATCCTGTTGATATTCCTCTTTCCAAGCCAGCCAAAGCTAAAAGAAAACATTTTTTTAAAGAGTATTTTTTGCTTTCCCACATCGCAGAAAATATATGAGCTGAAAGCACAAGACTTTTTTATAGCACCATGTGTTTTGGAGACAAGTGTATCTCAGAACATAGAGATGATAATAGGTGAAGAGTGAGCCATGACAAAAGCAATTAAACAGAGAAGTTTCCAGGATATGATCTTTCCCTTTTTTCTCTTTTGTCTACTCAGCACACTAGTTATGAAATAAATCTGTTTCCGCAGTTATTGTCATGTGGACAAGAAGAATTCTGCTGTATGAAGCCTCTCCAGCCTTTTCAGTCTGGATTTCATGCCACTGATTTTGTTTAAACTATAGAAGATATCAGTAAAGCTAAGAACCATAAACTGGACCCCACCTCTTCTTGATATTATACCGTTTTACAGACAAGGACATTGTCTGAAACAAAGCATAAGAAAACAAGCAAAAAATCTCAATTTTAGTATTGTGAAGAAAGGAATAGGAATAAGAAAATACATGAGTTTGAGTATTGGTCTTAGACTATTTCTACTCTTTTTAAAAAAAGGTATACTTCTTTTCAGACCCTTTACTGGCCTTTCTTCTTGTCTTCCCAGTTAAGAAGAAAGAAACAAACTCTTAGTGAATAATTTAGTAATCTGTTTGGTAAGTTATTCTGTGTTCATCTACCAAAATACAGCATGGAGGGAACTAGTCCTAAGCAAGTTCAATTAGTTTCTTGTTTTATGCAAGCTGTTCAGCCCTGAGTATGCTGTGTGCCAATCACCAATAAGACCATTTAAACATTTGGGATTTTATTATGTCATAATATGGCAGATTTAAAATATTATAAGCCATTTATTGATCAATTGTTAATTTACTCTGTATTCTTTGCTCCTTCCCTCTGCTCTTAAGTCTTTGTTTCTGCAAAACACTTTTTTTTTAAGAAACCTTAGCTATTTCATAGTAAGTCATTTGAGTTGACTTTCAAATATGTGAGAAAGAATTGACAACCATTCCCAACTCAGATTCTTCATGAAACCATTAGTCATGAAAAAAAATTTGAAACAGCTGCAAAGATTGCAGCTCTCCACATTCCCAGGAATTATTATGCCATTTCCAGTATAGAAAGAGTGTCTGTTACTGTTTTTTGCAGGAAAGCTCTTCTATTCCTTTTCCAATCCCAGGGTTGGTTCAAGAAAAAATCTAACCAGGCACACATTTTTGTCTAAGTCAATATTTAAAGAGCCTTCTAAGCTGCTGATTAATAACTGGTATTTGCCAGGCCCTATTTTCATTGCTGAAGATGGGGCACGCAAAAGTACTTCTCCCCTAAGGGAGGTATTTAGTCACTATTTCTGTGGAGTAACTGTGAGTTCTTTATTAGCGTTTCAAAGAGTGAAATACAAAGATCAAGAGTGGCACAAATTTCTCCTAGCAATAGGAGAAAAAATCTTACCTCTAACTGCAAAAAAAGAGGAAAGAGAGATGCCCAAAAGATGTGAACTACCTCTCACTGTCCAAAATGAGAAGATGTTATGGATCTTTACCAGCAAGCTACTCATCTAGTTCTGCAAACTACTGATGTATCAAAGTGAGAGCTCTCTGTCTCAATAAAAAATTGCAGGAACTGCTTCAAGAGTTTACAATATTTCTATTATTTTGGTATTTTTACATATTCCTTTCTATGTGTTGAAAGGATATAAAATGTAAAAAAAAAAAGAAACCAGTGAAAACCATCTTGACTAGTAGCTTACTTTTATGATCAGGACATCATATTACGCTTCAGTGGAGTACGTGCTGTGAGCACGTTATCATCATCCGAGGTAATCACACTGAATTTTAATTTTGTTGTGGGATGTTAATTGGGAATTTTATGGCCATCAAGCACACGTTTTGCCTGAGAAGACTTAATCGGGTGATACTATTATTTAGCACATTATTTCCCATGGGCAAATTAAGATTAAGTGTTTATCTCTGTGGATCCTTGAGAACCTAATAAACTACGGTGGGATCAGATAGAAGATAACACTAATATACAGTGAAACACATTTTAGTTTTTTCAAAAAAATGAATAAATTCTGATATTTGAGGAAAAGATCATTAGATGGACTTTCAAGTTTGACACTGAACCAGTTAAGTGTTTTATGCAAGTATACTCATAGAGAGCTTAGCACTACATTAATTTGAACTAGAAAGGAAAAAAAAATACATAACATTCCCTTTTTATGTGCAACAACGGTATTTATGCAGCTTTTCGCTCTATTCCTCTGGTAATTCAATGCAATTTGGAATTTAGCTGATGCTATATTTTAAAAAATTGAAATGTTATCTTCATCTGTTTCATCAAAATTTAATTGTTTCAAGCAAGTTGATGAAAGGTATACTTTTATGATTTTATGAACCCTTTAATTGTCAAAGAAAGAAAACTTCCTTCTGAAGCCATTAGCTATAAGATCTATATGAAGACATGAAAAATTTTTGAAGGACTTAAAAATCCCAATAAAATAATTCACCTGGTGTAATTTTTACATGTTAGTGAGGGTCTTCTGCATTTAAGCTCACTTATCAAAGAAAGAAGCTTTTCCAAGACTAATTCCTAATGCTAGGAATTATCAAGACAGTCTCTTACTGTGATGAACATACTGATCACTCACCGTCTCTCATTGGTCTCTTGTTGTCAAGGACAGTCATTCTCCACAATTTCTTTATTTTTCCTCCTAAGATGCAGGAGAAAATACAGATGTAGGAATCAAATGTGTTCTGCCAAATCACCGAAAAATAGCAGCGTAAAATAACTTGCTTTAAAAAATAGTGAATTTGGAAGAAATAAAGATCTTAGCAATGATAGATTTATTATTTAAAAATGCTGTATGTTCCTTCCGCTAAATAATTACTTTTATCTTACATTTTAAAGAATTTCTCTTACTGTCTCAAATTAACTTTAATAATATAGTCTAAGAACCACCATCTCATTTATCATAAGTTTTAAAAGGTTCCCTCTTCTACTTCACAAATATAAAAACAATCAAAAGTACTTTTTTAAAAAAATGGTGTATGTTATTGATTTCTTGTCTAGGTATTTTTCAGCAAAAAGATTTTTCAGGTTCCAGACTGTTATAAATGAAAA
>VXBB01017297.1:0-15441 GCA_013399915.1 Illadopsis cleaveri
AAAAAAAATTGATCTTTTTAAGAGTACATTTGAAGTTGAAAGATAGCTCTGAATATTATTTTTTCATCGATTAAGGACAGGTATAATATTTAATTGTGTGAGGCACACATATAGAGATCATATATTGGGTCAGACCAAAGCTGGATCTTGTTCAATATCTTTATTTCAAGGACAGCTGTTTAGCTAAAAGGCACAGAGAACAACAGACAAAAACAATTCCTGAACATACATCTCCTGATATCCTTTTTAGCTTCAGCTGTATTCAGAACTTCAGAGACCTGAACCCAAGCAAACCTACAACATTCTTCTCATGGAAACAGAATCATTGAGACTGGAAAAAACCTTGCACAGCTTCACACAGGACAACTGCTTCCTGTGAACTGCCACCTTCTGGTTTGGATTTGATTCCTACCTCCTTCACTGGAAGACAAAGAAAACAGTCCATTCCTTAGTTCTCCATGGAACTTATGAAAAAATATTACATGCTCACCCAAGGCACCTCTCCTCTGAAATGAAGATCCCTTGCTTATGTAGTCATTCCTTCACAGAAACAATTTCACTTAGACTAGGGAAAGGAAGCAGATTCCTCATCAGCACTGCATCTTGCTGTCACAGCACCAAGGGACTGACAGTCATGGGGGACTTCAGTGGGGTCCTGGGACATGTGCAATGTGGGAGGAAAGCTTGGGGAATTGCCAGGGATAGCTGGGCCTGTCAATGTCTTCCGAGCATGGACATTTCTAAAAGGTCTTTTTGTTCAATTGCATTAGTTCTAAAAATCTTGGCAAATACGGAACAGTTTTAAAATCCACAAAATGACAGAGTATTCAGAAAGAATTTTATAAAATGATGAATGTGTGACAGTCTGAATCTCATGACTTGAGATGCTTCTTATATATTGAATTCCACTGAAATACTGATTAGCAAAAAGCCATGACTTTAGAGAGTACAATAATCAAAGAGTTAATTCAGGCATCGTGTCTTCATGATTTTTTTTTTCTGCCATACATTCGTTGAGTTCAACAAAGATGCTGTTTAATGATGATAATTACACTGACTGCAACATTGCTAGAAACTAAAATAAACAGACTTCTCCAAGATTTAAAAAGATATAATGACAGATCTTAATTAAATACTTTCACAGTTTTCTCAGATCTACTGTAAATACCTTCTGGGTTTTTAGAAACAGTGATAACTTTCTATTTAACAAGTTTTCATTTGTGCTATGCATCTTTCTCTAATTTTCTCAAGTTAAGGTCAACTGTGCTAACCTTTATGTCTTTTATCTGGGACTTCTCAAGAAGGATGAATCATTTAATTTGTAATCTCCTGCTTTACAGTATAAATACTGTGTTTTGTTAACCAAGCATAGTAAAACACTGTGAGTTTCACAGCAATTCAATATATTTTGTTTACTTGTTCTGATCAGTTTATTCTAGCTCAGTGATAAACTCCAGAGGAAAGGGGAAATTTCCTTCTCCTTAAATACAACTCATCATCTCCACGTTTGTATATGTGTATGTCCATGTTTGGAAAGAGATATCTGAAGTATCAGAGAGAGAAAACTGGAAATAAAAGATGTTGCAATGTAGCTTTGAAGACCCTCAAAAGAGCAGGAGTCTTTACAATCAGACAAGAGATCAGAGGAAAACCTCAGAGGTAATATAAGAAACTTTCTTACAAACAAAAAAGGGAATTCTTTGAAGCTTATTCAGTCCAGGAAGCTACTGAAAATTGTTAGATTGGAAGAAGCAATAGAAGAAAAAAATGCAAAGTCACTGCAATGACACAGTGGGAAAAGGAAAGTTTTGTATTTAATGACTTCAATGAAAGAGTTATCCCTATTTTCTAATACTTTTTTTATATCACCTGTGTTCTGATAAAATGCTAACTGTAGGGTTTGAAACTATTTTGAGCCTTTTCTGTTCTCAGTTCAAGAAGGAGGGAAGTGTGAGTGTGTATAAGTGCATGTGCCTGAGAAAGAGGAGAGAGAGAGGGCTGGAGAGAGAGTCTGGAAAATATTTTTGGAGTATAAATAAAATATAATCAGCTCAAATTATCTGTAGTGTGTTACTCTTGTTAGTTACACAGTCTACAGCTACTTTTGAGATCCCTGTGGATGAAAAGGAATTGATGTGTAGAGAAAAATCTCATTATGGAAGATATAATCATCACCCTGTACATCACACATCTCAAGGTGTTTCATCTCAGAGTAAATTCAGTTTGGTCATATGGACTAAATACATATTTTCAGCTGAAGGTCATTCAGCGCAGTCCTGCAATTCATTTTCTGTTTCTCTGAAAACAGCCCAGTTCTTAGGTGAAGACAGTGCTCCACAATGAACTGAAATAGTTTTAATAGGGACTGACAATAAGCAGATTGTTTCAAAAGCTTCCTCTGGTCTAGAGCAAAACTGATTCACATATGCTTGTAGTAGGTGGTTCCTATTCAGGATATAGGTTTTAATTCTTTGCTCTTTTTACTTCCATACAAATCAGAAAGCTCTGTGAGTAAACTTTGCCCCTGTGAGCCCATTTGAACACCAGCTGAGGATCTGTGTTATTTGCTTGATATATAAAGCATTTTGGGATTGATGCATGAAGAGCATGATCAAGGTCGAAGGATACTTGCAAGTGACAGCATATTTCTGCAAATATATTATGCAGTGTGTATATATTTGTACTAATACTGTGATTACGCCTACTGATTTCTCACTGCTGTCTCAAAAGTTCAAAATTTGTATATATATAATATTTTCAGCCATCTATAATCTATATAGTTGATAATTTACATCCCCTTGGTTTACATTTCCCCTCCCTAGAATGGAGACAGTTTTCTTCATAGCAGCCTGTATGGTGCTGTGCTTTAGATTTGTAATTAAAACAATGTTGGTGATAAAACTATTCTAGCTGTTGTTGAGCAATGCACATGCAACATTGAGGCTTTCTTTGCTTCTCTGATTACCCTGAGCAAGTAGAACAGGGATAGGCAAAAATTTGGGAGGGGACACAGACAAGAGGGCTGACCCCAATGGATGAAAGGCATACCCCACACTGTACAACATCATGCTCAGCAATAAGTTTGGAGTATAATTTTTTGGAAGAGGTCGTAGCTCAAAGACTGAGTATTGTTCTGTTTGTAGGAGGTGATGAGTCATTTATTTGCATCATTTGCTTGTTGACATAGGGTCATGGCATGTGGTGGGCAATTTTCTTTGTTTGTCTTTTTTTTGCTTGGTTAGTTGGTTAGTTTGGTTTGGGTTTTTTTCCCTTCAGTCATTAAACTCAGTTATCTTGACTCACAAGTTTTTGGCATGCCTACTCTTCTGAATCTTTCCTCCATCTCACTGTGGAAGGAAGAGCAAGAAACTGATGGATGCTCAGTTGCTGGCTGGGTTCAGTCCACTGCACTCAAAAAAATTCCCTGCTTAAAAAGTTCTAGCATAGCTGGCTCAAAAGGAAATAAATTAGTGAAAAGCTATTGAGATTAAAGAAATAAGGCCATTAGCCAGTTATTTGGAAAGGAAAAATATTCTGCAGAACTAACAGCAAAACTTTACTGAGGGAAGGAGTTCTTCCAATTTTTTCCATATTAGCAACAAAGGAATTTAAGTGGGATATTGACTCACAAGGTATTTGCTTCATTAATATGAAATGACTTGTCATTTATATACCCAAAAAGACATTGAATGCAAAGCCAATATTTATTTTGGACTGCAAACCCTGAGTTTTGTTCATCATCATACAGTGCAGGAAACATTAGAGGCTGATCCAATAGTTTGTTGATGAGAAAGTCGTGCAGAACTGAAAGAGCAATAAAGCTCACAGTAGTTCTCAGCCATCTGTCCCTAATGGGACTAGGGAAACTTTTACCAAGATCTAGAACACTCCTTATTATTCACATAGAAATAGAGGTTTTAGAACACAAAAAATAACATATGTATATCATCTAGTGTAGAGAATAGGGTAGATAATCGGGATTTTCCCCACATTAAGTTCAAGGTTTAGAAATTCCAATTCATTATTTTATTCTTTTCTACCTATAATATAGTGAACTAATTGTTCTTTTCTTCACTGCAAGAAATTATGCATATAATTCTTGCAAATGGGAAGAGGCACCATTATTCTTTGCTGATACTGACTTTCAGATAGTTTTTTTTTTCCCCGAATTTAAAGGGAACATTACAAAACTTTAAATCATCAACCATTATCAGGGTTATTTGACCTTTCAAGAGTCCTCCTCTCTGCCGAACAGCTTCACAAAGGTTTGTCAATGAATGTGCACAAAATTTGACTTGAGATCTAAGAGGTTCAGTTTCTATACAATCTACTGTTGGGGTAGAAGAGAGACTATAGAAAGAATTTCACTGATTTAGAATTTCTGTAAACATTAATTTCAGCATAATTTGCTATTCATTGTGATTGCTGGGTGTCAATTTCTTTTTTAAATAAATACATCATCCTATTTGCAAATGTTTATCTTATTAGAAATGTAGATTTCAACACATAGTGTCTAATTTTGAAAATTAATACCACTACTCTAAAAACTAATGATGTGGTAATTCCAGGTTTATAGAATCTGCAAAAGTTGTTCTGAAATAATGCAATAAGTAGTTTTAAAAAATTATATTAACTATGTGTTCATTGTTCAGCATTTCCTGGATTGGATGAGATTTCATCAAACGAATTCCTGATATGAGAAACAAAGAATAAGTAATAATACATATGTTTATACAAGGTTTAAACAACAGATGGTAATTTCAGAGAAATATTGAAAAATTTAACTGAGGGATTTCTCACAGAATGGTGTCATCTGATCTGCAGGAGTGAAATGAAAAATTTTCTTTACAGAGTTTAAAATAGAATTAGAGATTGTATTAACTTTTCTTTTTAGTATGAACAAACTAAAATCCAGAGATTTTAATTTCTACCGATTAGAAAATAAACCTTATATTGTCAAATGTTGCATATACCTTTGAAATAAACAGCGGTAGGACACTATTTTCTCAGGCGCATTCTCCATTTTTATTTGTTTCATTTTTTTGCTTTTTCCCAACAAATCAATGCTCGACAGAGTGAAAAAACCTGAAAAATTTGAATTAGTTTTTTTAACTATAAAGTTTAACAATGGCAAGTGAAAGCCCTACCCCAGGACAAAATAAAACAAATTAGCCAAAGAGCCAGTGCAGACTGGGATCTGTGTGGCTGAGGAGAAGTCATGCTGAAATGGACACGGAGTTCCTGGTGGAAAATAAGCTGAACACAGGGTAACACTGCACTGCTGCAGCAATGAAGGCAAATTGGACCCTGGGTTGCATCTGTAGGGACATTTCTAGTGTAGATAGGGGGCTGGAACATGGGCGTTGGAACAAGGTGATCTTGAAGATGTCTTTCAACCCAGGCCATTCTATGATTATCACCCTACTCTATTCGGTGTTTGTCAGGCCACACCTGGAGGGAGCTGGTGTTCAGTTCTGGTCCCACAAAAGAAGAAACAGGTGTACAAACAGTAGAGGCCCAGGAAGATGACCAAAGTACTGGAGAAGCTGGCCTGTAGGGAAAGACTGAGAAGCTCGGTCTTTTGGCCCTAAAGAAGAGAAGATTCAGGAGGATCTTCACCAAAATGTTCCAGTAACCATGGCTACAGAGGGGATGGAGGCACTCTCTTCACAAACAGCCACATGACCAAGTGGTTCATTCTGGTGTATAGCTGTCAGAATCTCATGTCCGAACTGATGTCCTTCTCCACAAACAGGTTTCTTTTTCCTTTTATATACATCTACTTCAACTGAATCAAATTATCAAGAATAATCTTTCTGTTCTTTCCCTTGTCTGACAAAATTTATCTTGTGTTTATCACTGTTATTTATATGTCATCTAAATTTATTACTGTTTTGACTCTTTGCAATGAAATACACATGCTGCTCTGTTATATAGATAGTGAACAAGTCTTGAACTTCTACAACACCAGATAAGATGAAAATCAATCTGCTGAAATAAAGTGTTGATTTATAAGTGCAGCATGTTCATAGTTTTCCTTTTTTTTTTTTGGTTTTGTTTTATTTGTGATATCTTTTTCTTTTCTCTTGATTTGAATTTCACAGGATTTCTGTGTAATGAAAGTCTAGTCTGAGATGAGGTTGTAAAAATCTTTAAATCTCTTGCTTACACCAAATTCCAGCGAGGATTTGCATTAGGGTCCCTTCAAATACTCAGGACTCTACAACAACTTAATCTATGTTGTTCAAGAACCTGTATTTTTTTTTTTTTTAATGAGTAACTTTCACTTTGATTTTGTCTCGTCAAAATAAATTAGAAATTATTGGAAAGTCCTTCATAGGTACCATTAAAGAAATCTGAGCTAAGGATGATACTTGAAAAATTCCTGTTAATGACTATTAATTGTTCGGGGGTTTTGACTTTCTGTAGGAAAACATTTTACAGCATACTTACTTACCCTCAACAGTCTTACTTCATTACTTCTGGCAGTTTCCTTCCACTCAAAAATAAATCTGTATTCATACTATTTCTTCTATTAAGCTTTTGTAAACCTCAACTTAATGTTAACTGATCCTTTTTTACTCCATGGAAATGAATTACTTTCCCTCAGTATGCAGATCAGCTCATCAATTGAAAGTCTGACATCATCTTTTTAATCTATTTCTGAACTTTATACTTTCTTCTCTACTCTTCAAAGGAAAGAGAAAAAAGGGGAAAAAATAATCCTAATAAATGACAATGAGTACCCCTGAAGAAGAATTGGACTATCAACTAAAAATCACATTATGTTCTCAGAGAAATTAATATATATTTGGCAATTGCCTTCAGTGGCAGCAGAATTCTACTGTTTTCTTCAGAAAACAATACAATACATACAATAAAAATTGTAAAATATAAGTTTTCTGTTGGATCATCATAGCTGCTGCTTTTGAATGTGATTACTTGATATTACTTATCATAAAAAATGATGCAAAAATGGAAATAGCAATAACTATTTTAACAGTGGATTGGTGTCATCTGTGCAAAAGGATAAGTAGAGAGTTTTGTTGGTAAAAACTGTCTCTTTGAAATATGCCTTTTCATGAATCTCTCTCTCCAGTGCAACCAGACTCCATACTTCCAGTTGGAACACAAAACCAGTAAAAGCAAATTTCTGTTGAAGTGGAAATCTCTTATTTTCTTTTAGAAGTGAAGTGAAAAGAAGCTTAAACTTTTCCAATGCCTAAATGTATTCATTTAGGGGACTGCAATTAAAGGGATTTGACCATTGCAATTATATGGAGAAAAAACACGCATTATGCTTTGTGTGACATGGCTTACATAAACAGTATGACTCTGTTTAACTAAAAGGTTTGAAAAGAAGTTTACATTTTGCTCACATTTAAATGTTCAATTTTCTTTTACTATAATCAGACAGCTCCCAGTGACTACTTGGTCTGAAAAATCCTTCCAAAATCTCCTTGGATCCCTGCAGGACCTGGCTGTGAGTCTGATGCAAGCTGACCTTATTTCCATGTGTCTGCCACTCTCTGTTCCTGATAAAGGTATCTCCTCTCTGTGTCACTGTGTGTTACTTCAGCCTGTAATTCAAAGACTTCTTTAAGTATATCAGTGATGGTATATAAAGTACATTTTTGTCTTTAGGTGCTCCTAAATGTGTACTATCAAATACAAGGTGACCCCCTACGGCCTAGCATTACCCATGTTGTGATGAACCCATTAAAAGATCTGGAATAAACAAGTTTAATAGCTCTACCATTCATCACACTGTATATCAATTCTTGCTCTCTGAAGTGGGCATTAAGCTGCACTGAGCTGTGGTGCAATTACTCTCTGATGAAACAACTAATTTGCTTTTCATTTCTGGAACAATTCACTTACAGCTAGCTACAGTTTGCAGTGTAGGTATGTGCAAGGCACACAAACACTTCTGGGGGCTCCAGCTGGAAGTTTTATGGTAACCAAAAGGGTAACTATCTGTCCCACTTTTAAACTCAACCTCCACAGAATAATGAAAAAGGAAAAGCATGTTAGCAGAACTTCAATGTGTACAGCTCTTGCCTTAGGCAAGGTTGACTTTTACTTACAGACATTTCCACATTTACCACCCCCTCCACTCCCTCCCCTTAAATTTGCTACCATTTCATCGAAAACCTTCCAGGCAGGAGTCTAAGAGAGAGTTCCCCTATCTGTCTTTGGAGAAAAGAATACAGTGATGCCCTTTTGACATCAGATACTCTAACCATGAAATGCAACCCTCTGAGTTTACTAAAAGACACCATTCATGTGCCACTATTTTAGCTTATCACAGAGCTATTTGCAAATGGCATGATGAAAATATTAGAAATCTGAGTGAATGTAAATTTAATTATTCTCAGTTTTCATATGTGAACCGCTGGTTTATATTTTCCTACATCACAGTAATGCCACAGTTATCTTGAATGATGCCCAGGTTAGTGTTGATGGGGTAGGATCAAATAAGCAACATTTTACAGGGGACAGATTTAAATGATATATTTGCTTTGAACAGATATTTTAAAGTTATTAGGTGAATATCCCATTGAAGATACAAAAACATCTTAGAAAAGCAAAAACAGTTTCTCAAAAAAGATAGAAGTGAAATAAAGAAATTTTCTTTTTTGAAATTCTTCACCTTTGTGGGTTTTGTCACTTCAGTGATAAAAGTATAATTTTATATCTTCTTAAATGTTCTTGTACACCCCTCTGTTAAATGCACATATATAGTTCTGATGAGTAGACAGCTGAGAGCAACTCATTGTTTATTAGCTGTAGTAATATATTTTTCAGTGAGTTGCTTGTGTTTTTCTGTTATTCCTATATATATTTGAAGTAACTACTGGTTAGAGAATTCCAAGAAAATGCCTGTGAAGGAATAGCACAACTATGCAATATATATGTTTGCCTACTAGAAAAAAATGCTGTAAGCTTAATAGGAGGATATTTTGCCATCATAATCTTGGAAGTATATGCTAATAAAAAGCTGTATTTCTCTTACTGCAGTCAATAAAAGATGTTTCTCACTTTACTGAAGAATAGAAAGAGTCAAATAGATCCTAAGTGTTGTTAGTATCTTACTAAGAAGACTGTTGAAGACTGTTGACATTTTTCATAAACAGAGGTGTCACTTCATTTCAAAATCTTATTGTCTAAATTTCACATTTATGAAGGTGTTTTTTCTAGTGGGAATATTTTTATGGCATTCACTCTGGGTGTTCCTTAATCACAGAGATAATTCAGACAGACCTGTAGACATCCAACAGGTTTACCGTCTTGGGCCAAGCTGCAGAGGTTGAAAACAGGACAGAAGACAGATATTCCCATATTGTCCTCCTTGTACTGTCTGCTTGATGTTTTATATCCTTTTTTGATCATCACTGCCACCACATTTACTGTCCTTTCAAAAACACCCATCAAACCCCAATTTACTTCTTTCCTTTATGTCTAGGCTCACAGGCTCACAGCCTTATTTGTAGTTGCCTTAGTAATCTTACTTACTTTGTGCTTCCCCCTTTATCAGACGTGCTGCTAATTGTACAATTTGAGTCTCCTCCTCCTGCACTTTTTTTTTTTGTGTGTGTGTGGCAATTAGCTCTTTGACAACTCCACAAATTCTCTTATCAGTATTTTGTCAAGAGTGAGGGATATAATTTTGCAGTATTTTAAACTGAATTTTTTAATGATAAACCTGACATATGGGTAACACCCAAACACTATTAAAGCTTTCTTAAATATTTTTGTTTACTGTCAAATCCAGACAAAAGAGATAAAAACCTACCTGCAGGATTTTAGAATCCTAGGGAAAAAAAAACCCCAAACATTAACTGTTAGAAGCTATAAAATTCTGATGTTCTTCCCTTATTGCATATTTTTATTGGAAGTACTATATTTTAGTATATTCTGTGAATCACTAAAAGTATATAGCTATAAGACGGGTGAGTTTTTTCTAAAACCTGTATCAAAAAGTATGTCAAGATTATGTAAACTAAAATATTCATTTAAAAATTGTAAGCTGATGAAGAATCATTGAAAATTGTTTTTTTTCTGTCTAACTTCCTGCCAAATTTCCAGCAACAGCTGCAATTTTCTGTCTTAGAACATTTAAACAGCACAACTTTTTCAGTTATAATAAAAAACTCCATAAGATTACCCTAATAGTTGGGAAACATGGAATATTTAATCTTGCCTGGTGCTTAAATCTTTAAACAACCGCTGTGCCTAAATATGTAATGTTAATTATGACACCTTGACTACACCTCTGGTCACATCCTCTCACTCATCACTTCTCCTGATTCAATTTAAAAAAAAAAAAGCCATTCTGAAATATGTTTTATGTCTGGTTTGTATGAAGACACTTTTCTTAAACATTCAGCTTTTCAGAGTTGGCTGAGTGCTTGCAAAGCATATGGCAACTCTGATACCTTGAAGTTACTGTGGATGCTGTTATTGTTGTTATTGTTCAGTCTAGGTCTCCTTTTGGTATCTGCACTTTGAAAATGTGTCCTTAACCTGACAAGGACCTTGCAGATGAATATCTAGCTTCTAAGCTCTTTTTTTTTTTTTTTTTCTTTTCTTTCCCCTCCAAGGGTAAATGAACCATAATCAGAAGAAAACCAGAATTGTGTAGTTTATCAGTTTCCTTGCTAAGCTAGAGGGATTCCAACTGACACTACTCATCAAGAAAGAAATCAAGTTGACAAGAATTACATTGTACCATTTGTATACTAAAGATGCAAAGACAGCTGTTAGGTGTTTTATTAGTTACTCAATTTTGCTTTTGTTCTTCAAAATGTTCCAAAACATAGTCTGGAAAATTATCATCTTAGTATCAGTGGCAAGACTTGAGCTGACTTAACGACCAGGGAGACTAATCTTCCAAGAGGTCATTGATGGGGATGATTTTATGAGTCAGTTTTACATAGAACCCCTTTGCTGTCTCTCTCCCCTAAACACAAAGGGCTAGAGCATGGGAACACATGAATAGGCTCTGGTTTGATCCTTCATTCAAATTCCTCCACTATAAACATTTTAATTCAGCCTGTCATTTAACAACTCAGGTTTCTCCTCTGAACCAGTATATATTCAGCAAGAACTTCTGAAATTTCTGGGTTAGATTTTACTGTCTCCTGAGGTCCCTTTCAACCTCAGTTATTCTGTGTTTCTGAGCAGTATTGTTAGCTAGTATATAAAAATATTGATAGATATTTCTTACAGTGTCAATGAACATATTTTTCTTTTTATATTTGGTGGAAAGTCTGCATTTCTTTAGACAGGAACTAGAGAATCATAAATTCAGGATCACATCTTACAGCCCATAGAAAGAATGAATCATACTTGATTGTCCTTTAATGGAGTCCCTTTTTGTGATGCCCGTGTGATATCAGCCATAACAAAACCTACATCATCTGGACTATTTCTGTAACCAGTCTGCCAACTCCAGTATGCTACTAAGAGTATGTACTAAAATTTTAGCTCAGTTTTGGCTTAAGGTTTCTGTTTTCTATTAATCAAATTTATGGGGGTTGTTTCTCCTTTTCTTATAACCATAACAACACTTTGAAATTTGTTTCTTTCATGCATTTTTAATTTTTTTATTAATTTTTTTTATGTCATCTTTCAGTTACTGAAATTTTCGTATGTAAATTCAGCAAATACTCTGAAAAGTAGAAACTTATCATCGCTCATAAAACTGTCGTGGACTTAAGTGTCACTCCCAGAGAATATGAAAGATTTTCTCATGAAAGAACCCATTAGAAAGAGTTAAAGTACTGATTTGCCCTGTTCTTGTCTTAAATTATTTTGTTGAATATTTTGAGTAACTGATGCAAATTACCATTTTTGTGTTCTTGTACCCAGCCAAATAAAGACAGTAAGCTCTTATTTAATCTTAAGTTCAGTCTAGGAAATTAATCTCTTTTAACAGTGAATGCTAGAAATATTAAAAGTCTTAATAGATTAGATACAATTAGATCTAAATACCAGAAATACAGAAAAATAGCAAAAAACCCATTTAATTGATAAAATTAATAAGACTGCATGGTATTTAGAAGTAGAACTGTGAAGTTAATGTAGATTCCTGTTTCTGTTAAGTATTTCTGTCAAGTGGTTATAAAGGTTGCAGTTGTGGATATGTAGAACAATCTTACTGTAGTAACCATAAGCACTGTATTAGAAACTTTGGCATCTTGTAAATCCTTCTTTGTGTACTACAGACCTGAATCAAGGGGAGATAGTAAGGTAAGAATAATTCTGTGGTAGCCATTAAATAACCACACCTGGCTGGAAAAAAAAATAAAAAAATTCAAATATCACTCCTGTGAAGACCCCCTTGGCTTTAGAAGAATGAAGATTAACTCAAGATCTGGTGCAATGTGCTATGATAGATAGCATGAGTCTTGACACTGACAGTTACAAATTACTGATATTTTGCATTATGTGTTGGTTTTTTTTCCAATGACTCTTCTGTTGTTTTTTGTTGTTGTTGTTGCTGTTTTCAATTTTTATTACACAGGTATGCAAGTATTCTACTCTTTCTACACTAGATATTTTCAGAAGTCTGAGTTTTCTTGGAGAGAAAATTTGAAACCATTCAGTTTTTATTTCCCCAGAGGTATTAAAGGAACACATACTGTTATGCGCTTTTTTTTTTTTTTTTTTTTTGTTTTTAAGCTTTAAAACATTTTTTAAAAGAGTTTTCTTCCTTCAAGAGTACACATATGACATTGGGCTGATACTTTCCCAGTAAATAAAGGAAATGCATTTGTTATTAAAAAAAAAAAAAAAACACAACCCTTTTGTTCAGGTAAGCTTCAGTTTGTAATTCACACTCATTCAGTAGAGATTAATTATAGCTTGGCATCAAATTATCTGAAAATTTATTCTTCACTGTTCATATTCAGCCAAGGCCATGTGGGTCGAGCATGATTTTCTTCCCTGTAATTTTTAGTCTATAAAGAAGATCTACATGATTACCAGAACCCAAGCAACTGGATATTTCCTATCTCTTGTACTCTTACTTCACAGAGTAAATTCCTCTAATATTGTACGACTGTATATATATATATATTTTTTTTTTCTCCAGGGTTTTTTAGTTTATTATTTTTAATGCAAATGGTCTGATGGAAGTTTCTGGAATACCAGGAACTGAAGTGAGAAGCACCTATCTTGTATTATCCTGATATTGTATGCCTCTGTACCAGGTACACAGCTGGCAAGGAGTATCTGAAGGGATCAGAGGTGTACAGTCAGGTACTGTGAGTGAAGTACCATTTATGCTGTTTCCACATAACTTACTGTCAGAATGTTTCTTAATGTTTAGACTACTGACTGTTTTCTAGTTTGGTGGTTGTTGAGATAAAGAGAGATCTAGGCCCCTGTAGTATCAAATCACTTTTGCAACTGTACCCTCACATGTTATCAGTGTTTTTTAAATTTAAATTGTGGTTCATATGATATTTTCTTTATAGAAAAAAAAAAAAAAAGAATGGCATAGAAATTACTAAAAATATACGAGTTACATACTGCTACTGATGTGACAATGTTACAATATGATACAAATTCAGATGTTCATTATTCTCAAAAGCTAAAAAAATAACCTGCTTGTTAATGTGCCATTGCTCGCTGCTTAACTTGATGCTATTTTTCCTTGTAATAAATTAATCTTAAAACTATTATAATCGTGTTATATTAAAAAAATTGCTTGCAAACCTCATATGTATGTTGTCATTTTGGAGTATTGGAATAGATAGATGTACTATGTACTATGTACTATGTACTATTAATAATGCAATTCTAATTTTAGAAGTCTATTCCCATTTACTATATCATTATTACTTTACAATCTTTAAATTAAAATGCTTTTTATGCTATCTTCTACTAATTTGCATTTTAAATCAGATAACATGCTCTGCATATTTAACATAGAGGAACATAATTAACCTCTATATTCTCAATATCATCTGCATTCCAAGCTAAGCATGTTCAAAATATATAATTGCATGCAATTATAAAATAATTAATTTTTTTTCCTATTATATATTGATTACAACAGGAACTTATGTGATTTATTGGTAACTACAGAATATGTCTATTATAAAGTGATAATTCTCAGGCTTACTACACTTTGAAATAACAGATATTAAAAGAGATTAACTTAATTGAAAAACATCAGTACAGGCTATATATGCTTTTATCTAATAAAAATAAATAACATACAAAAAATACAAAATAATATTATGGATTCCAAATTTATATGATTCTTTATAAATTTGCTATTTAAACCACAGAAAGATAGCTCGAGGAAATATATACAACATTACTATTTGTGAATGTTGTAAAGAAAAACATAGCCAGGAGTATGCAGTATATTATATTGAATATACAATAATTTTAGCAAAAGTATCTCACTGCTGTATTATACTGTGATGCAGTAGTGGGTGGCTGGGCTTTTTTGAGGACTATCTAGAAATTATTATGATCTATACAAATATAAGACATTCTAATGGGATTTAATTAAAAATTTATCTGATCATCCAGAATTTATAGACTTTTAAAAGATATCTGTCGATTTTTCTTTCAGCCTTTAAACAAGAAATCATTAATGTTTACAGGGTAAAGAGGATATGGTATTTGCTCTTTGAAGGAAATGACCCTTTTGTCTCACTATACTTCAGTCCTCTCCGGTGTTACAATGCCCAGCTTCTTGGGAATCTGAGCCCTTCCTGCTGGTCACTGACCCTGGTCCTGAAACTGCAACATCTGTGTGCATAAGGCACACACAGAGCACTGACAATGCCAGCATTTCTCTCTCTTAGCAAAATACAGTTTTGTTTTACTCAGAAAGAAAATTTTTCCTTTTGTGGTGGTGGTGGTGGTGTGGTGTTTTTTTTTTATTTGTTTGTTTTTTTGGTGTTTTTTTTTTTTGTTGTTGTTGTTTTTTGGTTTTTTTTGTTTTTTGTTTTTTTGTTTTGTTTTTTTTTCCTGCAAGAAAGGCAAAGTAATTGGAAAAAGGAAACATAATGTATATGAGCTAGAAATGAGATCTGAAGAACCAAGATTATTGCACCTGCTGTCAACAAGGAGGGAATAGAACTTGCTGCTGTGGAGAGAGGACCCTCTCTCCATGTGCTCTCAAAGCCCAATGCATATTACACATTTTAGCTTTTTGCTTGATGGCAGTGGAAATTGCTGAGTACAACCTACAATGAAGTGAAGGCACTTCTGCAAGAGCAGTGAGAGAAGGAGCAAACCTAATGTATAAGGCTTATACATACGACAGAGACTCACTCAAACCCTGCGGGGATAAAATGTTATTCCTGTTGCATAGTCAGATTTTCTTATGAGATATAACACAGAGACTTTTGCAATGAGAACTGGAAAAGATTGACATTTTAATTTTTTTTTTTTTTCTGTCTCTCTTTTTTT
>VXBB01017297.1:27368-43977 GCA_013399915.1 Illadopsis cleaveri
AAGATATTTCATCATGAAAGTTATTTTCTCCCTGTTCTATATCCAGAGAGCACTACTTTCTGCAATTTAAATAATCTTGTGTTGTCTTTTAAACTGTTGGTGTCTTTTCTTACACCCTGGTATCTCTTAAGCTAGCTTTACGTGTAAAAAAAGAGGATGGAAGGTCCCTTTACATGGTCAAAACCAAACTCTAATACAGACTGAAACTCCTATCAGGCTACCAGTCTTAACTGATTCCTGAAAAAACCTACAGGTCAAACCAGGATATTCAAAAGGTCAAAAAAGAATATTCAAAATGTCTAGAAACATATAAAGTAAAAAACCTGAAAAACAAAACTCTAAAATCCAAAAAATTCCAGTGATACAAAGGTCCTGGATATCTCTGAAGACTTGACTTTGAGACAAGTTTTTTGTGTGAGACTCAATGTCACTTTAGTAATGGTACAGACCAGCTCACAATAACTTCAAGGAGAGATGATAAGAATATTACAGATGTACAAGATATGATGTATGAACAAAACTTGAAGGTATTGGTGTTAATCTACAGAACTGAAAAAAGTTATAAGAATCTCTTGTTTTACACCAGTAGGCTGCTCAGATCCTCATTGCCACTTGCTTTTGGGATAGGGCAAGAATCAAAGTAAAATTGAGAAAACTTATGGGTAGAGGTCAGGGCAGTTTAATAGGTAAAACAAAAGCTGCGTACACAAGCAAAGCAAAACAAGAAATTCATTCACCCCTTCCTGTGGGCAGGCAGGTGTTCAGCCATCTCCAAGGAAGGTAGGGCCTTGGCACTCTTAAAAGTTTCTTGGGAAGACAAATACCACCCCTATGGATGTTCTACCTTTTGTCCTTCTTCCCCCAGATTTATACACTGAGCAGGACACCATATGGTCTGAAATATTCCTTTGGTCAGTTGGGGTCAGCTGTCCTGGCTGCATCCCCTCCCAGCTTCTTGTGCACCCTCAGCCTCCTCACTGGTGGGGTGAAGAGAGGCAGAAAGACTTGATGTTGTGTAAACAGTGTCCAGCAAAGATTAAAGAACCTGTGTGTCTACTAACCCTATTTTCACCTCAGATCCAAAAACAGCACCATACAAACTGTTATGAAGAACATTAAGAGTGTGTGGGCAGTTGGATGAAATCTAGTCCATAGAGTAAGCAAAGGCCAAGGAGCTATTAATTTCTGANTCCTACTTTTCTGAGAAGTCTTAACATAAACTGATATAACCTCAACTAAGAACCTGATGACATAAAACCAACCAAGAAAAGGAGAAATCTGAACTTGGTAAAGGAGGGTAAGTATATCTCAAAAACTCTTAAACAAAGATTTGGAATAGCAGATGTGGGATTTTCTTGAATTGACCCAACTTGTGTTATTAAATTGGGACAAACCAGATGCAGCTGGCAAGTTAGAACTGAAGGATTCAGAGAGGCTCATATACCTCTTTTTATTTCCCCCAGAAATGTGATAATATTAGAAGGACAAGGTATGAACACACAATATCTCCTCTGTCTCCTAGAGATTCACTTAGATTTGTGATGCTAATATTATAAAAATGGCTTCCTGAGAGGAAGTATTATATATATGTTTAATTATGCTACACTGGACAAATAGGATCACATATAAGTCTGTGCAAATCAAGCTAAACAAGACAAACAAATGCAATTGGATTGTTATTGTTTGAACCATGAATTTTTTTTTTAGTAGAAAAAATGACATTTTAATTATATTTCATTATTTAATTGGATGGATTGTGCTAACTACAAATATAACAGCAAGAATATAACTTTCAGAGAGTAGAAGATGGATCTCAATATACACATAATTTGCTTTGAGGATTTTGTTTCAAAGTTATCCAACAACATTGATTGTTTTCTTCAATGAATATGATGTTTGGAATAGATGGTATCATGTCCCCTTCAGGATAAGTTGAAGAATGAAGAGCGTTTGATCAATGACCTACCTTTGAGCTCATTTCTTCACATCTGACTATTAAGCCTCCTGATAACTGCAGTATGATTCTTCAGAAAGAACTTTTGAACCAAAGAGAAAAGAGAGAAGCTTGCATTTCTAGGAAACCTTTCTTCCTTAGAAGATGTCAATATTTGCCTAACACTTCCAAGTATAGGGATGCAAATCCTTATATCTTTGGGCTAAAGTACATAGCTACTGGTCTAATTGAGCTAAAGATCTGCTTCAAATATCAGATTTTTGCATTTTAATTTATTTTACTTCTCTATAGTAATAATTGATATTGAAGTATGTGTGATTATGTCATTTTTCTGATAGCAATGTTGAACTTCAAAAAGAATAAAAAGGTCTTCAAGTTACACAAGATTTACATCTTCCTTCGAACTTCAAACATAAATTTTTTGAGACTGTGAGTGATATCTTGGCTCCATAGATATTTGTGGGAACTTTGTAGCAATTTAAAATGACCCAGATTTTTTGATCTAAATCGGTACCCAAAGACAGATTAGCAGTTTCCTATGGAGTAAGACAAGAAATTTAACTGTAAAGGAAAATTGCTGTTTCAGACCTTTTTTTTTTTTTTTTNAAAAGAAAATTGCTTTTTCAAGCCTTTTTTTTTTTTTTTTTTCTTTTCCAATTGATACAGTCTTGTAAAACTATATTTATATAAACTGTAGTGGTATGCTGTTTGCATGAAATTTATCAGGAACCATCATGTGAACTTCAAAACATATGTAAATTTTGATTTGCTTGTTTTCTTATCCTCTTTCAGATGCTTTGGAATGGCTAGAAGCTAATGCAGTATTATTGAAACTGCACTGTTGAGATCACAAAGATTGATCATTCTGGGTCTTCACCCCAGATAACTGAGAGAAGTCATGAAATAAGGTGGATGTAATGCATGTCAAAACTACATTGTTACTGTTCTGCCTGCTTTATCCTGGCCGAGGTCAGGATGAAAGACATGGGAAACAGAATTGAGTTCAGTCTTGGTTGTTTATTTTATCTTATCTATTTCTAGTATAGCTTGTGCTCCAACTTGCTAGCTTGAGAAAACGAGGCAAAATGGAGAGCTTCTAACTTTTACCAAGGCTATTTAAGAGATAATTACCCAATACTGAAGTGATACCTATATTATTTATGTTTTTGACCCTATAGTCACCATTTCAGGTTCGCAATGCAGACATCTTTCATCCAATTAGAGAAAACCACCCAGATCCGTGAAGAGGACTGAAAAAGAAGGTGAAGAAGAACCCAGACAACACCCTGAATCCTCCATCTTGACCCACACACATCACTATATACCAACAACCCCAAACCTAAGTTTTCACCCTGTGAGATCACACAACACCATTCTAACTACACACCCACAATCCCCGTGCTATCACACAATCTCGGAAGCCTGTTCCAAGGCTTCAAGTCAAATGCACTGCCTGCCTGAGGGTCAGCACCCCTCAGCCCAGAAAGCCTCAAATTTTCAGCCTCCAGGGTTCCAACACCACCTTGCTCTATGTTCCTCTCAAGAAATATAAGCATACAGATTAAATACAATGGGCTCAAATTTAACTGACATAAATGGAATGGCATCAGCAGGATTTGAAAAATACACTGATAATAAGATGGGAGAATTAAATTTTTCTATTGTCAGTATATATCTTAAAATCCTCAGCATAATGTCTGTTAGAGCCACTTCGGCTCTTGGATAAAGTTTTCTAACAGAGAAAAAAAAATGCTGCTTTTATTTTTTTCTATTCCACCAGAAATCTTGACAATACCATACAGATGACAGATCTACTTAGTCTCTACAATGAAATAAACTGATAAAAGTCACTGCAACAATCTTTCTATAGTTTGCCATACAAAATCTTACCACTGACCCATAACAGCCTGTGCATTATGAGTTCATTGGCTTAGTTTCCTTCATTGTGACCCATGGAGGCAAATCAATCAGGACCAAAGTGAGAGGTATAGGGTTTGTAACCAGCAAAACTGAACAACCAATAGCTGTTTATATGGATTTGCGTTCCCTACAGTTGCACAGAGAAAATAAGTAATGGTGGTGTTTGAACAAATTTAGCTGTATCTGTATCACTGTCACATTCCCCCACACACCAAATTTTATGATATAAAGAAAGGGAGTTTACAATGGTTTTTCATAGAAGTTAAACTATTTCCTTTGACCTGAATTATAAACAACTCCCATTTTATTGTCTCTAGATACATAATTCTAAAATATTTTCATTGATTCCATCTGGAGAAAAAAAACAAAACCCAACAACGTAAAGAAACTAATAATGCACTGCAGCAGGTATTGTCGCCTATTACAAAAGTGCAGTAATAGCAGAATCTCAAGCTCATGCATTAGCAGAATCTCAAGCTCTTGCACTTTTTTTAAGATTTGAAGTAAACTGCTGTGAAAGATAATTATAACATCATGCAAATTGGAAGAGATCTCTGAAGGTATTTTTTTGCATTGTCTTCCTTGTTTTTGGATAGTTAGATTAAATTGATAAGGAGGTTTTTGCACAGTTTTGAATAAATTCTAGGATGGGGGTTCCATAACTTTCCTGGGAAAACTCTTGGAGTGTTTGACCACCTCATGCCACTTCTTCGATTTTTTTTTTTTTTAAATTTGGTTGGAATTCCCTATGTTTTAGCTTCTGTCCAATGAGTCTCATCTTTCCAATGTGAGCAGTCTAGCTCCTTATTTTCTACAACTACCCAATAGGTGTATGAAGAAAGGAATAATATTTTCCCCCTAAACTTTTCCTTTAAAGGATAGTATTCTGTAAATCTCTCCTCTTGAGCCCCTTAGTCATCTTGGTCTATGTTAGCTGAAGTTTATTCCTTTCTTGTACTGAAGTTCTCTACACTAGGCACAATGCTGTAGATATCACCTAACAAGTGCCAAATAGAAGGGGAGAATATTTACTTGTTGTCTATATTCTCATGATACAGTACAGTCCAATAATGAATTGGCCTTTTTTTTACTGTAAGATCATCCAGTTGACTCAAGTACAACATGTTGTTTATCAAGACCCCAGACCCTTTTCTAGAAAGTTGCTTTCTATTTAGTTGTCCTTCAGCTTATTTTTTTGCGTGGAAGTATCGGGTCTCAAGTGTAAAGCTTTGTATTTTTCTTTAATGAACTTTTTGAGATACCTGTTGGCCCATTCCTCCTGCATGTAGAGGTTCTTCTGAATAGCAGACCTCTGTGCTTCCACTGGTGTTCTCCATAAACTTGCTGATATTGTACTGTATCCCCACATGCTGGTTGTTATTAAAGACATAAAACCATCCTCTGTATTGATCTCTGAAGCATGCTGCTTGTCAATTGGATGATTTTCACCACTGATCACTTCCCTTTGAGACCAGCTGTCAAGCAAATTTTCTGTCCACATCTTGGCTACTCAAGTCTATACAGCTCCAATTTTTGGTAGACTGTGAGGGAACTGTGTTAAAAAAGTTAAAAAAAGGTTAAAAACCTTTAATCTCTAAAGTTATGTATAGAGTAGCCACTGCTCTTGCTTTTTCCACGCAGAGACTTGTCGCATTGCAGAGGGTAATCAGTTTAACAGGGTATCATTTGCCATTTGTAAACCCTTGCTGATTGTTCCAGATCACCTTCTGGTCCTTCATATACTTTGCAATGGCTTCATGAACTTCCAAGGGCTGGCTGCCCTGTATTACCCAGACCCTCCTTCTTACCCCAAATAAAGATGAATGTTACATTTCTGTCTTTCAGTAATTCCTCTGACCACCATGACTTCTAAAGATGGTCGAAAACGGCCTCATTCTGTCCCCAGTCAGCTCCTTCAGTAGCTCTGGATCTGGTTATTTGGTCCCATGGACATCTGTATGTCCAATTATGTTAAAAGGTTCCCAAATTTAAGCTTCTTGTACTATGGGTAATGACTTGTTCATACAGGGGCTATTTAAAGTCATGGTGGCCTGGGATGCCCAAAGACAAATATTATCATTTAAAACAGACAAAAAAGACATTGTAATACCTCAACTTTTCCAAAGTCCTTTCTTTTTTCTCTCCAATACTCTAACACATCAAGTTATAGCCCACATTCTCCTCATTCTTCCTTGGCTGACAATGTACTTACAGCAGCTCTTCTTGTTGCACTTCACAATCCTTCCCACTTTCAGTCTCAGTTGAGTTTCACTTCCTTAACTCTAGCCTTGCATGCTCTGACAGTGTCTGTATGCTCCTCCCAAGCAGACCTTTCTCTTTTCTACCTTCTATATAGTTCAGTTTTCTTTTGATGTGTTCCTCTACTCTGGTACATGGGACTTCTGTGAATTCATAACTCAGTTTGACTCCACATGAAATTCAAAATAGTCATATTCCTTTTTGTCATTCCTTTTCACCTTTATCATTCTGAATAAAGAGGATAACAGAGCTTTCTCAATAACATCAGTGCTTTCATGAGCTTGCCAATCACACTCTGAAAGCATTTTAGTGAACAGATGGTGGTCGGTATAAATCCATGGTTTTGGCGGTGAGGTGCCAGGTGACACCTGAGAGAAGAGGCCAGGAGCTGCCCTATTGCAGACACAGCCTGTTCTGCCACCTCCAAGGGAGTTACTAAAGGACATATCTGAGTCTGCCGAGGAGTTGGTGGCACCTGAAAAAACATATTTAAGGAGTTTAAACACCAAAAGAAAATAGAGGAGGATACCACAGCAGAAGGAATTCCTTCATCATCAGTCCTGGAGGAACTGAAGCCAGTGGATGAACACATTACCACAGGCAAATCCCTTGAAGTGGCTTGTGACCTGTAGATAAGCACATACTGTAGATAAGAATATGTCATGCTTCCTGAAGGGTCTGTGTCCCATGGATAGGCCCACAGCAGAGGAAACAGAAGGCATGAGCAGAGTCAGAAAGAGAAAGGAATAAGGAAGACAGGAAAGGAATCACTGCAGCGTGATCCCTATCTCCTCCTCAGCCCATTGCCTCACCAAGGCAAGTAAGCTTAACCTGCATTGAAGACAAGGGAGTGGGAATTTGAAAGGGGGAAGGAGAGGTGTCTGGAGCAAATGGGAAATGGGAAGAAAAGATATTTTCCCTAAGTGTTCAAGTATTTGTCTGATTTTTTTCTAAATATCTCATCGGTAATAAAATGTCTATGGTAACTGAAAATGAAGTAAGTTAAATTTTCCAAGCAAGTCAGTAATTGGTAAGTGATTTCCCTGCTGAATTTTTATGCTCTTGTTTTTGCTGTTTTCTCCCTCACCCCACTGGAACAGGGACAATGAGTGAGTGGCAGAGTGCATGCTTGACTGCCAGCTTTGGCAAACACCATACAAGCAGACACAAATCCAATTGCTGGTTAAACTTCAGAGCATATAGAAATCCCTGGATATCTTCCTCTACACTGTGAAACTTTATGATGTGTTTTCAGCTAAATTTCTTATTAGTTGTGAATATGACAGTCAATCAGACCTAGAAAATACATGGAGTAACATACATATCTCATGAAAGACTCTGTAAAAGAGAATAAGAAAGTGATTAGAAGGCAAGGTGAGTGGAGAGACCTTCCCATATTTTAGATAACACAAACTGTGTAGCTAAGAAAATAATCTTACTACTGCTTTTATTAATATATAGGTATTAATAATCAATAATATGTAGGAAGGCCATTCTCACCTACCTAAATATCAGATATTTAATAAATTTATTCCAAAAACATGACACATGGGACCAAACCTCTTTTTTGCAAAAGGAGGTTCAAAGCCATTCCTACTATTTCCAGGAAACTTCTACTGTTTATCACCTCTTATCGCTACATTCAGGCCAAAAAGTTAAGAGACCTAATTAATTGATCTGCTTTCCTTGGCACATCCTCTGTGCCGCATGAATTTCAGGAACCAGGTGGTCATTTGTCATAGGGAAGAGTGCAAAAACTGTGAGAGGGACATGACTGTGGAGCCAGAGACTTGCTACTCTTCTGAACACCGAGACACACTAAGCAGGTTTTAAATATTATTCGCTTGCTTTAACTTTAAATGTTAACATACTGATACAAATAGCTAGGAAGTAATACATTTCTGCACCCAGTGGCCCATATTATTACCATCACTGGAAACTAAGCTTTAAGACCTTGTGCTAACACTGCTGTAGATCATCCTGACCTCTTAGGTTTGTTATCAATTGTTATGAAACTCACTGTGTGAAGCAGAGTTTAGCTGACTGTACAAAACCCCAAACATTTTATAAAAGGCAATCTTGAATTAGGAGTGAAAGTACGATGGAAAAAAGTCACCTGTGTGTCTTCTAGAATTCCTTAGTGAAGGGCTCTCAGCCATATGATTCCTACAGCTCTTTTTCTCTTTTTTTTCCTTACTGTGTTATCTTTACCAGGAAAACTCTTTTATATTTCTTTGCAACATAATTTAGAGCTCTAACTCCGAACAGGGAAATGTAATATACAGAAATATACTTCCCATGGCTTTCAATTAAAGTGTATATTTCCTATGGTCCATTTATGATTCTTCACATTGATAGTGAAGAGAATACAGATAAAAGAACATTATACTAGGTTTTGAATAATCTGCATAACCTAATAGAGAATACCTCTCAATATTGTTTTTTTTTTCCAGAAAAGATAATAAAATACTCCCTTGATAAAGAAAAATCTGCGGCCAGTAGAATTGCTCTTAAGGATTATTACATATAAAGAGGATAAACTGTTCAAAATATTTCCTACTTGCTATACTACTTATATACCTAAAAGCAGCTTGCAAAGCAAGAAAAAAAAAATATTGTAGACAGATCCCCCATGCTTGGAGATTTCTATATTAATCCAACTGTTCAGAATGCCTTTACTTACGTCTTTTTTTTCAGATCATTTCTTTAATATTCAAGTTTGGTGGTTTTGCACAGAATGGTGAAACAAATTTCTGATCTATTTTTTCTTCTGCTTCTTTGTACACTTACAAATTAGGGTTTTTTTTCCTGAAAATAAAATTAGCTTGTAATGCTATTTATCACTTTGGCACATAATTTTAATAATGTCTGTAATGATCCATAGGAGATATTTATTTACCTTGAAATTTCATTTTCATCAGAAGTACATTTACTATGCGCAAACAAAGTATTCCCCAGTGCAATGAGTGCCATCAAACTCCGTATAAATCAAACCAGTTCAAAAGTAAGACAATTGAAAAGTTCTGAATTAATATGAGTAAGAAGTTGCATGTCTGAAATTTATAGGAAAAAAAATATTGGCCAACATAGGTTTTGTATAGACATACTCTAGATTAAAATCTATTTCTAGTGAAATGACATTGAAGGAAAGTTTTGCACTTAGGAAAAAACCAAAAAAACAAGCAAATAAAAGCTCAACTAAAAATCAGGATAAAAATTATGTTCTTATGAAAAATTTTCGTTTCCTGTATCTATTGTTTTACATAGCACAAGATGAAAGCTGCACCTCCATGCTATGTCTTGTTTTCCAGAGTAAGTTATGGAACATGCTATCAAACTCACCCTTTCATGTGTTCCAGACATGAAACCTCAATTATCAGGAACTTTAGCTCCTATGAGTTTTCACAATGATCTCTATTTATTACTTGATGAAAGCAATTTTACAGAATACTTTAACTGTAAGGAAAGATTGAAGAGAACTACATTTCTTTAGAAACGGAACAAGAGGCTGAAGAGTTCACAAGGAGAATACAAACATTAATGCACTTTTAATCTCATTGAAAGTATGTTTTCAAATATTATTTCACTTAATACATAATGCATCTCTGCTTGTTATTTGATCAAAGAACAAAATATAGAGTATGTATCATGGTCCTTCCGATGTTCTGGATGAAGTTTGATTTCCATTCATCTATGATGTCTTTGTTACAGTATTTTTATGGTATATATTTTTAAAATTACCTTCAATTTCCTTCTTGATATGATTGTCAAAAGTTTATAGCATTTTTTAAGAGGAGGGTTGATATTTTTTCCAATTAACACTTATGTTTATATTTTTGAGCAACATGAAAACAAATCTTATAAGATGAGCAATTTTAGTTCTGGAATATCTAAAAGTAATATCAATAATCTCTTTGCATTTATTTCACATCATTGTGCTATGTGCACATTTTGGAATTTCATAGGGCTAAGGAGTTTCCAGCATTGGACCACAGTAGTAGTCTCTTGTCTTATAACAAGAGACGAAAAAAATAAAAGAAATTTTTTAAAAGACATTAAAATAAGTCCTCAAATTATTGCCCTTTGGAAAAAAAATATATATTCCACACTTATTTCCACATTAGTTCAAAAATCCAAAATTATGTAACATTTACATTTTCTGGACAGCTTGGAAAATTACTGGAAAGTAAGGCAAGAAGAAAAGTGGATGAGAAAGTGTTTTCCTGAAAGAAATTAATACAAACAACAGGCACTACAGCAGACTTGGAAAACAAGAAAATTTCCAGAGACTGATATTATTTAAAAAGCACAGCAATCATTTGTTATTAGCTGAGTAAAAGGGTCTTTTGGATGCTTCTGCATGAGAGAGTCTGACTAGTGGTTTTGATGGCAAAGAAGATTTACTCTTTCATGGCGGGCTGGAGAAGCCATTATTCAGAAGAAGGAAATTATACTATTCAATCTGAAAACATCTTTCAACTCATCTAAAAAAAAAAGATACAATAAAAAAATTCTGTTGTTGCGGATAGAGTAGAAGTATTTTTCAAATCATGTTGCATTATCTTCAAAGTATCTATTTTCTCTTATATCCTTTCCCATACAACATTATACAGAAGTCTCCAGGGAATATTTTACAATGAAAATTATTGTTTGTGTGCTTCCTGTAGCCTGTCCTGCTCTCATATAAGCAAAACTATTTGTTTTTAATCTTGAAGACAGAATAACACATGCAACCTTGATGACATACATTAGCCAACTAAACATCTTGACACACTGCTGAAAAACCTAACAGGAGATTAAAATAACCCTCAAAAAAAACAAACAAAAAAACCCCCACGAGATAAATAGTCAGGAGAAAATAACTATAATCCAGAAATAGCAAATGTTTCTAAATTTTCTAAAAATATAAAGAATTATTTGAAACTTTAAAATGGCTGGTCAAATTTAGGGTTAAATAATACCTCCCTAATTAAACTGAATTAGAATCTTCCTCTGCTTACCTGTTTGCTTGGGTTTTTTATCTCCTTAATTTACAGAAATATAATTAAACACTTACAGATTTTGGATCTAACAACTTTTATTCTAATGATGCTGAGAATATATACCTTAAAACTGAACAATTTCTACTCAAAAAGCAACTTGAAGAAATGTAGATTTCACCTCTGGATAGAGAAGGGTTAAGAATAAAAGTTATACAGTTTCTAAAAATTTTTATATGCATTTAATAACATTATTGTTTGAATGGAAACAGATGTATTTTGGTTACAGTAATGATTAAATTTCTGTCAGTGTACAGGGAATTACTGTCATCTCTGTTTATGTTGATCAGAATTGCACAGACATTCTGATTCATACTCTGTGCAACCTTTTTAGAAGTGCTCTCTAAAATTTAAATAATCTAGTTTTCTATTGTTTTCCCTTTTTTTTTTTGTTTCTTATCTGAAAATGATTGTTGGCCTACAGAGATGTCTTTTCTTTTTACTTGTGCACATAACTCCCATTGACATTAAGGTGAGTTAAGCATAAAAGGAATATATCTCTTAGAATTTCAAAGATACGTCTTGCAGTCCCCTAGTCTTTTCAGTTTCCTTTGATAGCTCACTATCAATTGTACTAACCAACGAGGTCAAATCTTTATAGATCTTGTACTTTCAGTAGAAATTTCTTACAGCATGATAGTTCTTGGTGTAGAACAATCCAGAGTTGCTCTCATTTTCTTTTTTTAAAAGGATTGTGTGTTTTTCACAATTAGGTGTCAATTTTATTTGACATAATGCAGTATATTGTAACTGCAACCTGATGAAACCCAGTAAACTTTTTATATACTTCATTAACTTTTTATAGGTTTCTATTTCTAACAGTTTGCACATTTAATTTCTCACTATGTCTTTTTGCTAGTGACAATTGCCCTGAATGGATGTTCATAGCCTTTGCCCTTCTTTGTTTATACTGCATAACACAGAAGTTACTGATGGTAAACTAATTAAGACATGTTCTCAAAGTATAAATCTGAGCCTTAATCTTTGCTCTTGAATGAAAGATAGGTTTTATTGACCAAGCTTTCAGATTATGTGTTTATCATCTGGTGGAAGGAGAGTAGACAAAAACTCTTGTGTTAGTCTCATCACTCTTTTTAATGTCAGGAAAAGCTGGTCTTCTCTATGTGTTTCTCCCTCTGCTATCCATAAATGTCAGATAATTCAAGATCTGCTTTTTGAAGGTAGCACATAGGAAGGCCTTTCTTTTCCAGAAGCATGCACAATGGATAAATAGAAGGAAAAACCTTGGGGTTAGAAACTACCACAGAATTTGAGAATATCACTAGGTAATGAGCCCATGTATGTGCCTATGCTGAACTCCTTTATTTCTGTCATGTGAGTTATTTCCCTCTGTGCTTTTCTATGTGAATGAAGCACAGCTACTTCTGGTCTGTTGGTCTACTGCATATGAAGATAAACATAAAATAGCAGTTAGATGAAACTTTGAGATTTCTTTTTCTTTTTTCCAAGATATTAGAATTAATTTATGCAAAATTTACTGTGAATAGGGATGAAAATATTTTCTTTCTCAGGTTCACAAAGAACCGAGAATGGAATTCTTCTGTAAACAGTATACTTTCTTATAGATTAATTTCACTTTTGTTCCCAGAATAACCTAATCCATATAATTTAAACCTTTTCCTGCTTTTGATTCCATTTCTGCTTCATTTCATCTATTTCTTTTCTCATCAATGAGAAATCATTGAGATAGGAGTATCTGATTTATTTTTTATTTTTGCTTCATTTTCATATAGTTCTACAACAATACACAGATTCAAGGTGCTGTTGAAGAGTCAAGTCTTTCTGGCTATTCAACACTTCAGTGTTGGAAGGTGAAAGTCAGAGGCTCAATATCTCTGAAGCCAAATAGTTTTACAGCATACGTTTCATTCACACAGCACATTTGTGGAATTGCCTTAGAGGATCTAAATTGAATTCAAATGCCTGTCTATCTATCCCATGTTTATAGACTACTCGGCAGGAAAGAAGCACTTTGCCTTGAGCATGTATTTTTCAGAGTACATAGGTAGCTGAAGTTAAGATCCAGGAAAATTTTAGAATAAACATGACCCTAAATGAGTTTAAACAGTTCTTGAGAGACAGGTTGGACCTGTCATAATACATGGAGAGAAAAGTGGTATTTTATGTGCCTGCAACTATTGAGAGATAATCAAGTTAAAGAGCAAGTGATATCCAATTTCAATTCCAGGAATTTCTTTATGTTGTATATTTGGATCCTAATGAGAATCACGAATATATCAGCAATCTTAGGATGAACGCTGTTGTATATTTGTATCTGGAAAAAAGTGAAACGATGTAAAAAAATTCTTTGAAATAAACTAAACTAAACTAAACTAATCATTCATTCATTCATACATTCCTTCATTCATTCTTTCATTCTTTCATTCTATCTCCTAATATGGATAGTGTTTATTTTGGTGATGGCAAATCCTGGGCAAATTACCAGTATTTATTACGAGTACTTTTATTTTTTTCCTAAAATAAGGTAGAAGTCAAAGTCAGAGAAATAAACAATGTCAGAGAAATAGACAATATTATGACCATTCGTCAGATGTTTAGAACATTGCCTATCCACTCTAGTTACTCTATATTGACATGGAAGAAATATTTTCGTTATAATTCTGGTGTTCTGGATGGCTAAAAGGGTGATGATGACTACCATGTTGGATATCAAGGGTTTACGTCTGTCAATTAATATAGGTATGGAACACAAAATACATAGCAGAAACTCTGAATTTTACATATAGATACTGTAGCAAAGCATCTTATCTTGAATTTTTACCAGTGTGACAAATAAGTTAATATGATTAAAAATATTGCTTTCTTTCTCTTTCGTGTATTCCCATAAGAAGAAGAACAGGGAAAATTCCACAAATACATGAAAACCAACAACATTAAAGCACAAAACACACACAAACAAAAAACCCAAACACTTTCCAGTATTTCTATTTCTTCATTTTACTAAACGAAATACACTACTGTCACCATTCATTTCCATGCTTAATGAAGTAAGTATATAATCCTGTTGATGAGAATATATGATAAAAAAATTGCAATCCCAATATATACATAATTTCTGCTACAGTTCACACAAAATAAATTGAGAAATGTAAGCCCTTCATGACACAATGTGAGGGGTTTTTTTCCTACAGCTCCAATCACAACTTTTATGTGTCTTTTTTGCCTGCTTTGTTGATGGCAGAAATTCTTGAGAAATTGAACTAGAAACCAAAATAGAAAATAAATAAATAAATGCATTTAATAACTCCAGGAAGAAGTTAAAATTCCCCTAAAATATTTATGAGCGGTGACTCACATTGCTTTGAATGGCGTAAAGAACTTAGGTTATTTATTTATTTCTGTGATACAGTAGAGGAGATATTCATTCTGGTTTAAAGTGGGAGATTACTTACTATTTTAAAAATATTTATTATTCATACTGTTGTGTCACAATTTTTTTTTTTAAATAATGGAAAGTTATAAATTTTTCACCTACTATACACCCTCTCAAAGATTACTTCAAAGATTGCCAGGTAAACATCTCACCTCAGAACAACCCAGGACACTGAAAGAATACTTTACTGTGGATTTGTGCAATTAATTTTTAACTATATTTAAAATTTCAGAGGGAGCTGTGTGTTAGTGACTTCATCCTTCAGTTATTGAGACTTAGTTCATGTTAGCCATAACTGCAAGTACTACAAATGTATTTCTCTACAATAATAGCAATCTGCATGATATTCTGCCCTCAGCCTCTTATCAAAGTTTGGGTGAAATTTGAGTCTAAATGCCGATTTTGAGGGAATAACCACTTTTTATACTAAAAAGTAATAACTAAAAAAGAAAAAGCAACAAACTTTTATTGGTTTTGACTCTCAGATTAATTTCCATCCAACTGCCACAGTATTGTGGATATGCAGGGCACCCTTCTCCGCAGCCCCATCCTTATCACTTTTCATCCTAATTTTGTCAAGTGGAAAAATTGCCTCAAAAGCATAGAATAGACATCTACATTACTACTAAGTAGCCATAGCCAGGCTCTGCATCCTTCATAAGGTCTCTGATTAGAGCCTGGAGTAGTAATTTAGGTTTCTACCAACAAAGCAAATTAGGTGTAGCAATGCTGAGCTGTATTTCTGACTTGTACTTGCATTCTTCATTAGTGTGACTGATAAAAAAATATGTGCTGCCTTCAGAGCAGTGCCCCAAGCCGTGTTATATCTTGTCTCAGGAGAACTGTAATGTCAGGGTTAGAATCATTGTTTTTCTTGATGATTTCTTTTGCCACTAGGAAGATTTCATGCTTTTTGACACATAGCCTGAAGCAGAAACTAAAGCATTATTCTAAGCACAGGCTCACTTTTCCAACAAGGAAGGCCAAGGCCCATTTGGAATTAAATCTGACTAAGAATGTCAAGGGTAAGAAGAAGAGCTTCTTCAAATATATCAACGGCATCATTCATTGCTCAACTTTTGCCATGTGACACTATTTTTTTCCAAGCTATTTTTTCTCATTAATTTGAGCAGAAGATAGAGGTGGGGTTTTTTTTGATCTCATGCTCTATCATGCATACAACATGCAAAAACGACACAAATGCTTTAAGGAACAGTACATGGAAAATATATGATCATGAAATTTCTTCAGTGTTGCGCTACTGTACATACCTACATGCTGACCCTCAATCTTTTCTGCTGAATTTCTCCTTTACTGTATCTCAACTACATTTGTTTATCTATTTAAACAAGATTGTTTTCAGACAAGGGGAAGCAACAAAATATTCAAAGAATTCTAAACATTACAAGGCTCAAGAATTTTACTTTGTACTATTTCTCCGTGTGAAGAAAGCAGAAAATTAAATCGGATAGCTGCAACATCTATTTATTATTAACAGCAGCAATTTGTTAGTAAGTATTCAAATAGCTTCAATTATTTACATATAAACATGAGCGATACTCAAGAAAAAAGATTTATAAGATTAATTCTTGTTTTTATCTGTTTTCCCAAAATTGATAGGGAATCCTGCAATCATAAAAATAGAGGGTAAAAGCCTGAACCATCAGCATTTACCGTTAGATCACTTCATATTAAAAACCAGAACTCAAACCAGAAAATAGCAGTGTTACTCTGTCCTCTCAAAACTATCCGTAATTAAAGCTGTCATGAGTAGTAGTTCTACCATGTTACGTCTCATACCAGCTACATTTCTTTTGAAAGAAAAAGTATCAATCTAGAGCTCACTTTTTGTATATATTAATTTATATTAATAATTCTCCTGGAGAAAAAAGATAAGGATGGGAATCAGATATAACTAATGGCAACAGCTGTGCCCCTGAGACATGTAGGTCCAGATATTAAACCTTTTTCAGGGGAAAAAAAAAAAAAAAAAAAAAAAAAAAAAAGAAAAGATTTTAAACA
>VXBB01017297.1:46538-63050 GCA_013399915.1 Illadopsis cleaveri
TTTTTTTTTTTTTTTTTTTTTTTTTTGTCTGTGTCTCTGCATATTTTGTTTCTGTTTTTCCCTTATTTTCACAATTGACTAGTTTGATGCAAATAGGAAGCTAGAACCCAACTTGGATTTAGGAATAAGTAACTAAAACTCCTAAGTAGCTAAAAGCTGGATACAAGATACTCAGCCAGATCCCATTTTGTGATTACACTTTGATTGTATTTCAATGTTTTAGAACTGACATATAGTTCTTTTACTCTGAGACAATAATACTTTGCATTTATAGAAAACCTTTCATCCAGAGATCTCAAAGGACTTTATTGGAAACAATAAAGCTTGAACTATAAAGTAATATTCTCTTTTCATTTTGGATATTATTTTCTCACTGTTCTATTTCACTCAGGTGATTAAATTTGTGCATATGATTTTATTTTCCTTTACAAGTCTATCTGCATGACTTGGAGTTTATTTCTCTTTTCAGTATTAAATATTCAGTATTAACTTTAATTGCATGAACACAAATGCATACATACAACTTAAAATACAATCTCACAGCTGCAGTCTTTCCATTTTAAATCAATAATCTCAAATATAATAAAGAAATGCAACCAAAAATATTATAAGGAAAATAAAAAGAATGAAGAGAATATCAGTATGCTTATTCTGTGAAGACCAAGGAAAAACAAAAGTAACCAGACTGCTGACTGCAGTCTAGCCAGGGGTAATAATCCCCATTTCATCAGGTACATTTAAAAAATTGTGTTTCACATTCCTCTAAAGCAGCTTTGCTCATGTCACAGCACAAATTAGTGAAGTCTAAATTTCAGCTCAAGGCTTCATGTGTCATTTAATGGCATACACTTGCTAACTGTAGCCAAAAGCAGGCTTCCATCAGGGACACTGAAACTCCTCATTTACATAAGAATGGGAAGTTAATTGTGCTACAGATATTGTGGCTTCCCCAAGGAATTCATTAAGCATGCTGAACTTGGTGAGAATATAACTTAACTGACATTTCTAGGAAAGCAGGGAAATTCGACTTCAGAAACATCACCTTTGGAAGCAAAATAAATTGTTTAATATTAATTTGATTCAAACCTTTCCAGGCTGTGTCTGGAATACCTATTACAATCTCATTTCTGGAGAATTTTTCTTGATATATGTATTTACTTAGAGTAAGTTTTCTTCCTTTTCAGTATAGGATCCTGAGCTTCTCTTATTATTTTACATATTTGATGCTGAGGAATTAAAAAAAAGAAAGGTTGGGTGACATTTTGCATCTTATACACATTGTTGTTAGTAAGCAAATACTCAGAATATTTATTTTTAAAAGTACAAAAAATTGTAAAAGGTATTTATTTCAGTGTTATAATATAACTATATAAGTTGTAAAAATATAACACTAAAAATGTTCTTATAGATAAGATACAATCTCAAAAAAAAGGTTATAATACTTATGTCAAAAAAGAGTCTTATTGTGAAGATGTTGCTTTCATAATTTCCCCTACAAGGGCTGTGGTCATCTGAGAGATTTAGAAAATATTCCAGTGTAATAACATTTATTTCTCATGAAGGCTTTTTTTTCTTACAAAAACTTCTTTTTTTGGAGTGACTTATTATTAGATGGAAAAGAAATATTTACTCGATGGAGAGAAGGGATCTGTTTATTAGTTGCAGGCATTTTATTTAATTCTTTATTTTTTTTTCTGGATTTTGGAGGAACTATGAAATCATGTTTTTAATGATCTATTCTGACAGAAAATTAATACATTATTCTCTCATTACACTTATATATATATACAGTATATCAAAATATTTATATTTCCATACACTGAAGAGTCTTTACATATTTTCATTCAGCTTTATTTTATGCATGCTCATTCACTGCTGAAAGTTTCTAGTCAGCTGAAGAGTTTTCCCAAGCAATATTATGAAGACAATAGTAACAAATTTTTAAGCTATTCCCTGCAATAAGATGTCATTTTTTTAAACACATGGCATATCAGCTTAAAACTATTTGCTGCTTATGCTTATTTTTTACAGGCACTTTAATTTCTAATTTAATTTTTATCAGCAGACTTGTAGTATTATTGCTGTCATTAAAAAAGAGACTTTAGCCAGTCATAGTATTAAATTGACTGAATGTTAATAACTCTAGAATTTTGCACAAAAAAAGGAGGAAGACTTTTTTTTTTTTTTCTATTAATTGGTTTTATTGCCATTGTAATTGTGAGAATGTATGCACAAGGTTGTGTGTGCATGCGTATTGAATGCAGAGGAAAATGCATTTATTCTTTTATTGGTTCAAATTTCCAATTGTATTGCAAATGTCTTATAACCCACTGCAGTTTCATACCACAGTATGCAAATAGAACAGTTCAATATAAGAAGAATTTGGATTGTAACATTTCTGAACTAAGTTTTTTTTCTGAAAAATTCTATGATAGGGATAAATCAAGTGTACCATGTGCATTTTACTATTTCAAATGCATTTATAAATTATATCTGTAAACTTAAGTAGGGACAGCTGCAGTAGAAAATAGTAAAGTCCTTAATTTAGGGAACAAGGTGTATGGATTGAAGGATAGTAAAAGAACAATATTCAATACAAATCTGAAAAGGTCAGGAGGGAAATAAACAGCAAAATAACAATAAATAACACAGGCAAAATTACACTGCAATGCCATCGACTAGCATGAACAATATTAAGTGGCAGAACAGAGAGGAGTCTTATGAGTCCTTTTCACTGAAGTTTAAATCCAAAAAAATAAGATGAGTAACTAGTGAGAAAACAGGTATCTCTTAAACCTGCTAAAAGGAAGATAATCATTGTGCTATACCAGCCTGTCAACTTTATAGGAGTGATGCATTAGGGATTACAGAGTAAGGAATAATACTCTATATGAAGGATGTTACAGGAAAAAAGAAGTTCCTCAGAATCTTTATGGGTGGCATTCATAAACAAAGTATTAGGGTTGAGCTATCAACACCCTAAGCAGGCTGACTATAATACTCAGTAAGAGCAGCAGTAAGACTTCTAGCTAGCCACACATGGGCTGGACTAATGTCTTTAAACAAGAGATGCAGAGAGGCTGCTTTCAAGAGCTAGTCTTGGAATCCACAGGTAAAAGATGCCATTCTGATCTGGACTCTGATAATACCACCCAGGATTCACTACAAAACATAATAGTGGAAAAATAATGTAATAAACACAACAAAATTAACTTTAGGATTGTAGCAGAAGAAAGTAGGCAAAATAAATTGAGGAAGTTTATACCTACTTTCCAGAAGGAGACTACAAGAAAACTATGAAAGAGAAAAAATAGCACAGGAAACTCAAAGAACTGGTCTAAATATCAAGTGGTCTAAAAGAAGCCAGCAGGGTGTCTTTATAGAACCAAATACTATGTACCCCAACTCAGAATGAAAATAGAATGTCCCATTTCCCATCCCCTCCAAAACAACACCCTAACACCCAACTTAAAACCCCCACAGTAGCAGAGGAAGGCATCTCCCAGGATATTCTCATATGCTGTATGTCCTGAAACTCTAGAGAAGAATCTATGGATAGTTAGGATGGATATGAAAGGCGTTCAACTGGGGGCAGATGAAGAGCATTTCTTCCACTTACTGGTAACTCAGGAATCACAGAGATACCTAGCACAGCTGTAAACAAAAGTCCAAGACATTATTTTGCATGTAACAGGGCCTCTATTGCGTGCAAAGGCTGTCAAGTTTTTGAGGTGTGGGCAAAGGACGTTGAATTAACATCAATAATTGGACAAGCCTAGTGAATGGATAATGATGTGCATAGTAATACTATCATCTGAGAATAGAACAAAAGGCCTCAGCCCAAAAACTATGAGTGCATCAAGGAGGCATCAATGATTAAGATAATTTCCAGCTTTCCCCTGTGGGCTGGTTTTGGCTGTTTCACAGTGGCTACTATGGGGTCATGTGTTTGGATTAGTGATGAAAACAGTGTTGATGTTTTTGTTATTGCTGAGCAGGACTTACACAGAACCAAGACCCTTTCTGCTTTTTGTACTGCCACTCTGGCGAGGAAGTTGGGGAGTGCACGGGACGTTGGCAGGAGATACAGCCAGGACAGGTGACCCAAACTGACCACAGGGATATTCCAGACTATATGGCATCATGTTCTGGATATAAAGTGGGGGAAAGAAGGAGGAAGGGGCAACTACAGAAACATAGAATATGCTGAGCTGGAAAGGCCCAATCAGGAACATCAAGTCCAGTTCCTGGCCCTCGGCCAGACATCCCAAGAGTCACACCTTGTGCCTGCAAACATTGTCCAAACACTTCTTGAACTCTGTGTGTTACAGCATCAACCAAGTGGTGTAGCCACTTCTCCAGGGAACTTGTTCCAGTGCCCAGACATCTTCCGGATGAAGAACCTTCTCCTGATATCCAACCTAAACCTCCCCTGACTCAGATCCATGCCATTTCCTTGAGCCTTGTCACTGGTCACCAGAGAAAAGTCCCTGCCCCTCCGTTTCCCTGTGAGGACGTTGTAGACTGCAATGAGTTCTCCCTTCACTCTCCTCCAGGCTGAAAAGACGTCAGCCACTCCTCACAAGGCTTCTCCTCCAGATCCTTCACCATCCTCTTAGCCCTCCTTTGGATACTCTCTAATTACTCAGTGTCTTTTCCATGTTGTGGTTCCTAAACCCACATCTTACAAGGCAAATAAAGGACAACGCATCTATGCCTTAAAGTAGACATGGAGGTAAATGAAAGCTGCCTGACATTCTCTTTAAGAAGGTGTGGCAAGTCACAATATTGCTTGTTCCATTCTTCTTTCTACTTATATTTAGCTTTTCCATATTTAGATAGAGATGTAGGTGATCATTCTTCAGGTAGAAGAGATTCACTTTGTTTTCTTCTAACATCTTCAGACACTGCAGAATCTAACCTCTAGACACTAGTCCATACACTTTAAGACAAAAAATTGTAAAATATTGCAGCACTTTTCCATATTGAAACATAAATTATGATATGTTTCTCTGAGTGTAAAATTATCAGGTTTAATAATCTTTATGTTTTATGCATTATGTACTTGTTTATGAAAAGTATGCAAAAGGAAGCAATCACCTTTTCTTGCAAATTAAGGAAGAATTGAGTTATTTCCTGTGAAAATGTTCTAAAAATGTCTCTCTTTTTTTTTTTTTTTTCCAAAATAGCATTTTAATCAAATTTTAAAAGGCATGATTGACAGCCCCTGAAAACAAGCTTTTTCTTAGTAAAAAAATGACAAGACAAATTAGTCTTTATGTACCAGATGACATAGTTTTTGATAACAAATGACTCCTAATTAGCTTGAAAAATATATATCGAAGGAATTTTTAAAGGACTCTGTCTTATTTATCTGCCCCATGACATAGTTATTTTTGTAAGAACATCACTGTACACCTTGAAATTCTATATGTAGAAGTCTCATTATTTTATATTTATTTGTCTTTGCATTCTAGTTACATTTGAAATTCTACATGTGTGGACACAGTTACACAGCTTGATCTGAAAAGCAACAAATAAATTATATGCACGGGGCATTTCTTATGTGCACACAGGGTGACCCACTGAGCTACTGCTGAAATGAATAAAACTAAATTACTAATTTATACTCTAAATCATCCCTCTGGTACCACCCTTACCAGAAGTATTGTTGCAAAATTATGAAGGTAAAAAACTTGTAAACTGTAGTCACTGTACGAGAATCTTTAATTTCCACGACTTCTTGGATTCATGTCTTTTATTATATCATTCATCTTGTTATTCTTGTGGTTTTATTATTTCATTGATTTTTTTCAAAGCATTGTTTGTATATTGTGCAACAACTTGACCTCTGAAGAGCTGCATTTTTTTCCAATTTCATTCTCCATATATTTCTCATGTCAAAGGCATTTCACCTCTATAGCAGTATCTTGGATGAATGATCATGTTTCTGCAATCCTTTCTTCTTTACACCAGTCAGAATAAGTAAGTTTTGAAAATGAATGTTTTGATGAAGCACTAAAATCACAATTAAAATATATTACTAATTTTGTATCCAAGCATATTGCTCAGTTAAGTTTTAATATTTATTAAGTAGGTGGAAACAATTCTCATTATACAACTAAAAACATAAACCTGTGAAACAGCTCCCAATTTATGCATATCTTAAAATAGAGCTCTTGTAAATCTGTTTCACAAATTTATTTTCTTGTGTTTATTTTACACCAAAAATACATCAGTAACTCTTAATCCCTAAAGCTATGTTTAATTTGTACACAAAAATAATAAAGTAGGATGGGATAATTCTGTAAATAAAGAGCTCAAATCTTCTGGCTAAGAAATGTTAAATAAACTGCCTAAATATAAATCACCTTCTTGTTTAATGTCCTTGAAAATTAGATATTTTTGTCTTGTTCTAATTAGTCCATAAGAAACTGTTACATTATTAACATTCTCCAAAGTCTTGGGTGCTTCTGTGCTGATAAATAGAAGAAAACCAGAGAGTAAAGTTCAAGCACTGGACTCCATACTTTTCATGCTTCTTAATTGTTAAGAATTAATTGTTCTTGTGTCCTAGTTCTCCTTTGAATCTCGATAGCTTTTTTTTCCTCCCCAAAAATTCTGCTACAAAACCAGTCTTTCAGGTTGATAGATGTAAAAACATCTGTACCATAAATTTCGATGTACCCTTCTGCCTTGTTTCCATTTTTGTTTAATAGCAGAAAAAGACTTAATGAGAAAGATATTGAAAAAAAAACCCTCAAAATGTCATCATATTCAGTGACTGAATATGAAAAAAATCCCAACATTAGCTTTTTAAGCTATATTATCAATTAAAGTAAAAATGAATGTGTAAGAAATGTGTAAGAAAACACTGGCGAGGAAATTTGGTCCGTTAACAAGCATAGGAGAAATATGATCTTCCAATAATATGAATTTATAATTTAAAAATAATAAATATATAGTACTCTGAGCATCTGTGTAAACATTGCTGATTACTCATTCAGCTGAAATGAAAACAAATTGTTTGACAAAATCGTAAACCATCAGACTTACTGGTACTGGAAAAGACTGAAGGAAGTATTCAAGTAGATTTTATTATAAAATTCCAGTCTCTCTTCAATGGAGAATCCTTTAATAATGATTTCCTGAAAATGCTCAGGAAATCAGGCAAGAGAAAAATTAAATGCCACTTCATGCTTGAGATACTCTTTTAACTAAGTGGACAAGTAGTGATGATGTATATACAGAAACACTATTTAAACAGAGAGATTAATGTGCAAATTACATAACTATTTTATTATGATTTTTTTCAAGGAGAAGCAATATTTCTATTATATGTAATAAAATCAGTAGTTAGCTTCTGACAGGTGTACTCTGAAAGACTTGAGTCTACCTTTGACTTCAATATGTAAACATCTTTCTTTTGCAATTTGTGTGATCTTAAATGTGAAGAAGGATACCTTATAATTCAAGAGATATTCACGAAAATATTTTTAATTTTTTACCTTTTATGTTATTGGTAGGTAGAAAATTTCTGCTGTCTTACAGATTAGTGGATATTTTAAAAAAACGACATAACAGATTACATGTATATATTCTCTTTATGACACCTTGATAAAAGAAAAAAAAAAAAAAGTGATTTCTCTCTACTTTCATTTACCTAATATGAGACCATGAATTTTCTTACAGTAAACTGCATTTTTTAGGAATTCATAAAAATCTTATGGATAATTTGGTCATTAAATACTCTATAAATTGTGAGAAATATTTTTAAAAGTAAATTAGAAGTAGTCAACAACTATACTGAAAAATTGTTTCTTTAATATTTAAATTCTTTCCTCTTTGAGACAGAGATATTCTCAAAGAAATACAGAAAATATAACATATACAAAATAGGAGAAAATGCATAGAAGACATCTTGCTAGCAGTGTAATGCAAATTGTTTGGGTAAAAACATAGTTTAATATGAAAATAAACTTGGGAGAATTCTCATGCTGCAGTGGTTGATGGATTATAAGAATACCTAGGACTTACATGGGGAGTAAGATCCATGCTGTGCCACTCCATACAAAATTAATATCACTGTTGTATTACTATGCTATTTACATTTTTCAAATACCTGCTGGGAATTGGAAAGGATTAGCAAGTCATTAAGAATTTCCATATTAGGTAAGACTTGCTTTGGTTAGACATTTATCTCAACAACTGTATTTCCTCCCCTTTTTGCAGTCAGTGGTTTTAGAAACAACAGGTTTTTGGGGTTTTTTTTGAAAAGGGTTAAATAATTCTGAATTTACATAGTAAACTAAAAACATCACAAGTATCAAATCCATCTGAGTAAGAGACGGAATCATCTCAAAAGAAACTTTCATACATTTAGTTTATGTTTTACTTGGCAAAAAGTTTGGATACCTTATTTCCTGGTATTTTCTGAAGAAAGAGATTTAATGAAAATTATACACATTAAGAGGGTTCAAGCTGATAAACAGAGAAGAAAAAATCTGCCAATTAACTAAACTACAGCATCTGCCCAGTTGCATAATTGTGATTTGCTGAAATCCCGAGTTGAAAACAGATTTTTGAAAGAATACCTAAGNGCTACACAGTAGCGAGCAGATTGTATTGATTTTATCTTTGCATATTCCCTTGGATTTTCATTGGAAGAGTTCCATCAAAAGATACAGAGCTCTGTTTCTATCTGATAATGTGAGCATAAATATTTCGCATATTTAACATATTTGAGACCATTAATGAAAAAAAGTCTTAACTCACACAGCTAAATTCATTTATGGCACAACATTCTATGGAATGATGTGGGGGTGCATTTTTATAAGGTTTAATCTGTAAGTTAAGTTGAGTTCATTGTACATTTTTTGTTCAGCCACTGCCCACAGTGCACCTTCTGTTTTCAGTTAATGCCCTGCAGTTCACCTCAAACGGTTTCTGCCCTGTAACCCTTGTTTTGTCTCAATACTGTTTTTGCCCATCCTAATTTGAATAACCCCTGATATTGTCAATCATCTCAGAGCCTCTCCCAGAGTTCTGGAAAAATCCTAGAGAGACGTGGGGTGATTGGGCAAAATCAGGATTTCCCCCTCCTATTTTTCCTCTGACTGGTTCTTGTGTATGTTTGTTTTGCTTTTCACTGTACCCCAAGATTTCCCTATTGGTTTGTAATTGTAAACATTCCTATGTTTGAATTCCCCCTTAAAAGCTATTGTTCCCCGGGGGTCGGGGTCTTTTCCACGAGGCAGAAGCTGCTGAGGAAGGACCCCACCCCGGGGGTCCCCCAATAAACCCCTCGCTGCTGAACCTTGGGAAGATTCCCTCCTTTTTTCCACCGCCATCGACACGCTAGCACTCTCGGGTGATCAAAAACCCACAAGACTGTTGAGGTGCTGGGGCGAGCTGAGCCGACGATACAGGCAGCCAGCCAGACCCACCTTTAACAGAATGAGACACACAAAACCATGGGAAAAAATCCATTCTGAGATACTACCTTAGAATCAAGTTACACTTTCTTGAGTTGTTAAGATAAAATTTGTAATGCGCAAAATTACAACACAATTTATGGATACAATAATTTATTGCTAAACCAATTGAAGTGAAATTTATGGGTATTTCAGTTAAAATGAAACTTATACATCAGAAATCCATAATCCTCCATTAAAATAATTTTAAAAAGCAGAGAGAAATTATGATACAATTAAAAATATATAGTTTGTGCTATTTTATTGCTGCTCCGCTTTTCTGACTTTCTTTTTACTCTTTCCCACTGATGAAGGAACCCTGAGCAATCTTTCTGATAAAAGCAAAGGAGAGAAGCCTCTATGGCTAAATGTAAACAACCCAAACTCCTGGTAAGACAAGATTAATGCTGATGGGATCACTATCTTCCTCTCCTGGTTTTCTTCAGTTTTGAGTTTGTGTTTATCAGTTTGTCAGCTTCTCTCCCATTCCTCAGCAAGTGTGAGTCCTCTAAATTCTTAGCAATCCTAAACCTCAGGAGGGGTCTCACAGCCCACCTGAGCCTTCCACAGCTCAGAATTTTTTCCCAGAGATTTCAGTTCTACTTAAAGTCTTTGTGTACGGTTAATAGAGAGACAGTGAGAGCAGACCTGTAAAAACATCTCCTAATCTCTCAGGCTTCCACCTTTTATGGTACTGGAGAGGTAAAGGCTCAAGAAAAAAATCTAAATTATTAGCAGAGCTGATTGCTCTTCAGAATCTTGATCTCTTTTCCCTCCATGTCATAGTGATCCATCCCTTGTTTAGAAAGCAATATCCTTAAATGTTTCCACTGGGGAAATCAAAGGCTCCACTTCAACCCCTGACTTTTATACTCAATATCAGTCAAAGTCAACAGCCCGGTTGAAAACCCATGTATTCAGGACCACTAGTCATTCATCATTAATGACTCTTGATTGTTCCATCACCTTTTCTCAGCCTTTTTATTTGGTGCCAAACTTACACTACAAAATTTTTGTACCAAAGCCCAAAGGTAATTTTAGCACAATGTAGAAATAGCAAATGAAGGTCACAGCAAAATGTACAGTCTCTGAAGCAAGATGGAATTCACTGCCTGATAAATGATACTCCCAAACACTTCATGTTTTCATCTTTATTAAGCTATATTTTCCTTAAATTCTGTATTTACCTCCAGATTCTCTTATCAAATGTTTAAATGAGCATTAGATATAATACCAGTACTTTTAAAGTATAAAATTTGATCCCTAGCTGACTTAGTAATATTAGTATTGTGTAATATTAGTATTATGGGTCAACAAAGTGGAAAATTCAGGTAAGATAAAGCAATGTTACTGGTATAATTTTAGAAATATCATGATTTATTTTATTTGGTGTAAATTGGAAGAAACAAAATTCTCTATTAATTTACAATATTGTTTGTCTTGAATAGCTTTATCATGTAGTTGCAATTAACCTGGAGTCAAGACAATTTTTTTAAGATGGGAATATTGATAAAAATATAATTTAAGTTTACCCTTCTTTGCAGAGATTTTTTTCTGTCTTTTGTTTTTGACATCAGAAAAATATATATTATGTCATATATGCAAAACTGTACCTCCATTGCCTGTGAATTCATCTCCCAGAATCAGAAAAATCTTTTGCCAAATAAAGCATATATTCATACCACAAGCATCCATAAGCCTTGTATAATTTACTCAAAAGATCAACCGACATTGCAAATTAAATATATATATATCTCTTTTCATCCTAAGCACCTTTAGTAGGTTTCAACACCAGTGTAAAATTAATGGATGATATTGACTATACATGTTATTGTACAATTTGTTAGGGTCTCAGATTATTGGTAGCAGCATAATTATGATGGACAGTCTTCTGTTTTAAAATAAAAATTTCAACCTATGGTCCAGCTTTCAAACTGTAGCCTTAAAAAAAAAAAAAAATGAAGTTTGCTACTTGGGGACAATAATTATCTCATTCACAGTATATCATCTTATTTGCATAGTTTCAATAGAGAATGTTTTTCATGTTCCACACGTTAGACTCAATGATCTTAGATGCCTCTTCTAACCTTAATGATTCTATGAATCCTAAATCCACAAACAACTCTGTGGACTTTTACTAAAGGGTATCTTAGAATTGTGAGAATCGTCTGGAAGAAATTATGGTAATCACTGTGTCCAAGGTGAATTAAAATAAAGGAAAAATTGAGATTGTCTTTTCTTTTTCCTTCTTCATCTGAAGTATCAATTATTTGCTATTTATCCCATAGCTACAACCAACTACTGGCACTAGCCACTGCTTGTTAAACATGCTTGTGCCTTGCTTGTCTTCATTTCTTACATGACCTAGTATTACAGAACATTGTTTTTGAACAGACAATTCTTAAGCAACGTATATGACTTGGCAAAATAAAAATAAAACAGAATCAGGGTAATATCTATACTTCATCAATTATCAGAAAGAGCTTTTCAAGATTACTACAGATGCTATTTCAATGCCATGGTAGGAGAATTATGTGACCAATAAAATAATGGAAGGTTCCATAAGTAAATTCTCACCCACACAAATTTCACTGGGGAGCACCAACAAAATCGGTAAGTATGTCAATTACATGATCAAATAGCCAAGTCTGAAATAGCTAAAAAATTATTTCTTGCATGTAGCTTGAATTATGGGAGGAATTATGTGAGGTCTTTTATGGGAAAATATTCTGATTGTCTCTGATACATACATGAATGCATGGTATTCCATGCATTTTGGTGAAGCTGCTTACTACAAATAAAGGGAAAAAAAGGCTACAATTNNNNGAAATATAGAAAACAGGGAAAGGGAAAGGGAAAGGGAAAGGGAAAGGGAAAGGGAAAGGGAAAGGGAAAAGGAAAGGGAAAGGGAAGGAAGGAAAAAGGGAAAGGAAAGAAAGGGAAGAAAATATCCTCCAAATACGTTCAGGTATAAGCATGAAGTAGTCATGTAAATTTACTTAACTATATGTAGATACAATTTTGGTATGTGAACTATTGCCTCATATTGTTCTCAGAAGGTTTTATTGGTATTAAAAGCATCATTCTTAATTATATTTTTATGAAGATGAGGAAGAATCCCTAGTTCCATAAAAGTGTCCCATTCTGTTCAAGGAAGGGTGTGGGGTTTTTCCCACACTTGCCTTTAACAAATTCAAAAGTCAGTATTCCCATTCACATCCCCTTAAATCCATTCTATAATCAACCATGAAAAATAGACACATCTGAAATACAGTTAAGGTTGTAGGTGGGCCAAAAGATCCTATGTGCATTTCTCTTGTTCTCCACAGACCACAAAACACGCTCAGGGCAACTCTTGCAGCTAGATAGGATAAATATAGGGCCCAGTGATGGATTTTATAATACACACCATCCACAGACATAAGTGGACACTCTGTCCATGCAGAATAAATGGAAGACCAGTTCTCTTAATTCTGCTTTCAGTTCTGAATGCTTAAAATTTAGTAGGAATCTGACTGTATCCATAGGAAGAGGGTGTTTAGTGGAAAAAAAATTTGCATGTATTTTTCTCTATTATTTGTTTCTGTTTATTGTCAAGGAGTTGTCTGGAGCTCCGGGAACACTTTCATGTTTTTAATCCCTGTTGACAAAGGAAAATCATTATATCTGTTATAAAAAGGGTAAAAAAGCTGGAAGAAAACCCCATTTTAACTTTCCCTAATGCCTCCCAAGACCTCTCAGCAACCAGTGCATTGTAGCACAACTCTAGATAAGAGTTTAATGATTCCCTGTCCTATCCATCAGGAAGATCTGACTGTGGTACAGTTTCTGAGCAAAAGTAAGTAGGAGGTTATGATGCTTTTCTCTTAATAGAGAATGCTTTATGATGCAAGTGTATATGTTTAGGGGAACTAGGTTTTACTCTGGAATATTTTGAAGGATATAAAATATGAACACAAAAAGACTATGACTGTTCTTGCCATAGGACAGAAAGTCAAGTCTGTGAGACAGAATCTCATCTTTAGTGCCTTACTCAGCACTGTAAATTTCATAAAGTTGGGAACTTAAATTATAGTTGCAGCAACTGTTATTCTGATTCCTGCGTAAACCTTAAATGTCACTGAATTTTCATGAGAAGATTTGGAATCTTGAATGATAATCCAGAGAAGTATGCACCATATTAATTCATATTTGATGCTTCAATCCATCTGAAATGCATGCAAAAGATACATTCAAAAATTTTCATCTAGAATATTAACCTGTTCTAAAGAAAATAATTTATGATATTTTGATTAGATTTTGAAATAATATAAATCACACAACCAACAGAATGAGACTTACTTATGCTATCATGGAATGTGATAAAAATGGAAACAAATATTGTCCACATTTTCAAATTTACCAAATGGTCAGTCACTATTTTCTCCATGCTATGAAACTTTTGGGGCAGTGACCGTACATATATATATATATAAGTATTCATTAATTAACTGCCACTCTAGACTGCAATGGAAAAAGTAACAAAGGAATAACCTTGTCATAGAATTTTATCTACATGATCAAAATCACCACTGTGTTTAGAAAAGAAATATCAAATTAGAAAAATTCTTTTTCTAATGATGAAAAAAGTTCCAATTCCTTCTAATTTTTGAGTTCTTTTGAAACATGAAAATTATTGGAAAAGAAATGTGATTATGATGATAGTTTTTCAAGAGACAACTCTGAAACTTTGGCAGATACTTCAAAACATTTTTCAAAGACAGGAGTTAACTTTGAATTTTTAGTTAGAAATATACTGAACTCTGTAAAACTTCTTAGTGGAAAAAAAGACATTTTTAGCCATGAAAAGCAATCTCTCCATATCTTCTGTCATATGAGGATGTGAACATGAACAGCAAAATTATACCGAATGTAGGAAATAAAACACCTTTTCTTTTGACTGCAATCTTGGTGCTGTGCCTTCCTGATTTTTAACACCTCTCTGCCACAACATCTCATAATTGTTCACCGGAATTTATAATAGCTCTGAATTGGTGACTTGATCCAAAATAGCATCATGACAAGAACAGCAAAAGAAAACCAATAGATCTGTCTATCTTAAATTTTTGAATTATTTTCAAGGAACGATGAAATAAAAAGTGTGAACAAAAACTTCCTGATGTGTGTCTGCAGAGGTAAGTGTCATCAGAATCATCAGATTGCTTCATTAAGTCATTTAGAGTCAGGATTTTTATACAGTTAGAAACGGACTGATACAAAATATGTTTGAAATCATATGATACATGATTATAAGAAAAGGAAGTTCAGTTCAAGACTCGGGTTATTTTACCTATGTCAAGAAAATACAAGATATTAATTCTTCTGTTGCTGCAAACAACATGAGGATGTACAAATTTGTTTTTTGTCTATCAGTATCCATACATGAATTTTCTTTTTTGTCCTGTGATTCATCATTATTGTAGATGGCATTGTCCAAAAAATAATGTCATAGACGTTAAAGGATCCATCCCATGTTAGACATGTAAAGCATTGGACAGTCATTTTATGTTCTTTTATTTCACTAATTAGGAGAAAACACACTATGGGTCCAATTCATCTACTTTGCAATGAATGTTCCTTTCCACTATAGTAGAAGTCTAGACAACTGCTATAAATACAGAGTTATTTTCTGGGCCTCCTCAGTTCAGCAAGATCATCATCTTGGTCATGATCTCTTGTCTAAGAGTCCATAAAACATGCCTTCTGCCTTACAATTCAGTTCCCTATCCTGCCCAGTTTTTATGGAATTTACTTAGATTGGATACTATTGGCTAGGAGATTTTTGATATGTCTCTGAGTACTGTTTGATGGAAATAGTTTAAATCTTGATTTCTGTTTCACGTGCCACTGAAATATGATTTCTTCTATCTGTGAAAATATATTGTCAGAATTATTTCTTTTAGAATAACACTATTTGGTGTGTGGTATTGTTTCATTGTATTATATTGGAGGAGCACTTTTCTTGCCTAATCTTTTTTACTAGAACAGTGCATATTTTACTTTTAAAGATTCTACTTCTTATTTCCTACTAGGACAAATTTTCAATACAAACAAAAGATTTTTTTTTCGTGTTTTTCAGAAGTCCCTGCTACAACATCGCAGTCTTCTGATTCATTCAAATTAAAATTTCAAATTGTGATGTAGCTGTGATTCAATAACATTTTAACTTTGCCTTCATAATCAATAAAATGACAGTCAAGCCTGTTACTGAAATACTCTTCTAAAAAAAGCTGCCATGCCATTCTGAAAAATAAATGACTGAAATAATATTCACATATATAGCTGGTTTGTTTAAAGCTCCCAAGAAGTGTGTACACTCACCACATTTATATATCTACACTTATTCGTTGCATTATTCTACCTAATAAGCATCACACACATAAACTAGAATACTCATTTATTTCACTTATTTTACCTATTTATATTCTGATTTTCTTTAGGGAAAGGATGTTTTGGGCTCTACTACTGAACACAGAAAACATAATGTTTAAAAATTATGCTTGTTTGGTTGGTTGGTTTGGTTTTGGTTTTTGTTTGAGTTTTTTTTCCTTTTACTTCTTTTTTTCTTTCATTTTTTTTTCCCTCCTTCCTCCTCCCTCCTGGACCTAAACTCATAATAACTAAGTAATTAAAGAAAAAGGAAAAAGTATGCTGATCAGAAAAAATGCTGAAGAGTGTCTGTCTCTTCTAAACCATGCTTCATCTCTGTCAGTTGCTTTTTAACTGTGATTATTGACGTATATAATTTTCTTTCACTTCTATCTAGCAGTATTTTATATAAGGTAAAACAGGAGTGTAGCATTTTAGAAACAGGCAGAGTACACAAGAAATTAAAAACTCTGTGTTAACCCTTGAAGAAATGAAGCAGCACGCTAAAAAAAATATTAAGATCTGTATGCTGGTTCATTATTTTATCCCACCTTTTTCCTTGGTGTTGTTTTTTTTGGGTTTTTTGGGTTTTTTTTTTTGTTTTTGTTTGTTTGTTTGTTTGTTTTTTGTA
>VXBB01017300.1:0-92421 GCA_013399915.1 Illadopsis cleaveri
GGTGGGATGGGGCTACACCCTTGTGTCTTTTAGCATCCCACTGTTTGTTACAATCACCGTCTTCCTGCCTGCCATGATTACATCTCAAAGCTAGCTTTCATTTCTATTTCATTCATAGGTTTTATATTCTCAGTATCTCTTACCAGGCAATCATATTTGTAAGCTTTTCCTGTCCCATCTTTCCCAACAAAATATGACTTTTGATATTTTGCTGGTTAAAAAGCACCTCTGTTACATAACAGGATTGTGTGTAGATACAATTTAACTGCAAAAATATATATTTTTTAAAGTGTGGCTCTCTCAATTTTAAACTTGGTAATAAGCCATGTATAAGGTTACTGTTAATAAGGTTACATGTAAATAAGCCATGTATAAGGTTACTGTCAGATTCAATTAAAAAAATAGGATCATCACTACTTTTTAGAAATTTTGCTTGTTAAAAATTATTAACATTATTTTAGACGTTATGAAAACAGTACTTTTGTATAGAATTTGAGAGAGATAGATGCATATACGAGAAAACAATCTCTCTGAGCTAAAATGGGACCTAGATTTGCTTCACCAAGACTTCAGGGACATCATCACTTGAAAAACTAGAAAAAATAGAGAAGTTTTACCAGGGCTCATGTAACCTGAAAGATGCAGCTTAGGATGGAGCTATTACTCATTTGTCTTGTCTTATTGCAGTCCAAAGAGTGACTGCTTAGATTTATTCCTTTTTCTGTGAAGGGAGGTTCAGAATTAAACACAAAATCATTCCTCCTTCCCACTAAAAAGCATACAATTAAGAACTCAAGAGAAACAGCTTCCAATAAACAACAGTGAATCTACCATGTGGAACCTGACAACATATCTAACAGCCTTTTTTTTTTCTGTGCACCTTTGATGCTTTTGTTTCAATCATTCTGGAAAAAAAACCTATGACTATTTGAACATAAGAAACATTTTCTAAATAGAACTCTCATAGACATGTAACACTTAAAATCTACCAACTGAAAATTACATCCAAAAGCAGTGGTCTAGCATTACACTTACAAGTCCACCTGCATAATCTTGCACCTTAGCCCGGCATTATCATGCAAAAAAAATTATTTATTATAGTAACATTTTACCCTCAAAACACTGAGTTAGATTCACCCCAAGTGGCCTTAGTAATACAGACAATGAATTTCCAGCCAGTCAGGAGGAAGGCATTTGGGGGAGAACTCACATCCCCTTTCCCTGTGAAGAAGCCAACCACCACCACAATTCACAATGGGCTCACAGAGGCAAAAGAGGAGGCTACCTATGACATAATTTGATTTACAGCCTTTACAGCTGTGTAAATCCTTATGAATAGCCACATGAAATGCAATATTCTACCTCTGGAAAGGAGCAACAGTTCTGACCTCTGCTTCTCTCAGGGTGTGTTGAGGAGTAAGCCCTTGTAAAAGAGCTGACCAAAGTTCAGTTTGCTTATGCATGTGTTTGGCTGTGGTTTAATGACAAAAGAATTCATATTTTATCAGCTTGGAAACATAAAATCACCAAAAAATTACTAGCTGAGTTAAAGTATGTTAAAAAAAGCAAGAACTTATTCAGCTACATATTTCCTTTACTGAAGGAAAGATATAAAATACAAGACAGAAGAATCTTGGCCATTTTATGAATATTATTCTGTATGAAACATCAACTTAAGACTATATACATTTAGAAGCCTAAAGGAAGCATTCTGTACATGAGAGATTACATGATTACTTTGGCTTTGACTGGGTTTTTCAAAACTTCTGCTTAGTTGAAAGAAATTTTGCTTCAAAATATGATGAGTCACATATTCTTGTCAAGGCACTGGTTTTGCCAATAAAAATTCCTATACCACAAAGGTACTTAACAGTACTAAAACTCTGTTTTCTTTCTATCTATACTAAAATTATCACACAAAATATTTCAGCTAATTCTCAGAGTCTGATACTGTACTACAGTCAACAAAGCTTTTCTGCTCAGTTGCCCCAGTCACATCTTTTATATCCTTCAAATCCTTCCTGAAGATACTTTTGGTTACAATGATAGCTAGGTCTGTGCACAGTCTGGATTATGTCTGTAACATTAAAATTACATAACGTATAAAGTAAGGTATTAAAAACTAGAAAACTGAGGAACTTGAAGTGTCTAACAGTGCTAAAAGACACAAACTTTCCTTCCTCTTGTTTTCTTTTTATGTTCTTTTCATTGTTACATCAGCACACCTTGTTTTGAATAACTTGGAAATTCTTCATGAATATTTTCGATCTTATATTTGGATAACAATTAATATCAAAAGAACTCAGTCATATTTTACATGCTCCAGTAAAAGTACTAAAAGACAGGCTTATTCCTCACAAAACCAAAATTATGTCCATTGATTTACAGAAAGAATTTGTAAATACCACTACCCTTTTTATCTCATTGGCCAAGTCATACATGGTTCAAATCTCTACCATAGAAGCTGACATATGAAGACTACTACAAAGTCATATATTGAAATACCTAAAGCCAAGCAAAATAATAACTGCAATTAATTTTTTCTAGTATGGCAGAATTAACAGCATCACTTTTACTTAAGACTGAGATGACAGAATCTTTAGTCTAGAGTCCCAAAGTTTCCAAAGATTCAGAATTAAAATGTCACATGAATGCTTTTAAACTGTTCATCTGTTAGGCACAATAATAGTATCTATGTACAGATAGCTTTTTAAATGTTCAACAATGTAAGATTATGCCTCAATGGCAACACACTAGACCTGTCTGTCCTAATTACAGGAAAGCACTTCCTTATAACCATCCTTGGTAATAGTAGTGAATGGTGAACTGTGGACTTGCTTTTTTCAGCTCAGAAATACATTGCAAGATATTACAAAGCATTATTTTCACCAGTAAAAGGTAACAACTATTTAGCTGTGCCCAAGACTATCCAGTTGTTCTGAACAGAAGAGACAAACACATTCAACTGAAACTGCAAAGAATTAAGGTGGCAGATGGTAATTACTGATACTGGAAGTAAGCCTGGGTAAAGGTGGTTAGAACTTCAGTTTAATGTCTCATCTATGAGGTGCTGCACTCATGAGATAAAACTCTCTCATATTTAGATGGGAATGTGGCTCATTATGGACACATTAGAGGAAAAAAATTGCTTCTTCTAAAGCACAAATACCAACCTTTCTTGTACATTTCTTTTCCAAAAAAAGAGACTTGATTAAGCCATGAGACAAGGATAGACCAGAATGGCATGTGTATCACCAGATGAAAAGCCCTTTTCATATGACTGTACATCAGAGATGAAAGTCTTATTTCCATTTCATTATTTTTTCAAATTGTTACTGAATAAGTAATAGTTATTTATTTCACATTTTATTCCTCAGTATTATGAGCATGAGACACAGGATTTTATCCACAAGTCCAATCTTGAGTTTTTGCATGTGGAAAAATAGAGAGAGAGACTAAGTCAAATAAACAAATTCAGTTTGGGATGTAAAGTTTTAAAATTCTGCTGTGATTTAAGTAACTCCAGCAAGCTAAGTAAAATGACCCTTCTAGCACATGTTATTCCTGACCTTCTACTAGAAGCAAATGAAGGAGAATGAAGGCCAGTTACATATGCCATTTGACAACTTCAAAGCACTACCCACTACAATAATACATATTGTACTTCAGCTGCATATACTGGACACCAGAAACATAGTATTCACAGTATTCAAAGTGGTTATGTAAGTAAAAATACTAGATTCTGAAATCATGATCTCTGTTGATAATACTAAAATATGTCTCAGTAATAAACTTTCCCTGTTTTAAAACAATGAAAGACATCAGAAAAAAATACTGGTATGTTGTTTTTGATATTACAGCCCATGCACCACACTAATGAAATACAGAGTTGATAAAAGACACTGAAGAAAGGAAAATTATCTACTCACAAGTATGATATTTCTCTGCACTAATCACAAAGATGCCAAAACACTTCATTTGTATATTCCTTTTACATCAAAGTATTAATCGAAATGTGGTAGTCATAGCAGCCTGATTGGATGGCCAGGACAAGTTACAAGACTGAAGTAAAAAAGGAAAGACTGCTACCATTCTCTAAACTTTGCTTTGCCTCTTGTTGCCCATTTCGCAAATTCATCTGTGTATGAAAAGAATGAGCAGGATATAATTGTTCTGAACTGTGAGGTTTAGTCCACCCAGTAGGTCTGAGATCAGTGTTACTATAAAAATGTCTGTAAAGCAGCATTCCCAGAATCCCAAACAGTGATTGATACTAAACAGCTTCACCAAGTTTTGAGTTTTTAAATGAAGATTACTTTTCTGTGTACTGAAGACTGTTCATTTAGAACAATTGTAAAAGCTGTAAAATTCTATGCAACTGAGTGGGAAATGATCCTGGAAGTGTGTGATGTTTAATTACATATCAACAAGAGATTACACTGGTTTTCTTTTTCTCTTTATACAAAGGTTTGTTTAACCACTTCAAATCCTGTTCCTGAGCCACCTAATATTTTTGTGACTTTTGGTTTACTTTGTCAAATGTGGTTTTTTACCTCTTCCTCCAGTACTCTTCAAATGCTGACTGCTTTTATCATTAACCCACTGACAAGTCTGCTCTACAGTTAACACATTCTTCCCATGGCTGTTTTTCACCTAGAATAACTAAGTCAGATTTCAATGCTCTATGTACCAAGTCCAGTGTCTTAACCAGTTACATGCTTAGTTTTCTGAAGCTGGAATGGGAAATAAGAAATGTTTTTCAGTAAGAAAGCAATTATTCTGGAAATAAACATCCAGAAGTACAAACTGTGTGTCTGTGTGTATATATATATATTTGCAGAGTATACCATTATTCTTTTGACCTGCCAGCCTTTAAGTTCTGATGTTACATTCTGAACTGTTACCAAAACAACCTATGCAACTTAATTCAAGCATTTCCTTGCAGAACAAAAATATCCAGATCTCAAAAATTATAGTTATGAATGAACTGTACAAATGCATGCTGGGAGCAGAACTTGCGACTGACACTAAGAATATTACTCCATACAACGTTCAGTGAAGGAGAATGTGTACAACGGGCAAATGCTATTAAGATTTGTATGCTTTTAAAGGACATCAGTGACAATACTAATTTGCAGGTTCTTCAGAAAGAAATGAACTTTTTCATCAAACTATGAATTTAATACATCGGGGTAATATTCGAGTATTTACACTCACAGCCACTAGATAAGAAAGTAAATCATGTTGTTTTTCAATACCACTCTTTACTGTTTATTTAAAGCAATACTGTTCCAGTAGTCCTTTTGTGATGGAGAAGTGACCTGATTTAAGAGATCACTTACAAAACAAGTCGTCTCAGACATCTTCAAAAGGTGAAAAAATACACACAAATATTGTGGACCCAATATCTTCTGAGCCTGAGAATTGCTAGCTCTTCCCAAGGGAAACTTTTCAAGAGTTTTCCCCAAAACAACCTTGTGTAAACAATATTCCTTTCCCATAACAACAGGTGTTATTTGCTATTTCTGTTACTTAGCCAACGGGAGAGGTGTCAGCCCTACGGACCAATAACATGTCTTGTTAGCGCAGCAGGTTATAAAAGGGCTTAATAAATTGTAAATAAAGCCTGCTGATTTCTACTGCCTTCTGACTGGACACAAGCATCTTTATTTCGTGCCCTATTGTGACACATATATGAAACCATTCCTCCTATTTTCCAGATATTTTATAACATTACTTAAGATTTCCATCAAAAGAAAACACACACTTTAGCTAAGTGTCTCAAGATTCAGAAGGAGAGTCAGGTTTATTGTATGGCTCATGTACTACTCATAAAGTTAGATCAGTACTTGGAACATGTCATTTTTAAAGGCATTTCTCAATGCTTAAAATCAATCCTAAATCTTCTATGGCAATCACTTTAAGCCACTATGAAACTTACATACCATAAAATGAAAAATTTCTGAAGCAAAATCTGAATTCTTGACTACAAATGTTGACAATATATTTCTAGAGTTCAGAACATCCCTTTCTCCCTCCCACTCTTCACTGTTCTCATTAAAGATGCTACAGTGCTATGAAAACATGTTTTAAAAAGTCCTAAGGGAAAAGTTTCCTAGGGTCTTTGAAATTCCTCCTTTTCCTACTTCTTTACAGATTTCTAACACCAACACTGTTCCTGTAGTTTCTCAAAAAAGGCAAAAATAAAAATACCCTCTAGGTATAATCTTTCAATTTTCTATTACCCTTCTCAGGTTCTTTTTGGGTTTTGAAACAAACGCAAACTGAAATGTGCAGCTATATTATTAGGTGTATTTTATTTTTAGTTAATCTTTTAGTGGGAAGAAGTAGACAGTATCTGACCACTCTACTGCAAGTATTTACAAGAATCATTGCAATATCCTACAAATATTTTTAGGTTGATTTTTTTTCTACTTTTTAAGATTTACCTGTAGGCACAAATGAAAACAAACAAACAAAAAACCCAAACCAAACCAAATAGACAAAAACCTCCATTGCTTCAGTTTCCTATCTCTATGATAAAAAGCACAGGGCAAGGAGGCTATGGCCTATCTATATGAGAAATTTACTGCAATATAAACTCTACCTCCATTTTCAATATTTGAATATAATCATTGCAAGCTAAGGATTCAACAATTTTCATCACAAAATCCAGCTGGATTTTAGAATACTTGTTACATTATAATTTTGATTAAGCAGTAAAATGTTTGGCCACAGATGAGTCAAAATAGTCAGAGATAGGGGATCATATTACTGGCAGGCTTAAAACTTAGCTTTGAGCTAGTCTGTTAAGTTTAACAAATCCAATTATGCAATCAAGTGTTGCTCCACCATCTGCTCCCTAAAGGAGGAACTATATGGCCCAGGAGCACTTTCCATCATGCAAGTGATGAGGTGTATCAGTTCAAATTCTGTCTCCTACATATATGTGTTTTCCTGAAGTTTTGTTTCATTTTTCTCCTTGACTCTTCCTCCATCTGCAAGACCATTCTTGCTATGTAGAATTATAGTAGGTAATCATCAGAACTTTTCATGTAATCATAGCCAAGAGTCACTCTACAAACTACTCTCTTGGAAACACTGACAATACAAAGAATTGTCTAGCATCAGAACTAGAAAATCCACTCAGCACAACCAACTCTGTCATTTCCAGAAACAGAAACCATGAATTTTTCTAAAAATTTCAGCCATATGTGGGCCAAGAAATTGAGTTATTATATTGTTCTCCTGCATATTCTTCACTTAGGAAACAACTTTGCTTACGATTGATGGTGATGAAAGTCATGGACCCTAAACCAGAAGTTTCTATTGTGTGTAGTATCCCGACACTGCTTGCACCAATTTGAATAAGCATGGTCTATATTTAAAATGCTATTACAAATACTAAGTTTAGCAACTGGTAACTACTATAGCCCTCTTTAATAATTAATATCCACAAAATTTTGACAGGTGTCAATAACATACTCTTAAAGTACTTGTATTCAACGTGAGCACTATTATGGATGACTTAAACTTGGAGTGAAAAGATTTGTGGAAAGGCATATGACCTTCTTCCTACTACAATGGCCATCCCCTAATTAAGCAATGCATCTGATAGTCATTAACAGGAATGAGATAATGAATCACTTTCTCTCTTCTTTGTTAATTTGCTGTAACCAAGCGGCTAATGGATGTCAGAGCTGAGTGATTGCACTGATTATTGTGATTTATAGTTGCAACAAAACAATTTAAAAGCATTCTGATTATTCATGTTAAAGATGCTTTATGTTTTGTTTACTAAATGTTTTATGTTCCCCCTCATGCCCCTCTACACGCAATAAGACAGGTCTTGTTGGAAAACTTGAAAGTTCTAAGATTTTTTATTGTTTCAGAGTAAGGCATTTCATTTTGTTTATTAAAAAAAAAAAGTTTACCCAGTAGAAATGAAAAGCCTTAGGGTGGAAAGAAAACTTCAGTGGTGCCTAGTTCAAAAGAAGACGGAAATAAGAGGAAATAAGGCAAACTTCAAGCCACTTACCTTAGGGCTCCCAGTCCCTTCCTCATTCTCTGCAGACACATCAGTAGCCAGTATCTCTGCTTTGATGATATCCAGAGCCCTAAGAATCCAGCTGTGTTGCCGTTTGATTTGCCTCTGTAGTTCCTTCCATTGACTTGCAATCATCTGCAGCATGTCCTTCAGTCCTTCTCCAAAATGAAGGGGGAAAAATAAAAGCTGTAAACTCAACAGTACCTTTAAATATAATCCTTTATTCAAATAATTAGCAGGATATTTAAAACAATGAATGCAACAAGAGTTTTAATGTGTTTTTCTCATCAATAAATCCAAGATTTACTATTGTTCATCCTGCAAAACAATGCTATAGAGACAAACAGTTCTTTTAGCCATCATGTTAAATTTTGATTGAGTTTCAGCTGACAATTTCAAGAGAAAAATTCCACATAAACTGTCATTTAGGGAGCAGTAGGGAACACTGGTAATCTCTCCCTCTAATATCCAGTCTTTGTCTTGAAACATTTCGTAGTCCTCCAAAAATATTTTCCTTACCTGGAGCTCCTTTAAATATTTCCTGTAATTTACACATTACTGTTTCCTACATTTATGATGACATGCACTACCCCCCTTAGCTATGGCTTCTCTGTTTTGAACAGAAGTCATACATAGAAATCCGTAGCTTCCTATAGCTTTCACGTTACACAATATGTCTGATGCTGCAAAACAATAGAGGCACACATATATAACAGGATGAGGAAACAGTGTCGCAAAAGAATAACTTCAATCTGGATGAAAAGCATGTTAAGTAGGCCAAAATTAAGATGGCATTCCATAGCAGTATATGCTGATTAAAACCGTATTAGCAGACAAGTCATGCAAACATCTAAAAATATAGGAGGTGGTAGGGATAAGGGAAATCAGTATATCTCTCTCCCTCCTCTCAATTTAAGGCCTCTGAAGAAAAAAACAAGCCTAACCAAAGGTAAAAGGTATTTTTAATTTTAATCTAGTCCTCATAAATATATTTAAATCAATGTAAGAATTAGTTTGAGTGGTAAATAAAGCTTTACCAATGCAATTACCCATGCAGAGTATGTAAATACATATATATATTTGAAATCGTAGTTCATTATCTTAATGTTATTTCCATAGCACCTACATCAAAGAATATGTCAGTGTGAAGTTTTCAGTGATGTGATTTCAATTGAAACTCAGTTGAACAGCAAGACCAAAATAAAATGAACAGACTATTTGCAGACAGTATTTCATTTTATAAGTATCACTGCATTGTATGCAGTATATGAAACATTTATAAATCTTGAAGGTCAATCTGATAATGTAAATATTAATAATACATAAGGAAGTGAATATATGCAGTAATTTACAGCAATGCTTCTTCATTCTTTAATAGTCTGGAGGCATAAAGACTTGCAATATTTCAGAAGGATTTACCTGATTTGTGAGATACAATAAGCTCAAGAAGTTGGCGTCCTTCCTCTACCACTGCTTCTTTTAAAGCACAGTGGCTATCTACATTCAACTTAAAACTCTGCAAAAATAAAAGAAAAGAAAAAAAAAAGAGAGAGGGGGGAAAAAAAAACTCAGCATCAGACATGGGAGAGGCAGTTATCATAAAACACACATACAAAATTACTTGCTGGTTTTTATCAAGAACCACATCCCTATTCACCCAATAGCCAAACTCATTTGTGATACTAAAAGCTATTGATATTTTGGATCTGGGCTCAAAATGTTTCCATTAGATCAGCAAAGTGCATCTGTGTTGAAACAGCTGACAAATCTAGACATTCATTAGGTTTTATGAAAAGTCACAACCCGTAGGCTATATCTGGAGTAACAGTGTTCTATAAAATACACTAAATTTATGCCACCACATATGAGCTCTGTTTTTTTCAGAGTTCTTTGAAATGTTGGTGATAGCACTATTTATGAAACCATAAAAAAATTACAGCATTGAATATATTGGCCTTATGTGCACTTATACAAATCTATTAATATTGTGCTACTGAGTTAAGTCTCATATCTATTTTCAAAGAACAAATCAGTCGGCTTTAGATCTCTGCATTCTTAATTTGTAAAGCAACTATTTTTCAACGTTTTTTTCCCTAATATTTTTAGTAGCCTGCAAAGGATCTCTGTTTAAACAGTCAATAAAACATTTTCCTGTTTTTATTATTATTTAATTTTTACAAAATGCATTAAGATCTAGCAATAAAGGAACTGGAAACATGATCTACTATATGTTATGCCATTTAATATACCAGTGATAACTCAGATAAATTTTTTAATCATTTTCCAGACCTTCTCACTATACTTGTCTGTGAGAAGGAGAAACAAAATACAATAGAGAAAAGGATACTTGCTGTATTTAATCATAAATTGTGTGCAGATCTAAACGCATACAGGCAATGCATTTTCTCTTTGAAATGTCTACGGAATAAATGGAAACAATATTTGACCACTTGGAAAAAAAGAACTCTTCCTTTTCTTGGGAATAAGTTAACTGGCAGAGATGAAAGGAGAATTTTCAAGTGCACATTCATAGCTTCTGGTTTTTATAAAATTTTATACTTCTTCAAATGGTAGTGACCATGCTAGAAATGGAGTGATAGGTACCACAGAATACTCAAAAGCCTTCAATTCTTTAGGAAGCAACCATTTTCTTTCTTTCCTAACTCTTGCAGTCAGGCTGATTGGCATAGCAAAAAATAATATTGCCAGAACAGCAATAAAATGAGATACTTTTATTGCAATTTTTCATGGTTGGAAAAGGCATGTTGCTTAGACAGAGTCTTAACAGTCTTTCAGGCACCACTGTACCTGACAAGTGACAGAATGTTTCTGAGACTTTTCCATTCGAATAAAGAGTAATAAACAGAAATTTTGCTACTTTTAGCATTTTGACTAGCCCAATTCTCCTTGTAGGGACATCTGAATAGACTGTTTTGTATCAGTTTTTGAACAACTGGGCCAGTCAAGAGACGCTAAAAAGGAAAAAAGATGCCTAGTTTATGTCTGTCCCTTTCTTAAATCTAGAGTTTTATGAACCCAAATCTAGAAGTTCTTTTTCTTTCGTAAGAGCATGTCTGAAAAAGCACAGACAATATTTAATTTACTGTTTACTTTAAACAGGCTTGTACTGAATAGTTTGTAATCATGTACTTCACAGGAAATGCACTATGCGTGTGCCTCACACAGCAAAAGAGAACCTAAAGGACCTGAGAGTAGGTTGTGTAATTTCATATAATTGAAGTTGAGTATAGATGCAGCTGGATGTGGCAGTGTCTCAAGATGATGTGGATGTGTTTGATAGGAAAATTGGAAGAGATGAGGTATTCTCTTTCATTAGGAGAAAAAAAAGAGACTTGCTGTCCTAGAAAAGATTCATTTAACATAACGCACCAGATACTACAATACAGCTTGATTTTCAGGTGCACCTATTAACCAGTAATAATGTTAAAGTGAAGAAGCAAAATAAGATGAATAAAGATGGGGCCAAACTTTTGGTTTCTGACTAGCAATATTCTCCTTGTGCAAAATTCTTATTTTATGGATAAATTATGAATGGCACAAATGCCATGAACATACACGAAATTTAGCAGAAATAAACTTTTCCCAGCAGAGAGGTAGCATGACACAGTTTAACTCTAGCCAGCAACTAAGCACCACACACAGCCTCTCACTTACTCCCCGCTCAGTGGGATGGGGAAAAGAATCAGAAGGGTAAAAGCAAGAAAATTTGTGGGTTAAGATAAAGACAATTTTATAGGAAAAGCAAAAGCTGTGCACACACACAAAGCAAAATGAGAAATTCATTCACCACTTCCCATGGGCAGGCAGGTGTTTAGCCATTCCCAGGAAAGCAGGGCTTCATCACATGTAATGGTGATGCGGGAAGACAAATGCTGTAACTCCAAACATCACTCCCTTCCTCCTTCTTCCCCCAAATTTAGGTATTAAGCATGATGTCATATGGTATGGAATACCCCTGTGGTCACTCAGGGTCAGCTGTCACAGCTGTGTCTGTATCCAACTCCTTGTGTACCCCCAGCCTATTTGCTGGTGGCGTGGTACACTGAGCAGAATAAAGCCTTGGCTCTGTGCAAGCACTGCTTAGAAGTAACTGAAACACTCCTGTATTATCAACACAAATCTGTAACACGGCCCCATACCTACTATGAAGAAAATTAACTCTATCCCAGCCAAAATCACATATTAAAAGGAGAGAACCATGCATATAAGGATAAATACACAGAAGCGAATGTTGTTGATGCAGTGTAGTATGACTTTTGAATTTAGAATTATATATGTATATATAATTTCTAGTAATTTACTAAGGAAAAAGGACTGGTAGAGGAACAGTGGAAGGAATAGCCCTCAATCAATGCTCAAGGTTTCTCATACCAGAGGGGCTAAAAATGTGACACATGAAAAAGACAAGAGTTGAAGATGTAACAAGTATTACATGTATATACAGTGGAGAAATGCAAATTTGCACAGCTAAAGATAAAATCAGACCAAATATTTGGAATGAAGGAAGACCTTCAAACACAGAAGTCCTCTCCCATCCTGGATATTTCCTGTTCCCTACCGTTTACTTATGGCATTTGGAAAATTGTAACTCTAACAGCGTATGACCCAGGTACTCTGCTCCCCTCCTCCTCTGATCTTTCCTGATAATGAATGGAGCCTTTGCATGTGAAGAGAGGAAAGAAGAGGAGGGAAGTCAATTAATCAAAGCCATTTTTTCAGGCACATTTGCAGCTATAGAGCAGTCTAAATATCACACATGAGCACGTATACATTATGGAAAATGCATGTGCATTGGCCTGACAGCAGCTTTTAAAACAACACATTAATGTCATCCCCAGAACTACAGTGTATAAAATGTAGTTTACAAGCTGCAACAAGCAAAATTTCCTTACAAAGCTCTCTTCACTTTTTGTGATCACCATGTACCTATATATAACTATCAACTGCTCTTATTTAGCAAGAAAGGGAAAGTGAGGCAGAAATCATGCAGTTTTGGAAAAGCTACAGGACTATAACAAATGGAATTAAAACTCCAATGGTGTAAATACAAGGCGCCAGGAATGCTATCTTCTGCTGATGGCATGGGGCAAAGGATGCCAACCTTCACAAAATGAGAGTGTCCCCTGACTTTCAGGAAACTTATTGATCCAGAAGATTGCAATAGTGCAGAACAGCCATGGGTTAAAAAAGCAGCACCTCCTGATCTATGCTGGACTCTGAACACACTAAAAATAAAGGAGTGCTCTCCCAGAATATAATAATCTCTCCCTCATATTTTACTTTTCTGTACAAGTGGGGATAAGAAAAAATTGTGTGAAAAAAAAAAAATTAAGTTCCCCATCAGATTCATTTTAGAGAAATGTTGTAGCTACTTAAATTTAGGAAGCTTCTATTGTGTAGGTATCCTACACTGTGTACAGACATTTCACCCTCTGTTCTTAGAAAATCTTTATAATTTGGGGTAAAACACCTGGGTCTTGACCTATTCATATCTGCAGTATGGACAGACAACTAGATTTTTGTTTGTTTGTTTCGAGAGGCACAGAGACTTACTATAAGCATGATTTTTTTACAAGTCATAAAGTATCAGTTGATTTTTTCTGGTGTACTGTCTCTGAAACACAAATCAGCATCTAGGTATCATGTGAATCTACAATATACACATAAATATGGGTTAGTTTGGATGAAACAGCAGTTTACACTTATTGTCAGATTAAGAAAATGTATTAAAAAAAAATCTTAATTTTCTCAGTTCAGCATACTGCCAGAATGTGTGGTGCACTGGGGTACCCCTGAAAGAGAATTTGCTTGAGGTTCATTTTTTATATTTAAGAATTATATTACTGTTTCTAGCGTGTTTATATTTTAGAGCAATTGTACAGACAAAGATTTTCTAACTGTCTTGGATTCTATGGTTTCAGAATTTGAAAAAGGAAGATTAATTTAAAATTTCCTAATAGTTTTTTTGAGAAATCTACATTACTGAAATATGGACTTCTATATTTAGGTATAGTTGCATGTATATTTTGGCTAAGAATGTCGCACTTTTAAATATAACACCCACTGTGACAGATATAATTCAATTGTGAAATTTAGAGTAATGGGAACAGTTGCCGGTAGAAAAGATATGGGATACATACTTCATTTGTCTTAAAGGTAACATGACTTGAAAAAATTCCTGAATTTTTTTTATATATACTTAATATACAGCTACTTTTTCAAGTCTATTGGTCCTGGCATAGCTATCTTCCAATAATTTGTTATGACAAAATAGTGGTATCAAGTCCTGAACTCAATTTTTGGTCATGGAATGGCAGCTATTTTCTTCTTCTTCCTGTTTTTTTCCTTGAGTATTTTTGATGACACAGGAAGTCACTGTTCGGACAGTGCCTATTATTTAAGTTAGGCATTTGAGTTAATAATTTAAGTTAATAATTTGAGTTAATAACCCAATAAGCCATGTAAAAACCTAGTGGTATTTTCAGGCTCCTGAATACTACCTACCAATGACATTCAATAAAACAAAAAAAGAACTACCATGTAAGTTGTCCTTATATTAACATGGAAATGGTTGTACATTTATCTTCTAGTAAAACCTAACTTTTTTTAGTTAAGCTTACTCAGTATCAAATAAGCACCACTAGGATATATTTTCCTGGGACCAAAATATTACATGTGAAATGGTTTCAGTCAGTTTCTCCTTTGCTCATGTTTTCCATAAAATCTAGGTGTCTACAAAGAATGTTTAATTTTCTTCTTTTCTTTTAAGCTGTATTTTCATCTGACTGACACTTCACCTGCTAAACAGAACACAAGCACTATGGAAATGCTTTATGCAGCTCCATAGCCAAGGCTGAGTCTTACAAAAGCAGAGATTCTACCTTTGCTTTTTAAGAAGAGCATGATGAATCCTCCTCTGAAGCAGCAGCACCCACTATGTGCTTTGCCTTCTCTTTCTAAAACAAAGAACATGCCCTCCCTATAGCAATTATGACCAAGGGGCCAATTATCACCAAATGCTAAGCAAACCTTTAATTCCTAACACAACACGACCATCATTTGCCTTAGATGAACCACACATTTTCTTCTGTAACCAGTGGAAACTATTAGATATTATTTAAGAGCGAATAGTTAGTGGAAAGCAGGTTTGGTCTTCTATCCTCTGCAACAATGAGAAGACTTCGAAAGACAAAAATTTTTTGAGTTTCTCCGGGGGTAGTTCCTTCCACTGGCCTCTGTAGGCAGATAAAAATGGGCAAAATAACTATATCACTTTTTATGTTGGTTCACAATACCAGATCACAATCTAAAATGCCTTTAAAATTGACATAAAACTGGGAACGTCACTACTGAAATCCCATAATCGTCATGTTATAAAGGCATTGTGCTACTGTAGATGTAGATCAGATGTAAGATGGTTTGACTGCTCAGCTAATTTCTCTCTGTAAGTTTATCATTCATCTAAACATAATATAAACTGAATATTCTGGGATCAAAATGCCTAATAATGAGCTAACTATAGCAACCCTGGGAATGATTTTACCTTCTGATGACTCATACGCATTCTCCATCTTTCACTTGGTCTGAATGTACTTTTTGTCTGGGAGGAATCAACCACATTTATGAGGAGACAAACTTCTGGCAGTTTGAGTGAAGAGCAAGCAAAATTTGTTTAAAAGTGGAAATGGTGGAACAAATAAGAAATAAGTAAGTCTGACTAAGTCTTGATTGAGGGAAAGGTCCTGCCTAGTTTTGCTTTATATTTCATGAATCTGAACACCAAGCAGAACGAAGACTGTATCAGAAGGTATAGTAGATGGGACTAATGGAGTTAAATTAGGAAAGAGAAAATGTAAGATAAATATGAAATTTCCCATGAAAGTCAGATCTATTAGATTGTATAATAACCTCCTAAGGGAAACATTGAAAGCCCAGATCCTTTGAGACCATTAAATCTAGACCAGATAGAAAATGTGGGAGTAAGGACTGCAAATGCACTGACAGAGCAGTAACCCAGCTCTGTCACATGGCCATGGAATTTGTGTTGGGCAGGCAAAATGAAATACAAAGAGGCAGGCTCTACTGCAGCAGTCCCATAGTAATTCATGCTTCTGTAAAATCACCTCACCTCTTTCTTCTCTGTCACAGCTTCTGCCATCCCAGTATTAAACAAGCAATAGGTTTTTTTCCCTCTGTTACATCTTAAACATGAATAACCCTATCTTCCTCACATTAAATGCTTTAGGTCCTTCAGTTTCTGTTTCTCATTCCTCATTGTGTTTGCCATCTTTTAGGTAATTTAGCCAAGTTTTGAATGCATAATTTTAGATGTGGAGAAAAAGGATAGTTAGCCCTACTCTCCAGGATGCCCATTTTGCAGATTTAGAAGACATAGAGGCTTTTTTTGCAGATTTTTTTTTTTTATTTCAAACTCACATAAATTCTTCTGCTGCACACTGTATACAATTGCCCTTAATAATTTCTGGCATTCTTGAAATACTCAGAAAATAATCTGCAGAATCCACAGTTTTCTAACTTGTTATTCTGTCTTATCCTACACATTTCTAAGTACATCTCTTCCACCTGGCAACACACCATGCCCAAAAACTATTTAATCAAGATTTTTCCATGTAGGATTGTCCTACCACATGCAGAAAAAAAAGCCAACCAAGAGATAACAGCTTTCCAAACTATAGATGTACTCATGAGGCATAGCAGCCTTGGCAAATATGGATTTACCAAGGGGAAAATAACTTATACATGTGTATTATTTAAATCTCACTTAAATTTACTTATTATCAGACCAAAAAGAAATCTCTGGCATTAAATAACACTATGTAGTTTTAGAACAATTCTTGAAAGATTTCAGTTTCAGGGGAATAGGAAGGAGGTGTAATTTGTTTTATGTATGCACAGACAAAAGGTTTCATGCAATTTAACAGGGAACTAAAATTCCTTCTTAGCAAAATACAGCTAATAAATTAAGATCCCAGATTATTAACCCAATTCATTTGTAGAATTAAGAAAGTGAAAAAAGTAAGTATCATAGGAGATGCAAATAAAAATATTTACCAGTCAAAAACCTCCACTCATTTCCTGGATTTTCTATATTTCTCTTGAATGCTTTGGCATTGCAAACATCAAAACACAGACAGCAATTGAGTTACTTTGAGTACATAAAATGTGAAGGATATTATGCCTCTGAGTAACATAGCACAGAACCATGGGAGTGGTCAATAGCTCTTGGCAGGTAAGTAAAAGCAAACTTAAATGTTGCTGAAAGCGTGCTTGTTTGTCGTTCAAGATGTTGGCATTATATTTTTTAACAATTTACAACCTCCAAATTTTATAAAAACAAATGTCATTTCATTTCCAAAAACAAATTACTGGCTACATCTATACTGATAATACCAGCATAACAATACTAAAATTTCAGGCAATAGCAGGCATTTTAATAGACAAAAAAATTACAACTGAGTTCCTACATAAGCATGATGCAGTTTATTTATAAAATAAACATTAATTTCAAATAATTTTAGAAGTGTTTCAAAAGTTGTTGCAATGATAAATTCATGTAAAGATTGGCCAGGTTGGCAACCATGGCCAGGCTGTCATATATAAAGCTACAAAGCTTCTAAGTCACAACTTATGTGAAATACTTTTCACTGAAATTTTCTTATTAGGTTAGTGCTGAGCATTTTATAATGGTGATTTGACTTCATTATATTATTATAGTCACTGAATAATGTCTTCTGCAGGCCAAACACACAACAGACCCAGTGGAATTCCTTTCACCACTCAGACTTACAGTATCTCCATCTTGGGATACCTCAGGATCTAAAAGTTTTACAGTTTAGGGTAGTAAGAATTGAGAGGGAGTGAACATTTGCAACACTGCCAAATCAAGTTACCCTGCCTTGTTCAGCTTTACCAACATGTGGAAATGAATTTAAAAATTCCCAGAGTCTGAATTCTAACTTTTTAAATCTCAAACATTGCGCATTAAAAAAACCAAAACAACAGAACAATACATTTGTTCTTGAGACACAGATCATACACTATACTTTCATGCATGTAGAATACAAGACTTCAAAATCCTCAGAAGTGAGAGAGTTCAGATTTTGAACATTACAATTTCCCTTTTCCTTCAGTAGAAGAAGCAAAGCTACTCTACATACGGTATGCCTCTGGTTTAATGTCTCCTCTGTCCAGAGATGACTGTGGCTCTCAGAACTAGAAAATCTGGGACAGTTTTCTGTGAAGCTAGTTAACAACCAGTATGTTACAGGCAGGCGCAGCAGAGCTACATTTTATTATGGGGCCCTATCCTCTTCCTATGCAAAACTATGTTAATGTGAGGGGGTAGCAAAGACTGTCCTGGGGGGGTTTGAACCAACCAAAAATCAAAGTAAATGCTATTTTTTTTTTTTTTTTTTTTTTTTAATTTGCAGCTGTATAAAGTACCTACACAAGAGTAGGTATCTACAAATTTGAAAGGCAGGATAGAAAAGAAGTAGTACTCTTAAGAGTATTAAGTCTCTAGGAAAATTACAAAGAAACTATTTCTTATACTACAAGCTTGCACAAAATAAACCTCTGCAGTATGACTAGGTGTACAGGAAAACAGTAAATGGACATTCCCTTCCCTCATTTAAAACACATTTAGTAATAACAGATCCAAACCATAATAGATCTACTTCTGTGCTACTAGAAGCCATAACCATGGCCCACTCCTTCTCCTCACAAAGAAAAGATTTGTTTTAGGTTTTCTTCACTGCATGATCTTATGGGAAACATCTCTAGATCAAGTGCAGTATTTTTGTATTGGTCAGAACAGCAGTGCTGTTATTAGAAGCGTAATATACCTGGATTTTCTTTCTTATATACCTGCTTTTACTCTTCCTTAGTCACCAAAAATGTTCTTTAAATTTGAAAAACCATCCAAACAGTTTAGAAACCTCTATTTTTCCCACAGCCAGCAACTTACATTCTCTGGATTCAGACTATAATACAGGTAGAGTCAAATGTATTAAAATGACAGCAACATTTCCTACACATTAACTCTAGAAACAGAAAAGTTTACATAGAGGTTATTTGGTTTACAGATTTTAAAAACTGAATAATAGTCAAAACTGACAATATACGTGTATTCTGTTTAAGTTTGCTGTCTTACTTCCTATTAAATCATTTTATTTGCCTGTGAAATCTGCTGAGTTTAGTCAACATCTCTGAGTAGTATGTTCTGCAGACTGCTTCCTATGGAAAAGGATATACCCTGAGGAATCCATGCATATCCAAAATGCCTTTCACGATAAAAAACAGCATAAAATTTAAAAATTCAAACAAACAATAGGCTAAACAAATTCAAATCAAAATTGTTAGGGAAACAAAATATTAGGACACTCATGGTGCTCACTCTTTTGCACCATCATCCTGCAGAAAGTATGCTATATTTTGAGGAAATTATCTCATATAGCTGCCATGCACATTGGAAATTCCTATGTAGCAAAAGTGCAATACATAACTTAGCCATTTCAGAGGCTTTAATACCCTTAATAAAATTACCATTACCACTGCTACCACAAAGACAGTCGGTAGATTAGCCCAAGGCATGTGTATTTAACCTTATTTTCAATAAGAATAGATATTTAATACTTCTCTAAACTGACATTTTTCAGAAAATGAGATTTTCCAGGGAGATGAGAATGATCTTTTTCCCGACATAGCAGTCTTGTTACAAACAGACAATCAGCTATCATGAAATATCACTGAGGCATCATTACTTCACCAACACAATTTCTTAAATGTGAAAATACAATCTATTTTCTGTATGAAGGCATTTGTTGTTTACAGCTCAGAAAGTGCTGAGCCATGATGTGGCCAGAAACACTTCTAACAGAGACAGAAAAATTCTTATTTGACTTCTCTTTGGATAATAAAACTCAAGCCTCCTGTATCTTAAAAAGAATTCAATTCTGAATGGAGATGACACCTAAACTTTATATACAGAAGGAAAGGAAATGCTAGTGTGAATCAACTTGTATAATTTGTTTTGAAATACTAATGATGCTTGCTCTATGGTATTTTTAAGACTCTAACAAGTTAAGTAAATATGGTGACTGAGAAGGTCAATATTACGAACTGATTCTGGGCTAAAAAGGATTTTAATGTGGCACAAACCTTGTGACTAAATTGGAGTAAATATTACTGACAAGGATCTGAAAAGAAAACTAAGAAATTACTCTTCATGGAAATTATCAGTTAGCATATCCAAACCACATTTTGTACTGCAATAACTACAGGAAATCCTCACCACTTGTGGTTTTTACAGAACAATATTTACTATTCTAGTTTCAGCTAAACAGAACAAATATTTATTGCCTAAAAAAAAACAAGAAGCAAGGACAGTCTTACTGGACAAAAATGGACAAAAATGCTTTACTGCTAATTCCAAATTTCTAAGACTTTACCATAATTAGTTTTATTTCTACGGAAAAAATATTGTTTACCGACATTTACTAATAATGCAAGAATTATTTAAAAAGCTGCCCCTAAATAAGTGTAAAATCTGATATTTTTCATTTGCAGGATCCCATTTAAAATTCTTGTGTTCCCTAGCCCTAAGACTCCAAACACAGCAATGGCTTAGTACAATGACCCTAGAGCACTACAGTGCACAAGTAGGAGTTGTGCAGCAAAAAGAAAACAAAGTACTGTGTCAACAACATAGGAAAAACTTAAAACTACAGAATTAAAAGTTCCAGGCCTCAGCAAATATATATAGTACCTCTTGTCTAAACCTTTTCCTCAGTAGTTCTTCACAGCAGCTGGCTTACTTCTTCACTGTGCTAAAAAAACATCTCTTATCAGGCTGTGGATATAGTTAAATGTCTTTTTTAGCAAACTAAAATGGTCAAGAGAGACATGGTGAATTCTTATTTGTCAAGCTGGTTAGAAAGTCTGCTTGGTTTCACAAGCACAGCAGTATCACCTAGACAGATGCTTTTAGCTCATAAGCTGCCTTCAGGATACTGTTTTTGATGAAAACTGATTTGCATACCACCAAGTCTATGCTTACAGTCTGCTAGTAGCTGATTTTGATCAGGGTGCCAATGGGCAAGAATCAGCATAACAGAAAAGGAGAGATACAAAAGATAAAGTGAATCAGAAACCATTTTTAGTAAGGTAAATGAAGCTATCTTTTCTTTGGGAACAGATTTTAACCTAATTGTTCAAAAAATTCAAAACCTGCTTCATTTTTTCTCTAGTAGGGCTGACTGGAACCTTTGTCGAAAAGTAGATTTTTGCTGAAAAACACGCCTGTTTTATAAAAACTTATTAGTGTTTTCGACATCTGCTGGCTTGGGTGGCTGCCTGCAGAGTGCCAGATGTTCAAGGGGTGGCTGCTCCATGTCAGCTCTTCCATATGAATGGGAAGCACACAGCTCCCAAATCAGTTTAACAAACATTACTGAGTTGTGAAGACCTGTAAAATTGAAAGAATAATTTCAGTCTCTATTCCAGGGATCTCTGAGAGCATTTTCATTTATAGATTTGTGCTTTGGTGTTATCTAAAATGAAGCATATAGCAACTTTTGTTCTGCAGAACATCAGGGAGATGGGTTTTAAAATTTGCAAGATAACTGCTCTCTAAGCTGAAGATTGTATATTACAGCATACATTCAAGATGTAGACTGCCTTTCTAGAAGAGGTAGAATTTTTTTTTGTAGAAAAAATTCATGCTCTTTAGCAAAATGTATGGTTTCTCATCATGGCAAAATCAGTGGAGTTTAAGTTGTAACTGTGATTGAAGAACGAAACTCCAATAGGTCTTACAGTTAATAATTATAATTGTAGTGTATTTGGGTATCAGGCCTATGTGCACATACAGTACATTTAGTTAGGAAATCCCCTGGTGGCCCAGGAACTCCCTAGCTAGTCTCTGTGCAGATGAGATGGTTGGGGAAAACAGACCAAATTGAGGAGAGGCTGCCTTCCATCTTCACCACAGTATGCTTCACTGTTTCAGGAGCTGTCCCTGTGGGACCTTCAGACACAGAGATACCTCTGCAGGCAGCTCTTGGTGAGCCAAGAGCAATAGGCAAACACTGTTCATGTGCTTCAAAGTATTAACATCCCTGTGGACAGCACGGCCAGGCCAGGTGTAAGAATTAACAAGAACAATTGTTGTGGGAATTGTACCAATTTAAGCTGATGTCATGCTATGACACTTGTAATAGAGACTTGCATTGCCATCCTGTTCAAGAAATCTGACTCCTCATGTGATCATTACTTCATGCAAAAATTTTCATACGTTGATGCTGTAGGTTTCTTGTGATGCCTTTTTTTTTTTAAACACACTCTATGTGTCTGTGCCACACCATTTCTTGAAATGTCAAAGATGAAGAAAAGCAAGGCTGAGGGGGGAGACATTTTAAAATTTAAACCTTTATCAACAGTTTACATTGGAATCCTAAAGCGACAGTCTACAATTTTACATACTGAAACATTTGGAAGATATTCACAACCTTCTTCTTGTCACCTCTGCAGAATTTTTCCCAACCAATGACAAAGGGAACGAGTGCATTTTTGTTTTCTTGCTCCTGTTATTTTCTTTTCTTAAATTTTGACAGAAGATATTTCATTCATAAATGCAAAATATTCTCCCTTTGTGGCACTAATTTTGTCATCACAACAAATGCATTTCAAAGAAAACAGCATCACAGTTCACGGATTTGATAACTCATGCCAAAGGCTAACCTCTACTAATAAAAATACTTATCTACATCAAGTTTTCACTCATTCTATGATGAGAAGACCTGCACCAGTGAGGAAACAATTATAAGATATGCTGGTGTAGATGCACTACATAGGAAAAAACCAACATGTTTTCTTTGTTTTCCAGCTAGTTTACTACCAATGTCTGTATTATATAAACCCATAAGTCTGGAACCTAATCTTATAAAGTTCTAAGTCCTTTACTTTTGCATATCTTAGGTGAGTCTGACATGTATAACCTGACTGGCAAAAGAAGAAAATGAGAAGTGTAAGTGCCTCACACAAACCATGATCACCATGGCCTTACAACGCTCAGCTAAGGGAAATTTCAACAGTGAGCTTAACATGAATTGAAGTTCATATACTTCTGTTTAAACACAGATTAGGATGTCTGACAGATAAAAGCCACTGAAAAGCTGACAATCTAGTTAATACAAATAACTACCTTCCACACTACCAAATGGTCTGTATTTTCTGCTGTGTAGAAACTAGTATGATAACATACATTATCTGAAATCCAAGAAAAAAACTCAGTTATGTTTTTTCAGGTTGTTCAGTGGGTTTTTTACTGGATTATAGATGCCATAAAATAATTACAATATTATCAAATAGAAACTGAACCATTCTTTAGATATTTCACTTCTGCAGTGGAGTAAAAAAATCCCCAACTTGTTTCATGACATAATGGTCCTGAAGCATATGAGGATTTTCTTACCCCAGATACACAAAGAGCAGCTGGGAGCCTAACTATTGACAGGGGAAAGTGAGGTTGCACAGGTGCCCACATACTCATTTATTTGGACCACCTCTAGCAATGATGGAGTTACCTCTGAGCTACTACTCCACATTCTAATCTGATATAGATGGGTTTGGCCTCACCTCCCCAAGAACCACGTGGCAAAGTTGGAAGTAATTGCCTGCATATGAGCTACTATGCTCCTCCACATGGAGGAAAGGGGAAAAGAAACTGCTGTGAGAGTTACAGGGTTATTGCCCTGTCACCTGGAATATGTTTCTTTTTATCCAGTCAAGAGTGAAAATTGTGATTCTACTCGTAAAAGCTTCGCATCAAAAGTTTCATGTTGCAGAATACAACAAAAACAAATTGAAGTGACCAATGCCTTTTCTGAGCTCTGATTTCACAATGTGCTCTGTGCCTTCTGAGCACCTGTAAACACAATGGGAATCATGGGATTGAATGTGTGCAGAAGGCAAGGCAAAAATCTGAACTCTGCCACAAAACACAAAATCTGCAACATAAGGAAAAATGAAGTGTCTTCATACTGCATTTGATAGACTACCACAATGAGCACTTAATCCAATGAATGCCCAACACCACTACTACAACAGAAATGTTTAAGAGCAAAAGACACAGGAGCTTTCTGTATAGCTGAAATCCCGAAGCAGTTTTCAGTTTGGTTTTAACTATATATGTAGTTAATGTACATGTAATTGATTTAATAATGGTCACTCCAGTATTACGGTAGGGATTCAGATGACATTTTTTCCTGTAACGCATCACATGACTTCCTGGGACTGTCAAATAATTTTCTCCCACAGGGTTATCAGAGACTGGAAGTGAGGTTGAGCTTTGGGAGTTGATAATCTGGTGTGGGCTCAGCTAATGTACTGTTTCATATAGCTGAGGTGTCTAGGTCACTGGTTTGGAGTAGTGCTATCACCACATTTTCTTTCATTTCATACCAGTAAGAACTAAGATTTTGGCAGAAAGAGAGGAAATTTCTTAGTTTAATTTTCTGTACTTTTTCTTATTTTCCTTTTACCAGCTAGACTAGTTTACATACTAAGATCCTATCCATTGAACAGCACACATTGAGCTCTATTTTCTACCTACAGTACAAAATCTGTATTAATTAAATGACAAAAATGCACATCAAGAAAAATAGTTGAAGTAACTATTTCAAATATTTTGTTTAAATGACACTGTGCTATGCTAAAACTGGGAGAGAGAATAAGAGTTCCCCACTAATAACACTTTCATTAATGTTACAATGTAGTAAAAATCTTAGAATGGTCAGCAGAAAAAAATGTACTTTTCCTCTTGTCTTTTCTTTCAGTTTGGACACAAATTCTGAATTGTAATGCAATTCTGTCTTTTAATTTAATTTTTACAAAGTTATCAGTACATATTTCAAGTGCAGAAAGTAATTTGTTGATATTTTCATTAAAACAAACTACAATGCTGCAAGTCTTACATTGAAATATAGATGCATGGTAGTAATTAAAAAGTAATAATCAAATAAAAAGCACAGCAGAATGATTACTCATAGCAATCATAATATAATCTTGTCCTACCAAGTGTGTCTCCAGGTACAGTTTAAGGCTGTCTGTCTCTGCTTTTGGAGGAGTCCAGTTCTCTGTTGTTTCCATGGCTTCATTTAACCAGTGAATGAATTCATCCAGCTTGCTTACAAACCCCTTACCATGTAAGAAAAAAGAAAGAACAGATAAAGCACATTTGTTAGCAAAATAGCAGTGTGAAAAACGTACGTTCAATTTTTCTTTTTTTTTTTTTTTAGCCAAAAGAGTACTTTACCTCTTACAACCTAAAACTAACAAACAAACAAAACAATTAGAGAGTGGTCTTCCGGTAACTGAGTAGCAGAACAGTGTTCCTGGGAATAATCCAATGTGATATTTTGGGACAAGACAATGGGGGATCCATATGACTGTGATGAAATAGAGAAAACAGCAAAATTTTAGAGAATATGAGGGAGATATATAAAAAGCTTCATAGAAATAACAATGAAAATTGAGCTTAAGACCTTGCACTGGGCAGACGGGGTGTACTGTGAGCACTCAATGTTGACAAAAGGACTGAACAAAGCTGCATTAGCAAGGTATACATAGCAGACCGAGGGAAGAAATTGCTTGTCAGAACTTAGGTGTTTTGATTCCTGTTTTGGTTCATAGCATGAGACTCAGAGAGAGGAAATCAAACAGTAGATGAGGCAGAATATATAGCATTTAATATAAATATTGCTGATTGCATCTGAGCCACACAGATGGTGCTCCGGAGAAGACAGGAGCTCTTGCTTCTCAGGAGCACCATTTATTTCAAGATTAGTACCAATTATATTGTCTGATTAAAAATAGTGCCCCTGAATTTACATGATTGGATGATTCCATAGGCACATACTGAGTACAGATAATTTTACCGAAGTCTTATCCACCACAAAGCAAGAGAGTAAATGGAATAAACTGACCGTGATGTTTATAAGCACCCTGAAAATTAACTCTGAAGAGGAATGTGCATCTATTACAAGCGTTGTAAGACTAGATTAAGTTAGGTCTAATACTGGTTATGCTATTAGTCATTAGCTATGAATTTCCAGCATAGTGAGAATTTTAATTTCCAGCTGGCTAACAACTCAGTATACACACTCAGTACCTCAGTCTCACCACTTCATTTATTAAATGATTTCTGCTAATTATTAGTCCATTCAGATAGCTAAAAGCAAACTAAGCATAGAACTTTTAAACATCCCTGAGTGTCTCAGAAGCCTAAATCCTCTTCTCCAAAGTTGCCCCCGAAACTGGAATTCTAAACAAGACAGAAAAAGGAGTCTGAGCAGTAGGTGCACAGCTGTGTTGTTTCAAGCAAAATGGTAATAACCTAGACCAAGCAGAACGACACTTCTTTAAAAATTCAAGGTAGAAGAGTCATTTTGGTCCAGCATTGCCAAGAATCAGGGTCCAGCAACCAATTCTTGACTCCCAGTTGAAGCAGCAATACTTCTAAACCAAACCTAGAGTCTGGCAGGACTGACATACTGCAGGCATGACAGCACCCACTTCAGCATTCTGAGGACTTTATTTTTATGTGAGCCCCCATAAGACCTCAGGATAAGGAGACTATTGCTATCTCTATTCATGGAATCCACTGTATATCAAACCATTATAAGGAAGAAAACTGGTATTGGGCAGGTTTCATTGTAGGCTATTTTCCAGGATATTCCAGAAAAGTGGAAGAAAGACAGGGAAAGCAACCCAGTGGCTATGGTGACTGAGGCAACTTGCCTTTATTTTGGGGCAAGTAATGAAGGCAACTACATCTGCTGTCTCCCAACAGCAGTCTATCATATCACAGGGGCTATGTTCCCCCATGTCGATCTACGGACAGGGGCAAGATGTTCTCCTTGCTCCATTGCTTACTTTCTTCCAGCTCACACTGGAGCATAAGAGATGCCAGAAAGGCAGAGGAGTTGGAGATGTGAGCTGAGGAGAAGAGCAGAAGGAGTAAAGTCCTTCTTGTCCCTCCAATAAATCTCTGCCTGTGTTTTAGCAATGTGCTGTCCTTGAGAGACAAGGTGATATGGTAAGCAAAAAGAAAAAAAAAAAAAGAAAGAAAAAAGGCTCTCTCTTGTACATGCATCGTGTATTTTACGGAGACAGACACGTATAACATCTGCCTGCAGTACTCAATGTCTGTATGCCTTCAAAAGGGTGCTTGGAAATACTGAAGGCTTGCAGCAGTATAAAAAAGAACTATTAGCCACACAGTTCCTTCTGCCCTCTCACAAAACCTGCCTCTGTTGTCATGTCTGCCACTTTGCGCTAGTGCTCAGACGTAAGCATCCACCTCCAGCAGCTTCGTGTGTCCACTCTCCGCCCAGGCCAGGTGGGCTGCGAGCCCCAGTGCAGAGCAGGGAATGTCTGGGGGCTCGTCTGGAGGCCTGGACAAAAAAACATAGAGGCAGTCTCCTACAGAATCATGGTGAGACACGTTGTCTGAGANGCGGGCCGCCGGCTGAGGGAGCGCCGCGCGCCCACCCGCGCGCTGTGCCTGGGCCCACAGCGCCACCTCCCGGCATCGGGGCAGCACCGCGGGGACAGCACCGCCGCGACACCAGCGCCAGGACACCAAGGAAGGAACACCCCTCCGCGCACCATCGGGGTACAAATTACAGACGGTCTGGTTTCAGCTGCTACAGGGCGTGCGAAATAAAAAATTATTTGTATCGCAAATTTTACGTGAGATTAAATCTCAGCAATGCAGGTCCCACTTCATTCGTCCTGAATTAGTGATCAAAACAATGCCCCCGGGTTTTCTTTTTCGCAGCGGTGCTCAGGATTCCATCCTATTTATATGAATAGCCTGATGCCAGCGGGAAAGGAAGGAGCAGCCTTTATCAGCCAGCCGCCAGCTCCGCGGCTCCCCCCTGCCCGGCAGGGAGCAGCTCCGGCTCGGAAATTGAATCCCGTGCAAGGATTCCCGAGCGCAGCGGCTCGGGAGTGACGGGCTCGGCCGGACGCTGAGCGGCCCCTGCTCGCCTCTGACTCGTTGCCAAGGCTCTGGGGCTGAGGCCAGTGCTCGCCGCCGGATGTAGCCGAGCTCTGCTCTCAGACTCAGAGCAGGAGCGATATCGGTGGTCCATGTAGCCCTGTCACTGCTATAGATCCGGATCTTTAATCCCCTTAAGGCTCATAACAGAGTGAAAGCCAAAACATAGCTTATCCCTGACTGAAGGGCCACTGGCTGACTGACCACCACGGAGCCCCTTCTGTGTAATCAAGATGGCCTAGTTAACTACAGTACATACATGTCCTCAGGGACACAAACAGCATTAAAGTAGTTCCTTTTCTTACCATCTCAAATGCTTCCCGGGATATACGTTTTGAATAAAAGGTGAAGACAAAACCAAGTTCTAAAAAATAATGCGGATAACATTGTCTTACAATACAGAAAATCTATTGTGACACTCTCACAAAAATGCTTTTAAAAACAGATAAATTATATTAAAACAAAGGATAGGCAATCCTAAATCTGCAGTCCTAAATCCTAATCCAGGAATATTCAACAGAAGAAATAAATTCATAGGATGACAAACTTTAACCAATACAGAAGATTTTTTTTCTCTTCATTTATTAAGATATTCATGAAAACACTTTACATCCCTTTCTAGACGCTTCTTACTTTTCTGCCTTTTTAAACTGAGATCATGTTTTTCTTTCTCTAAATATTTTTTCTTCATCATTTTTAAGATGGGAAAAAGTTTTAACAGGTAAAAACTTCACTGGAAGTGTGCTGATTTTTCCTGTTTAAGGATCTGATCTACACAGCATCGCACTACAATGAAAATACTGTCAAATCTACCCAGCTTCTACTTTGGTAGAAATTAACAGGAAATTAAAATATTGTATTTTCCATCAAAACTTATTGGAAGTTGAAAACTCATAGCTGGCTACATTGAATCTAAGAATTAGTGTACAATTTCTCAGAATAGAAGGGAACAGAACAGAAAAAAAGATGGCACCAATAATCCAGTCTCTGCCTTTACACCAGCTGGTTCAGTTTTGCAAATATTATAGTTTTGCACTGTGCTAGCAAGCTAGACATAAAAACTTGAGCTTCTACAGCATAAAGTTATTCTTAGTCTACACTGCTTAGTAGAGAAACAAATGTTTCTGGTTGTTATTGGGTGATTTGTAGCTGCTTCTGTAGTAAATTTGCAGATAATGATAAAGCCATACCCTACATGGGAAATTTTTAAATGCTGACCTTTAAAACCTTCAGCTTTCCATTTTGTTTCATGACAATTTTACAGATTCTACAAGGGGGAAAAAGAAAGTCCTGATCACACACCACTGAAAAAAAATCTAGATCAAAAATGGCTTCATTTGAAATTTGGCACATGCAAAGTTGGGGTTTTTTGTGGTCCAATTCTACTTTCTCTGGATGGATAAGAATGAAAAAGACAGACAATTCTAAGTATTGGGGGGAAGTTTAACTCAGTGTGTCTGCTTAATTATCTTATAGAATGAAAATATACTTAATTCAATTGTTCTGCACAATTAAGGAATTAATTAATTAACTGAAGGATTAAATGTAAATTTGATGGGATTTGACAAAATATCTTGAGACTTCCTTATTAATGACCAGAACACTCAAATTTTTTGAATCACAAGAATGAGAATTTACTTGCTGAGTCATGCAGAGGCATGCTCAGAGGCCAAAGGCATGCATGGATATTGGGCTGAGGAAGGATGTGCCTGGAAATGTGCCTCCTACCCTTGTTCTGTTAAACATAAGGGCATACAGAAGATACAGATGCCCCACCTGCTATACAGGGCTGCAGGGCTCCCTGCAACCAGTACAGCTGCACAAAGGATCTTGGCTTAGGCAGCCTGGTTTCATCTGGCGTGTGGGATAATAGAGCAGGAGAGCAGCTGCGGTGCTGTGCCGCCAGTGCAAGAAACCCTGGAGCGTGAGGGTGAGGCCTACAGAGGTGGACAGATGAACAAGCCTCACATGCAATTCATTATGTTTAATAGGACTGTTTGTGTGTTCTATCCCAAATGTACATCATAAAAATTGAATACTTTTAACGAACACAGAAATAGGTGGTCTTTGGCAACCAATCAGTTTCTGCCTGACTACATCCCATCCTCCTGTTTGATGGATTCTGTTTAGATATTCCTCCCTAATCAGGAAGACTGTTCAGCACACCTCACTGCTCACTACCTGCACCCCACTACTGCCTCTTGGCAGCAGTGACCAGGATTTCCTCACTCCCTGTATTTCTGCAACTTCCACAGTCCCGTCCTATGCTTTCCCATTAAATTTCAGAATCTCACCCCATCTATGGCCAAAGACCATCCCTGCTCTTTTAGAAATATATCTCCATTAGCTTTCCACTTCCTAGTTTGCAGTAACACACCCAGCAATGATGTTAATGCCATCAAATGAGTTAATCAAATAAGTTTTGGTATTTGCTGGTCGTAGCTATGCCCCTGGAGTTGGTGGCACAGCCAGTGCTCATGGTTTAAAAGGATAAAGCAGAGTCCACTAGAAATATTATGGGCTGCCTGCAAAATAACAAGGGGTTGACCTAACTGTAAAACTTCTGATAACAACTAGAAAGCTAGCAATAACTATGTAAGTTTTTATGAGATTATAGAAAGCCCAGCCCCTCTCCAGCCCCTGACGATATCTTTGCATATTCTCAGGGTTGTTGCTCTGGCATCTTCTCATTGGGTTGCAATTTTCTGAGCAGCACACAACTAAGACCTCCCAGAAAAGTTTTGCTATCGCAGTCATGAAAAAAATGAGTTGGCTATTGAGTCACTTAAAACTATGCACAAATGCCTCTCAGCTAGGTTAAAGCCACTTCTTGCACTAGAACTTTTAAAGTTTCCTAACTTCATTTCAGTGGTTTAATTTTACTTTTACATTACAAGCTGTCTTTTTTTTTTCTTCTTCTTCTTTTTTTCTTCCTTTTTTTTTTTTGTAAGATAGGAAAGTAAACAGTTCTGGTGTTCAATAATTTTAGCACTTCAAATGATCTTATTTAGACTTTGAAGTTCAGCTTTCATTAATTGAATGGAATGGGAAAAGAGGAAGATAGGTTCTATCTCAGCTGCAGCTATCACTTTACAAGTCCAGTTTTTATTAGACCACATTTAGAATGGAAGCAAACCAAAGCCCAGTTCTGTAGTTTTGAGCTTTAGCCCAAAAGCACATTTAGGGTTACCAAAGAATATAATGTAGAAACATGCAACTTTTTTTGTCGTTGTTACACTAAAATCAGCAGTATTTTAAATGGCTTTAGTAGATTTTTGATATGGGATTCCTTTAGATGGGGAATTTGGATATAAGTAGTTAAGGAAGTGCATATACTAAAATAAATATTGCCAAAAGTAATCCATAAAACAGAGGAAGCAACTGCATCAAACTAGCATCATTATGAAAAGCCTTACAGTACTTATTCTAGATCAAATTTTGGGGTTTAATTTTGAGGGAAAAATCCCAGATTTATTGTGCCTACATGGCATGAGTAGCAAATTTATTTCAATACTCTTTGACTTGTAATTTCAAGCTATGCAATTTTAACACCACTCAATTTATTAGTCTTACATTTTCATTTTACATGTATGCTGGCTTATTCTTAAGACACTTTTAGTTATTGTATTTCTAAAAGTACAAAGCCCTTCTAATGACCTAAAATATAATTAAAATCAGAGTAAAAGCAACACTCCAAACCATTAAACGCAAACATACTAAAATTATCTGCCATGATAGCTAAGTGTGATGGTGGAAGGTCTACTCTGTTCCACAAGCCTCGATGTGGATGCACCAGACAACAGTGTTAAATCTACCCCAGACCTCTTTTCTTTCTACCTTTGCTTTTATTACACAAAGGGAGTTCTCTTCTTAAAAGAATTGGTTATGAGGCTGTGTGCTTAAAAATGAATGCCCAGTTTTGTTGCAAGCAGACAGTGTTGTAAAGTTTGTTCCCAATTTACAAAAAGACTGAGCTCACAGAGGTCTCTGTATACCAGGATGGGCTGGCTCTTAGGGCACTTCTATCACGGAATACATTAAGAAAACCCTTTGTCTAACCACAAAAGGACTTGCATATTAGTCTCAGGAGGAACACATTCCTGCCCATAGACTTTATTTTCAAAAGGATAAAAGTGTGCTTTCTTCATAGGCAAAGGTAAGTCAAAGAAATCCAGGTACTCAAGAGGATGAGGCTGCAACAAACTGCCACGGTCAATTTAATTGGAGGTAGAGCCAGAGGCAACAATAAAACCATTAGCAATACAGATGTTACGGATCCCAAAGGAACCAAGATGCCACAATGGAAAATATTCTTTGTGTGATATTGTCAAGATTCTGTGACCGGCAGTGACCTCACAGAAACATAAAACTGACCAACCACATCAGTAGGATGTTTTTAACATGCAGTTCAGGATATATTCATAAGCAATTCAGAAATAGAACTTGGAGGTTTTCTTCTAGAGAAGTACAACGTTTACTCAATAACCCCAGTTTATAAGAATGTGTGCCTTAAATGCTCCCTCCAAACTTGGTAAATATCAAGTATTTTTCTTAGTGGACATCCATGTAAAGACATAACAACTTCTACTATGTACTGTCTAGCTAAGCATTTCAAAGATTGTTAAATTACACAAATCTTTCATGAGTGCCCCTTCTAGGCTTTGTGCCCAACTACCACACACAGAAATTATTCTTAAACACATTTTCCCTAATGGGCATCTATTGAATAGGCCATGAATTACATGGTTATGGAACTTTCTGTTCCATAACCACAGGATAGTCATTGGCTCATTACTTTTCCTAGGTTTAAGTCCAAGCTATTTTTCCATACTGTATTCTGGCTAGAGCAGGAATATCAAAAAAGATTTTTAATTTCTCAGTTTCCTAAAGCTTTCTAGGTAAAAGAGCCAGAACCATAAAACTAGGATTTGCTTTAAAAGCATGAAAAGCAAAGAGAAACATGTGAAGTCTTATTTTTTTAAACCATTATAAACAGCTATATTTGATGACAGTGCATCCAGTTGTACAATAGAAAATTCACTGCCTCAATGTGACTGTAGACTTTGTTTCTGCTTTTAGACAAAAAGCAGGTTATGGTAACCTGAATATTAAAAATCGTTCTTCAATGTATCTGTGTAGATACTTAAACTTCTCTATGATGCTACAAACAGAATTCTTTCTTTACCCTATGCCTTGTCTTACCTTTGGCTCAAGGTGAAGATCTACTTTCTCTTTAAAAGTACTATCACAAGGCCTTCAGTGCTGTTTGAAACTTGCAAGATCTACCAGCAGATTCACTGTGGAGCAAAGATAGATATGGGAAAACTAAGCCAATGCTTCCTGAGAAGCTTGTTCTAATTCTTGGATTAGCAGAGAAGCTTCCAATACCACTGGTAACATTTCCCCCAGGCTTTGAAGGATCAGTGAACACCCAGAACCACAGAAACAAAATCCATGGGCCGGAAGGACAGTTCTGGGGAGAAGCGTGTAGCCATGAGGCCAAGAGAGCTGTGCATAGGAATGCAATACAGCAGCATAGGAAAAGTCAGTGTCATTGTGTCTTTGCATGGGTTGAAGAGCAGGGGGGACTGGCAGAGAGAAGGAAGCAGACAGACAAGAACATCTGATTTTTCCATCATTTAAAGAATCCTCTGGTATGAATTGAACACCAGTATGGGCTGGTTGTAAACCTTCAGAGATGCCATCTGCTCTGATGGCAATGGCTGCTGGCCTCTCCTCATGCTGATGTAGCCATGCATCCAACCTGAGATGTAATGTTACAGGAACAGAGCCAGACAGTTTTAGGCCTTCTGCATTCATTCAGGTGAGGATTGTGGTCACGCTGAGAAAATACAGGTGCTGTACCTCAAAAGCAGTGTGAGGTTCAAAGCACTCCCAGGGACTGAGTAAATAAATGAGCACAATCTTCTTGGTGCGGAAATTATCTTACATATGTATTCACATGCTGGATGACAGGCAGTAATTTTGTTTATCTGCCTCCTAAATTATCATGCCCACTACTTTGAATTCCAGTTATTTCCAAAGTGGGGCACTGGGCGTGAGCCCTGTGGCAGAGGCAGCACATGCCACCTGCCAGTGCTGCTGAGCCACCAGGAGAAGCAGGAGGGACACCAACCGAAACCCATCCCTGTACACAGACAAGCTTCACCCCCACTGGCTTATGCAGGCACATGGGTATTGGCTAAAGAAGCAAACACTTCTCACTGTTCTAATCAGCACTGCCTTTTATCAGAAAACCTCTACAGCGTGGATCTGTATTAAAATGTTTCTAGCATTCAACTCATTCAGCATTCTGAGTCTAGGTGAAATGTTGGGGTTGACCAGAAAAACACTCCTGAGGAAACAATATTGAAACTATGGAGTGAATAGTATAAGCAGCAGAAAGGAGACACCCAAGCTGAAGGATACCAAGAGCCCTGAAAATGAGACAGAAACAGAATGAACAGACTATAAGGAAATGGGGCATATGCAGGGAGGAAAATGGAGGAGGAGGAATTAAAAGGAAAAGAAAACATAGTCATTTATAGTTAGTTTTAAAAAACAGAAGTGTGACTTTTTTGGGCCTTTGGCAATAAAACCAGCAGGCAGAAGCTCTGAGAGTTAAAAGTCAGAAGTCATGATAGTGAGTGATCTGAGTAATATACAAACTTCTGAATGATCATATGAATCCGGTCTTTGAAGTTCCTCATACTACTACGATTGACATATAGTTTCTGAAAATATATTTATTTACAAAGAGCAATGTCTTTTATTGGTCATGTCTCACAGAAATTCTCCCTGCTCTTAAAATAACTTCTTTCTGAGTAATTTCTTTTCTACATAAAATTCAGGTCTAGGCAGCAGCTAAGAAAACAAAGAAAGATGCCTAAAGCATCTAATACAGAATAAGTTTTGTCTTATGTATCATAGCATCAAATATACTAAACTAAAGCCTTTTCAGCTGATACTTTTTATGTGACCCTAAGCCAAAGATTTACTGTATCTAGAGATCAGCTAAGACACGTAAATATTTTTAAATATTTTTACGTCATTTTATCAAGGCTAATTGGTTAGCACTCAGTAAACCAGGGAGCAAGAATGTCTCCAGAAATTTGTAGCCAAGGATGTATCAAGAAAAGGACAAGAACAGCAAATAAATCTGCCAGAGCCATGAAAAATTTTGCCAATTCCCAGAAAAGGGTACTTCAGCTCTGCAGCAGCAGCAGCTGGAAAAGTGTCTGGATTCTGAAGGGACCATGAGCACAGCACAGGAGAAGGGCCTGTTTTTGGTAAAAATGCCAGACACCAAAATAAGCTGTTATATAATATATAAAGGATAGTGGCACAAAGCTGTAGTAAATTTACATCTACTTTACAGTCCCAAAATCTCTTTTGGGGTTTTTTTTGTGCATTCTAAACTAGAACAGAAAATGTAGAAGTTAGTTCAGGACCTCTTGTTCAAAAGTACAAATTTATTATTTATTCTACAGATAAACCTAAAACCAAGTCTCCTGATAAGCACTGAAAGTTCCCTTTCTTTCAATTTGAAATGTTTGTTATTCAGCAACCTTGATCCAAACTCTAAGGATAATGGAAGTTTCTAATTAAGATCTTAATTTTCAGCAAATTTAGGACTTAGTCTGATGTGCTTTGTCTAAAAGTGCTGCCAATATGCCAATATAACTATGGATGTTGAAGCAACTTACAGTGATATAAGGGTACTTGGAAGTACTGCATTTCCTCTTCATGTAATTATTTTAAACGTGTTGACAAATTAATTTGTTTTCAGATTTTTTTACAGCTAATGCATATATTGATTATGAGATTAACTTCATCCAAAAGACAAACTAATCTCTATTTACAACTTTTTCCATATTATGTCATTTATGTAAAAGATTAATATAAAGCTTTATTCTGCTCTGAAAAATAGGCAGTTATGGATGACCATCATTCCTTGGTTTGCATACCCTGACAGTTAGGGCTTTGGAGAGTGGACTGGGGATGGAACACCCTTGTGCAGCTGCTATTTCCAGCTGATGGCCAGCTGCTACCTTGCACATGCGTTGGGCACTGGAGGACACTCAATTTGCACCATTCTGGCACCTCCCCTAACTGGTCCAAACATTTCTTTCCTCTTTGATCTCATAGCTGCTAGAAATGAGCCCCATTCCCCAAGCATTTAATTCCTTGAAAGGTATACATGGTATACAAACACCATGTTGTGCCTGTAGCTTGAAGTCTGGGTGGAATGATGTCAATTAAACAATACGTTGTGAAGTTCCAAAATGGCTATGTTTTCCCAAACAAAGAATAAATCACATTAAAGTAATGAAATTAGCCAGATTTTATACCCTTACACCAAAGCACAAAATTAATTCCATGGGATTTTCAGTGCTTTTTGAATAAAAGTTATGTTCATTATTTTTACATATAATTTTTAGTAAGTTAGCCTGTAAGTGACAGATAAAGAAAGAAAGCCACTATATTCTTGATCTGATGGTCACAGAGCCAGGGCAAACACTGTTTATTTAGATAATATTACTCTAGTTCTCTATTTCAACATTAAATTTGTTGGGATAAAATACATAGCAAAAAATTTCTTAGAGACTAAAATAGAGAAAAAATTATATTAACAATGTTCCAGCTTATGATTTATTTATTCTACGAATTTCCAACAATCGCGTTTGTAAAGTTGTGGGGGGCTCATTCATTTGAGAGGGAAATAAAATAGCTGTAAAACAAGTGCAGTAACCAGTTGTGGCCTCAAGAGGGCAGTATATCATCACGTCTGAAAAGTTTTCGAAAACTAATGAAAAAATCACTTTTTACTAAAATGGAACAGATGCTGTTTGCTTGCGGGCAAGTGCTAAATATATTGAACTCTGCTGTATCACTGACATGACCTAAGATATCCTGACCACCATTTCTTCTCAAAATCAGAACGTTTAATTCAGCATTTCCTATTTTTTCAAGGCTAATTGGTTAGAAGAGGTTACGTCTGTCACCTCACAAGAGATATTGTAATTCTTTGACCCATGAACTTGTTTTGCAGTTAAGATTTCTGAATTTAAAAAAGGAGAAATGGTGATTGCCACTCTTTGCTAAATATGGCAACAGTAAGGAGAGATTAAGATTCACCACCTCTTCTCTTTACTCCATTATTATTCCTCTAGTTTCCTCATTTAGCCTCCTGTTATGCACTCGGTTCCTGTTCACCTGTGGTCTCCAAAGAAATCCTGTCACTATTAGTTCCTCCATTAACTTCTTTTCATTTGCTTCCTAATTCATCAACTTTCCATTTTAGATAGCTTCTTTTTTTAGTGGTCTCTAGGGGGCCTTCTTCTACACTCTCTTTAGACCCTAATTCTGACCACTTTTTATCCCCAGCTTTGGACATATTAACAGAACAAAATTAAAAAACAATCTGGGGACTTCTTTCCTTTTGTCTTCTCTATTTTTAATTGCAGAATCTTTTCTGTTTTTAACAGATTCACTTTTTTCCCCTGGTTTTCTCTACCTCAACAAAGTTGCAAGAGATTTGTACTGCAATACATGACCCATGACCTTGGACTTACCTGAGACATTTTCAGTCTAGCTGTTATAGTTCTCTTGCAGCTAATGGTGCAACAGATGATTACCCTGGGTGTCTTTAGTCATATATAGCTCAGTGAGGAAACATTCATGTAGTCACATGCTGGCATCAGCAGACAAAAAGCACTTAGTAATATTAAGTTACTGTGACTTGAGCATCTACACTGTCTACTACCAGAAATCTGTCTGCTTGGTGGTTGTCCCAGTTTAGCCTGGAGGAGACTCCAAATGCTGGCCATAAGAAAACAAGAAGCAAATCTAGCTCTCGCTTGGGAAAAGCTTACTTGACCTGAATGTAAGTCAATGATCAAAATAAGTCTTTATTAACAATTTAAGAAAATTCAGATGCAACTCCAGTTTGATACCAGAGGAATACCTCAGCTGTTTGTGAGGTTTAACATCTCTACTCCAAAACCTGAAGCAAAGACAAGAAAATTATTTTTTGCCCTTTTGGTTACTTTCAAAATAAATAAAGAAAAACTGCACAAGCAGACAGACAGTCTGAAACAAGCCTCTGAGAGACAGTTTCCTGACCATATTAACCACAAATTATATTTACTCTGATGCCTAATGATGACAAATACGATTTGAGAGTTAGCATTATTTAATGGTTCTTTCCTGGTCATAAGATACTGGAAAGGATGAAGGAAAGAAAACTAGTTGCTGTCAAAATATATAGACACCAAGAAGAAAAAGATATGAAGAGATTTTGAGAAGTTATGCAATAATCTTATATAAGTGGATTTGATCTTTCCTCTCAGGTTAATCCTCTCAAGACCCTTGCTCATTTGTCTTGCTCTGACTCATCTCTAGCATGTACACATTTTAAGGCAATGATGTGTTAACAGTAGACAGACTGGAATTTGATTTAGGTGAAAGTTAGTAGCAATGTATTATTTAAAAAATTAAATATTTAGAATAGAGCATGGTGATTTTGGTATACTGTATCTTTCTGGAATATCCTGTACTTTCTCACAGAAGATACATAAAACATGAGCAGCCCAGAGACTAAGTATATTATGTAACAGAACATCTAGACCTTAAAACATTGTGAAAAACCTATCCCTATGAATGTAAAAGGCAGTGAGCATTTTCTCTTACTCCTTTGTATTTAACATTTTTAAGGGAATATTAGTAACCATAATTTCAAATGTTATCATTTTCTGTTTAATTATAGAGTCACTGTAAGGTGCCCTAAAACCAATACAGTAAGTAATTAACAGGACAGATCTGAGTTATTTCAAATTCTTCACAATGAACCAACCTCAGCAACCCAGCACCTATAAGACAGCAGTTACAGATCATTCAATCCTAAATAAGAGAAGATCCTTCTTAAACCATCACACTCACACTAAAGTAAATTCCCAATAGCAATTTGACTCTGTGTTTTGAAAGCTTCCAAACCTACTTCAGTGGTTTCTAAGTGTCTTTCCCTGCCTTCATGAGAAAACTAATACACCAAACTATCACAGACAACAGAGCATCTCTGCACTGATAGGAACAAGTATATCATAAGATCACCTTGAAGTCACAGATCAAGTGATTCCTTGTTCAAATTACAGCTGTGTGCCTGTTGAATCTGAGCCTCTGTTGGCTATCCAGGTAACCATGTCACCTGGCACCACTGCTCACCTTCCTGCCTATCCTTGGCTACAGTGAGAGAGAGAAGTCAACAAGTCTTGCAGTCTTACTCTTCCATCTCTCCACCTTCAGCTCTTTTACACCCTTTAGCCTAATAGCAGAGATCCAGAGATCCTCAACCAATATCAAGAAAGTTTCCAGTTCACAAATAAATATGTGGATGGCTCTGATTCTAGCTTGTGGCTATGCTGTGGTATGGATGATTAAGACATGACTGTAGGTCATAAAGCCAATGGTCACATAAAGCTGATCTGAGTGACTGCATAAGAATGGAAACAAAGGGCTCACAAACATTTATGCAAAAGCAACTCCTCCTTGGTTCATCTAAGCTGTTCATACATCCCTGTGGTATCTAACTATGTACACAAAAGGACAGAATTATGAGGCTTTTTGCAGCCAATGGTCTCATATCAGATGTGGCCAAACATTGCATGCAGGCATATCCACTACCACCAGTTCTATATGCTAGTGAACACATACCCTTAAAGCAATGCCACTGAAATGATTTGGGAGCAGATTTCTTTCTATTTTTTTCTCTCCCTCTCTCTTCCCCTCCCTTCCCTTCCCCCCACCACAAATTATTTGGAATGACTTGCCAAATCCTGAATGTAAAAAATCCCTGATCTAAAACTACTCACTGCCAAATCAGTCTGAGGTCTTTACATTGGAAATTCAAAACATTCTGAACAAGCATATGCTTCACAGTAGATGTATTTCATGAAGGAACCATAATTCCTGCAGTCAGCTGTAGATTTAAAAACGGAGAATTCACACAGCTTAGTTAGAAGCTGCCACTTTTTGGGAAAAAATGCTGGTTTCAAACTCGCTCAAACTATTTCTGGTAAAGCAAATGCCAAAGAAAAGTGAACGTACTTGGAAGAGCTATTTAAAATTCAAGCAAACTGTTAGGAACTAAGTGTTTTGAAGGAACAGAGGGCTCACTGTATTTCAATATCTTCTAGTAAAGCTCTATTTGTCTGCCTAAAAGTGAGAGTTCCATATGTATACTACATTATTGCTTAATAATGGTTTGACCAGCTTGAAAGCTGAGGGATGGGCTTTTGAAGCAGGGGAGCATCATCAGACCCAAAACAGCAAAGCACAAACTTGTCTCTCAGTACAAAATGTGAAGTGACATTTTCAATTATGCTGCACCAAGCAGCAAGACTGCTGAGAAAACTGCAGAGCTGCCAAGGAATTTCTGGGTCTGATACCTCTTTCAAATACTGTTTTTTATAAACTGGTAATCAACCAAAAGAAGTATTTCAATTTAAATTTTATGAAGCAGTGCAAGTAAGATTCAGAAATGAACAGATTTTGGCAAGCACACTACCTGTTAGGAAAACTATGAAATCCATTATTTTAGAAGAGCAAATATTAGAAGTGCTAAGTTATTGAAAGCAAGATATATAAGGGGAGCTCTACAACACTTCAAAAATCCTTTATCTGGCAATTCAAAAGAGCCAGGTCTGTGCCAAATTGATCATGTTTGCTTTTTCCCTCCAGTTCTGAAATTACTGATTTCAGTTCCATGTTTTTCTTTGTCACCAAGCTTCATCAGAGTTATCAGTTCCTGTTAGTTTTTTACTACCTTGGCCCCACAGCTCAAACTGCATTTGACTTCTGTGCAAGCTTTTCCCTCTAACGATGAAAATCACCTCCAAACAGAAGTAAACTTCCCCTAAAGCAATCCAGCTTCTAGCTTAGCTATACTGGTGTGTTTTCAGTCCACTCTGTCCAGAAGCAACTCTGTCCCCTTTCAATCTACACAAATTATTTCCCCTTTCTGTCAGCTCTCCAACAATTTTCTAACAAACTGGCTCTCTACTACTCAAATGGACTTCCAGTCACATCTCAACACAAACTTGTTCTACCCAAGTCCATTAAGCATTTACAGAAGTCTACCATTTAGTTGCTTTTTGTGGCTATTCTCTGAAAATGTAAATCTTTCCTACCCCAACAAGCCAACTATTTGTCACAATAACAAGTTTAAATATGATATTGCAGTCTCCTCTGCAGGCTGCACTGATCCTTAGTTCCTCCTTAACAGGGAAGTCATTTCCATTACTCCAATTTAAAACAGAGGTCTTAGATCTCTGCTCTCCTGGAGCATCCTGGGTTCAGCTGGGATAAGTGGTTACAGAAGGGTGAGGGGTTCCCTGCCTGGGTCCTGGAAGGCAGTAAAATTTTTATCCATCTCTTTGTTTTAGGATCCCTGGGGCATTCTGTAACTGACAGCTGAAGAACTCGTAGAGCAGCATTATTTTATTTCCTTATCACATCAAGAAGGTGGGTAGTCAAGACTGACTGGGCTACGCAGGCAAAATATAGAGCCAATGGAGTTCAGGACAAGTTTATGAAATGGGATGAACTGAAAATATGGGATCAATAGATATCAAATTGCTTCTTGCAGAGGAAATTCAGCTGCCTCTTGCAGAAATGGAGCCGTTGATAAAACAAGCTATAAATCTATACAACAGCCACAACAATTTAACAATTTGCTCCATACCATTAACCCTGAGACGTACAAAGCCAACACATCTTCACTTAAATGAAGTGGCTTGCAAATGGTTACATTTTTAACCTTTTTAATAGTGCCCTCAAAAAACAAGTAGATGGAATTATCAATGACCACATATTGGCACCACAATGGCACAAGGATATCAGTATAGTCAATCTAGTATCAATTTCTGAAGAAAGAGATAAAACTGCCTGAACAAGGTTACTTTATTGTTATTATATTTTATTCACATAAAATCACTGAAAATAAATTGCCATTAGATCAGTCCAAAATCATTTTTTACTCCCAATTTTTCAGTTTGCAAATAAAAAATGGGGGAAACCCCAATTATTAATATGGTTTTAAGGAAAACTTAGCTTTCTCACAGAAAGCAAACCTTGAAGCATTCTGAAACTGATACTCTGAAGTCCTAGTGTTACAAATGAGGAGCGTCAATCAGCCAAATTCTTATCGCAAAGAATTGGTGTTATCTGTGAGAATGTTGCTGTTATATCTGTTCCCCTTTTAGCTAGTATAAGAGAAACTATAGAGTTTAATCTGCATTCTAAAAATTCTTTTGAGGCAATTCCTAAAAGCTGAACTAAAACAATGAGAGGAAATTTCAGATTTTGCTATCACTCATTTTCACATTTAACTGCAAAAAGTAATTTCTGAAACATAAAAGAAAGAGCCACATAAATTGTTTTGCACCCCAGAAGAAAGGTGTCCATTACTAAGGGTATAGGAAACTTGTGCCAAAGGGTTACCTGCAGAAAAAATATTACAAGATTATGCACTATTTATTGCAAAGCAGGAAATGTGGCCCTATGTAACAGCAAATGGGGCAGCCCAGCAGAGAGACAGGAGGCTCTGTAGACAGACAGGAAAATTAACAGCATGATAATGCCCATGCAAGGATATCAACATAATTTGCAAGTAAAAAAATAACAATTTATCAGTTTCTGCCCATGACTATAATTTCTATCACTAAGAAATTATTAAAATTTCCAATAAATGTTTTAGCATAGTTTCAACAAATTACTTTCTATGCAGATATTACCAAATTTATACTAATTCAAAATTATTCACATAATAATCATAATAAAATACCAAAATTTCCTTGTTTTTCTTATTACCTAGCTAAAATATTACTTTCAATGGTTTTGAGGATGCCAGCTGTTTCTAAGTTGTCATAATGCCAAAATGAAAGGCCAAGTTATTTTGGTATTTTTTCCAATCTTAATAAATAAAATACATCATGCTAGACATTTGCAGCAGTGCAACTGGATTACTAATGGGAATAAGTATGATTCTTCTGTCCTTAAAATGAAGTTCACCTTTCAGATCTGACTTCTTCAGCACAAAACTGCTGCTAACAAAAGCAGTATTGAATTATTGCTAAGACATATATTTGTGAAATTAGGAAGCTCATTTTGAGTGGGATACATCTTCTTAGATAGCAGAATTAACACAAGAGCCAATTTACAATAATTGAAAAAAGCAATGACACATTTTTGATTCTTGTCTTAGGGAATTATGAAGCAGGAGATCTAGTAAAAGAAAGAACCTAACTGTGGTACAGGTATGGTATTTTTACTTAGTCTCCTTTTTGTTCACAATATTTCATAGCATCATGTAAGGGAGGAAATTTCTATTTTCTTATTACTTATGTCAAATTAAAGTATCTCAGCAAGGCATCATATTGTCACTGAGGCAGGATTTACCTTGGTTAGAGCTTTTGAAAAAGTGTTTTTTAACTAGTCTTACAAGCGGAAGAATTAATAACTAGCAACAATAGAAAAACTTGGGTAAACAAGCAGCTTGGGGAAAACTTATAGTTCTTTAAAATGGTATAATTTTTCTTAAATATTTCAAAAATTTTCACCTGATTATTTTTATTCACTATCCAGGAAGCACATTTAGTGAAATATGAAACTTACATATGAGCTGCTTTTAAGTTGATAGAATACTGAGCTCTCTCTTCCTAGCAGTCCTCTTTGCATCTGCTCTTCTTTCTCTTTAAAGCCTTTCTTTTACTATGACCCAAACATACTCCATAAGATTATTTTTAAACTCCACATTAACATTTTCCAAACATTTATCACAACCAGAAACACTGGGAAATTGTAGAAAGTGCAGTGTCAGCAGCAGTCAAGCTCCTCAAGCAGAAGTGCAGCAGCTGGAGTCACTAGCTCTTACTCTGACCACAGAACAGCTAACTACTTTTAATTAGTGTCGCAAGCTCAATCCACTCTCCAGAGGAGGTGAAAAAAGGGTGGAGAGGAAGAGGGTGTTTACAGCTGCAGCCAGTTGTCAGCTGATTCTTACTCCTCCATTCTGGTAGGATTGAACTGCAGCTGCAAGGAATCACACAAAGACAGACGACCCCTCAAAAGAGAATTACCTTTTCAAAAAGTTTGATAAAAATAAATATGATGATTTGAGAGTATGATACAAGAAGTTTCTCTGCCACCTGTTTCTTGCCAAAAGGAAGTCAGCATCTAGGGGAAGGCCGTGGTGCCTAGACACTCAACAATTCCATTCTTAAACAGGCTCTTGCAGTGTCATTTGAAGGACAGCATCTTATGTATTCACAAACAGTTTTGATGGGCTTTGTTGCCTTCACAGAATGAAGGGCTCTGTATCTATCAGCTTCAGCTGGACTAATTTTCAACACTACACAGGCTCAAGGACAGAAACAATTTGCACTTACTAAGACAGTTCTTTCATCAAAGTGTGGAAGATGAGCCCCACCCATGAAGACAGAGGGAGAACTTTGCATCATTAAGCACTGCCCTTTAGAACTGACAGTGGCTGCACCCTCATTTGTCTAAGAAGAAATTTCTCTTTCTGTGCTTTTTCTACCTCGACTTCATATTAAAATATCTCCAGCTCAACTATTTCCCTACTAGTCATAATACTTCCCATGCCTTCAAAATTACAGAAATTGTGCTTGGTAAGAAGGATTTTCAGGCCACATAAAACTAGTCCGTTTTTCTCAGCTCACACACAGTCTGATAACACAGAAGATTTTGCAGATACCAGATTTACCATTTAGATGCCAACATCACCATTTAAGGCATGTGTTATGAATTTTAAAGCATTTTGAAATCTAACAGAGATGGAGCTTTCTTTTCTGAAAATTTAAATGCCATTGAGGATGGACATGAAATGTTCTAAGGTGAAGAGTTCTTTGCAATGGCCAGGAAGACAGATGCATCAGAAAAATGAAACAAACATTTACTGTGAATGTAATCTAAGAATTATATTAGTGAGATGGCTAGGTCTTTATTTGATTATTCATTCAAATTCACCTGCCTTTCCAAAGTTTATCTTTTATCTCAAAAAGCCTTCTCAATGAAGTCCCATCTCATCTGAACTTTAATGGAATAGTATATAATTATTACTCTAGCGTATCGCAGTAATACACTGCTATTGTTTAAGAGGGATTATTTAAGTTAATAAAAAAAAAATGGTGCTTCCACCAACAGGAGGGAAAATAATCACTGCAAGGGAAGAGAACTAATTAAAAAGAAATGTTGCTATTATACTTAATTTGACAGGAATCAAGATTCCTATTCTAGGACTAAAGCAAATCTTTTTAATGAACAAAATAGGCAGACGTTATCAAGTATAACTTCATTCAAATACATCAAAGATCCCTGATTCTCTAGTGTTTATTTTACCCCTCCTACAAAAAATAACTTGTCGTACCCAATCCTGGCAAAGAGAAGTGCTGTTGGTAAAATAATTTTTTTACTAAGCTTAAAGGCATTGATGTTAGTAAAATAATATAGGCAAATTCTGTATAGTTAGTTAAAGCTAACTTCAGTCCATTATAATTACAATAATTGCTGCTCTTCTCTACTTCCAGCAGTCACTAGATGAGATGATTTTCAGCATTAGAAGAAAACAAAAAAACAACCCTATCCCAGCCAGCAGTTCCATTTCCACATACAGGCTTCTCAAGAACACAGCAAAAGAATATAGGATTATTGTCTTACCTCAATTTTTTCCCATATGGTTTCATAATTCTCTTGATGTTGTATATCTTGCATCAGTTGATGAATTAAAGCTGATTTATTTGAAGGAGAAGTCTCATTCCCAGTGGGCTGAGTGGCAGCAGTCCTTTCTGACTTTTCTTCAATGTATTTCTTAATGCAAGATACAGGCATACAAAGATCTTCATCAGAGAGAATATCACTGAGAGGCCCAGATTCAATACTGTCACCTAAGGAGGATACTATATCACTTGAAGAACTTGGTGAAATTCTACCCCTTTTTTTGTGCCTTTTTGTCTGGAATGTTGGATACATTTCTGAATCTGAGTTCATTTCTGACAGCTCCCAGTCATCAATGTTCTGAATGGTTTCTCTTCTGGGTTTTTGGGGCAGCAACTTTGTCAAATTTTCTAGTTTTAAAGCTAATGCTTCAGTCTGTTTGAGATGTGAAGGAAGTGCTAGATATTCATCAGACCCATACCACACATCACTGTCCTTACTGGTTTTTTGAGTATAGTGTGGTGTTGAGGATAAGCTTTTATTTTTCTTTCTTCTCATTAGAAGAGGGGACGAGTTGGAAAGCTCAGAACCAGCTGAAGAAGCACTCTTTTGGCTACGCGTTGGTGAACTGAAGGGCTCAGTTTTACCTTGTGATTGCCCATTTGCATCTCTCTGGTTACAAGAATCTGACGATGCAGAAGAATCTGTTTCTGTCTCCTCCAGAGACTTAGAGCCATGAGTAGTAATTCCATTCTTTAAAGAACATTCTTTTTTTTTGACTTGGGTTGATGGAGCTGTTTTACACATACTTCCATGTGTTCTCTCAGTTTTCACTTTCTCTGGAGAATCATGAGACTTCTTGTGCTTTGATTCTTCTTTACAACTGTAGAAAGCAGACTTTCCTAGAATTATGGGACTGTCTTTAAAGTGATTATTTATTGTATACTCAAGATTTTTATCACTTATTGTATTTAAGCAATCATATGACTGACTAACTGCAGATGGACTGTTAGTATAGGGCAGCTGTAAAGCTAGGCAAAGCTTGGACCTGTCTGGTGGATCTAACAATGAGGGTGTACTTCTACTCATTTCATTTTTAACTATTTGAGAGATTTGTCTTTTTAAATCATTGGCTTCCATATAATCTTTAAACACATCATCTTTCAGAAACAGACCTCTTTTTGGCAATGTAGGCTGCGTAGGAGAGTCTTCATTATAGTTAAAGCAGTCTCTTATGGACCTCTTAGGTGTTGAATTTTCACAGTGAGAGTGTTTGATATTTTCACCAGTGTGCTGTGGAAGATTACACTCTGGATTCTTTGATATGGAAACTGCTTTGCTGTCAGTAGGTAAAACACCATTTTCAGACAAAAGTTCTTTAGAAAGAGAGGAATTTCCAGAAGGAGATGCTAGTGACAGATCATGTGATGCTTTTTTCTCTTTGCTTTCTTCTCCATCTGCTGCTGAAAGAGGTACATGATTTTCTTTCTCCTTCAATGCTTCATTACACTGGGAAGCAATGGAATCTGTTGCTACTGCAAGTAAACCCACACTTCTGATAAGTCCTGGAAATTCCTTATCCATCTCACTGTAGTTCCAGGCTTCGAATGATTTTGCTTTCCCTTGACTGGAGGTCATATCATCCAGAGCACCAAGCAAATCCTCACTAGGGCTGTAGTCAGATAGTTCAAATGCAGTAATACCACAATCCAGGGACAAGTAATTTTGAGAACATTTGATGGTTAACTGTCCAGAATCATCAACTTCAGTTAAAGAGTCAAGACGATCCTGAAATACACAAAGAAATGGTACTTTTTTGGAATATTAATTTTCATATACAGAACACACGAGGTAATGAAACAAAAAAAAATCCTGTGTTTCACTGCCTAACATCTAGAGAAGGGTTCATCACTGATGTGCCTCTTTTTGCAGTACCCTGTAGATAAGCTAACCATTCTAAAGTATTTGGGAATTAAAAATGCAATAAGCTGAAAAATGCTTCATTTCAGTCTGGTACAGCAAGTTACCTAAAAACAGCAAGTCACTTTTGTATTGGCATTTTCCTCATTTAATTCTGCCTTCAGTTTTACTTACTGTGTAGATGGGGACTCGGAAATTCTATACAGCAGACTTGAAGTATTTCCTGTGTTAACTACATCAAACCAGAGGGAGGGTACCTTGGGGACTGCTGAGTGTACCAGTCTCCTTGTTAATCTTGTTTTCTCAAAAATCCATGCTGTTCTACAGTCTTTCAGTCAATTGGCAGAACGTTTTTTCTAAGCATCATGTAGCAATGATGGACATTTGTTCCCATAATTATAAGATAAAGATTGCTAATTACATTTCACTTTTTCGTATTATTATCACCTGAAAATTTATTTGCCAGATATTTAGAGCACAAATGAAGAATGGCCTATGAAAAACAAACTATAATGTTAAGCCACCAGCCTGACATGCTCCCTTGTCAATATTTTTTCAATGGAAGTCCTTCAGTCTCAGAAACATGGACATAGCCAGAGGAGACCAACTCACATGGCAAATGAGATTTTAATATCAAAGTCAAATAAATGTGTATAAATACTTTGGTCTTGTTTGAAGGACAGTAAAAAAAAATCTGATGAGATTAAGATCCAAAACTGCATGGCAAAATTATATTTAGTATACAGTGTAAGCATATTTTCAGTAGATCTTCTAATACATATACAAGACATTTGCTTATAGAGGCTACTTTAAAAAAATACCATAAAGGGGAGAAATTCATGTTCTAGGATTCTAATTTTACATGCCGAAATCAGTATACTGGTCTTTCTTTCTGGGTTTGTTCCCATAATAGTTTTTGGAACCAAACTCCTGAGTATCCACAATAGGTTTATGTCTAAATTATTCTCTGGAGCAACTTGTCTCACTACGCTGCCCAAATCCATAGTTTAATGACCCATAGCATTATGCTTGAAGAAGGTGTAGTAACCACATGATCTCTTCATCTCACAATAAACTACATGGATTTGGTCTGAATGGGAATTATCTGGATAAAGAGGGCTATTGTTTGCCAACGCCCATAAACATAAAAACATACAACTTCTGAACCCTGCAGGCCATCCACCCTTCCCCCGCCCTTTACTTAAAGTTAAAATAGAATAAAATCCTCCAGCTAAAAATATTTATAGAAAAAAAGCCACTAGAAGGGTATTTATCAGCCATAGTCTTGGATACTGAATGTATCTCATCTTTAGCAAATTCTATCCAGATGTAGATCCCATGCCACAAATTGTCAACAGCTCAGAATAAAAAGGGGAATTTTCTATAAATCTGTCAAATTTATATATTGGAACTGCATTTGTTAAGGAAAATAGTGACTAAACAAGCTGCATTGTCCTTCTAATCTCAGGAAATTATTAGAAACTGTAAAACCATATATAAATCAAAACCTTTCCAAGACCCTAAAGGCCTTTATTTTTTCTGAATAATGAGCTCCATTCTTTTGTCTCTTAAAAATGTGTTATTTACATTAATAAAATTTATAATCATATGCATTAAACCATCTTACTTGGCCATTTTCCAAGCAGTCTCCGAAATGTGTGCTTCAGATGAGTTTTATTTAATGCCAGTATTACCATGTTTTTATCTCAGAAAAATATTAAATTTAATTATTTGTATGGCTACCAATAGGAATGCCCTAGTTAGGTTTTTTTTTTTCCTTTTTCATGTAGTAATGCTTCCTTTAAAGATCCAAACACTAAAAAAAGATTGGTAAGAGTAGATACAATTATCTCTACATTATATTTTATTTATTTTTACGTTCATCAAATAAAGCCAGTATCATTCTACCGCATAAAAAGCTTGAATACCTGAAGGTCAGAAACTGCAGAGCAATTTCAGTGGACCTATTCAAGCAATAGGGCAGAAACTTGATATCGACTTTGTGTTCCTGCTATTGCTAGCCATTAAATATATCAAATATATTTATGTTTTAATTGGGGTGGATAAAAAGAATGATGTCAGTATACTTTGTCTTTTATATTACCATGTAAGCCTATCTGGCAAAATGTGTTCTCCCTACAGAAAAATAATCTTTCCTTCTCTCTATTGCAAGGATGTTTTTTGTAGCAGTTGTAATCAGATCCAGATGGAAGATTTCCTGTTTCTTAGTATCTGAACACACACTTTCTTTATGTCTTGAAATTACCATGTCCTTGTCATAAAATAATGACTTTCCACTAATTCACAAATCTGGACATGAAGACAAGAGTAGATTTCCTTCAGACCTGCCAGAAGCTTACCAGCATCAGCAAAGCAGAAACTGAATCGGAAAGAGTCAGGTATGTACACATGAGGAAGAGGGGGTGTGGAAGGTGGGCCTGGGCATCTCTGAGCATTGATTTCTGGACCACTCACTTTGTTGTGCCAAAGACAAATATAAAACCCAATTGGAACAGAGAAACATTCACATTCTCTTTGAACTTGAGGGATATGAAATTCAGGACGTATCTTGGGAACTTCTGACTTCCTCTGTAACACAGGTCACAGAATTCACTGCACTGATCTAGAGGTCTCTTTCTGCAAATGCATTTAACCATAACAAAAGCATTTTATCTTAATCTTAGGATCATCAAATGAAAAATCTTCTACATGCTATTTATTAACCATTAATTACCCTGACTACGAAAAATGTCCATCTTCTATAAGTTTAAAAAATCAGGCCAGTAGTGTCCTTCCAACTAAGTTAATTTAGTAATAATAAATTCAAAGGAAAAGGCATTTTAGTTATAAGCCAGGTTTACAGACCATTTACAAGTGTGTGAATTTGGCATACAGTCAGAGTAAACAGTGTATGATTCTTGCATCGCTGTTTCTCAGATAAAATGTGTGACTGTTTAAAGGCATAATGCAGAATTGCCACTCAAATTAAAGACCATCCTCTTGCTATAAAGAAACGTTGACCTAGGCTGGAAAGTTTTGGAAACTTTCTGTAAGCTTCACATTTCTGTATGCAGGATGGAAGTGTCTAAACTTTCACTGAAGAAATCACTGCACACTGAAATTACCTTTTGAATTTGAAATACCCAAATGACCAGATGAACAACTTTGGAACAGATGCAATTCTGTAAGTGTTTCAAATCCTTTCTGAAAATTATTTCAATCAAAAGAAAACACTGCTAGCCACTAGCATGACGTTTCTAAAAGTTGATCTTAATTTGCACTAATTTGGTTCAACAAGAACAGGTATCAGCTGAAAATTTAAAAAATTAAAACAAATTCAGCAAAATATGTAGAAGTAAGTCATCCTGAAAACTGTCTTCTTAGCAATTTTAAATGTGCAAGAGGGATGAGTTGCTTTGAACACAGATGAAATTCTTCAAATTGGATTTAGTTACTGTACCTCCTTAGTCTCTTCAGAAAATGCTTGCAGAATATCAGTCTGCCTGGTGTAGTTGCCATTGGCGTCTTGTAGTCCCTGGAGAATACGTTCTCTCAGAACCAGGACAGAAACACGTAGCTGGTGCCAGAGTAGTTGCACTGTATGGATATCGACTATCACATTGACAGAGTAAGACAGAAGCTTCAGGGAAAACTCAGTCTCTAGTAGAGCATGAATTTGTTCAACATGATCAGATATATCTTCACAAATATCCTGTAATGGAAAAATAAAGTAGATATTTAGCTAAAGGCATGGTTCTTTCATGGATCAGATCTACTTTTCATGTACTTTCAATCAAATGCAGAATAGGTTTTTTCATAGAGGAAAATATACTGTAATCAATACATCCAGATTTTTTTCTTTTTTTTTCATGGCAATGTTACAGCAACTGAACCAGCAGCTGTCCTGTTTGGCAGAACTGTTCAGTGAGTGCAGAGACAGCATACAATAAAGAATGATGGCACAACAAGATCACATGAATCACAAGCAGAAAACTAACACCATAAAGTGACATCCTAGAAGACAGCAATAGGAATGAAAGTGGTAAGATTGCCAGGAGCTGTCTCCCTCTCTGCTACATACACACACACATACCCCCACCAGTTAAAACGCAAAGAATCTGGTCTGTGCCATCATCAAAAAAATTCATTTGGACAGGAGTTAAATCTAGCCTCTATAACCAGGCAGGACTGGTCTGGGATAGATTGGGGTAGACTCAATGAGAATAAGCTATTTCTGGAAACCATTGTTGTCTGTGGTGGTGACAAGGCACGGATTTTTGCATAGTCTTGCTCTGGGCACAAAACTGAACAGCAGATTGGTAAAGGAGAAAGAGGGAAAACAGAGAAGCTGAAAACAGCTGTGTTGAAAAAGGAGAAAAAAAATATGGGTTGCCAGGTTTTAAACCTAAACTTTTGATGGGATGGTGTCCTCCAAATTTAAAATTAATGTTACAGATTACTAAGGTTGTGCTGCATACAGAGTAAAATAATTTCGTTCTACTCTTCATTTTCTTTGAAAAGACAAATCACAATACTAAAGAACATTCAGGCATATGCTATTGAGCAAACAGCACTCTATAACAATTCTGTTTGAAAATTATGTGTAAAAAGCATGTTATATACAAATAAGGAAATGTGATTAAAACATTGAAAAAAACTGGCACTAGACCCTAGAAGTTTTTCTCCTACATCTCTGGCAGTGACTTAAGGTGACTAAGATTAAGGTGACTTAATAGCATATTTAAATCCAAGCCCTTTTTATTTTTAAAAAAGTATATTAATTTAATTCAAACCTTATACATATATAAATAAAAGTGAGAATAATCAAAATTTTGCATTTTAAATTCACTATTTAAACAATTATCTCAGACAATTACAATGAAATCTTATGTCTCCGATGATACTCTTGGGGTTTTGTATGGCAGTAGAGTAACAGGAAAATCAGTAAACCTGATTATTTCTAAATTAATAATACAGTACAGTAATTTCTTTAAGCTCAGATTTGGCATCTTCAGCATGAAAGTAAAGGCAAAGTATTTAATATGTAATTGCACGTATGTAACAAATTAAACCAAAATAAAATCTCTAGAAAATATTAAATCATTTTGTACAACAGATAGTACAATATTAGCTGTTATCAGGTGCCATTGGTAGGTACTCATTTTCATAAAACACCGACAGTTACATCAAGTCCTCTGCAGGAGTAGTTCTCAGAAATGCCAGATGAGGACAAAACTTTGGAGTTTCAATTGTAGATGCATTGAGAGAAAGGCAGTATCTCTTCCCCTGTATCTTCAGTCTGCTTGCTGGCACAAGCAGCATCTGTATTTGCAAGTGCAACACACACAGCCTCACCTGCCAACATGCAGTGCTGCAAGTGCTCAGGGCTTCCAATATCCACACACTTCCAGGTGAGCAAATGGACACTCTAGTTACCAGATTAGTGTGCTCATCTAATGCTGGACACACAGACAGAGCTAAAACTCTCTGAGCTTTGGAAAAAGATCATATTATCCATTTAGCCAACTACAACTGATACACAACTGAAAAGCACAGCTGTAATTCTATGTTGTTTCAAATGTTTAAGAATATTTCTAATTAATTAGTTTAACTGAAATTGCATTTACTTCTCCAAGATTGTTGATGTTTTTTTCCTCTTGGCCATAATGCAGTTTAATTTTCATTTCAGTGATTAAAAAATAGATTTTGTCCGGTAACTGTAATTTTGTAAAGTAGACACAGTCTACAGAAAAGTACTAAATATATCTCAATTTAGGCTATTTATGTGAACACACTTAAGGAGATGCCAGACTCCAAAACAAGTTTATAATATTTTCAAACTTCACACATACAGTTACATGTTGAATTCAATTACCATATGAATTCTCAAAGTGGTTGAAAATGGAAAGCCATAAGAAGAAAGAACTAACAATGAACAAGTGTCTTCTGAAAATTGCTTGATAATGTACTGAAAATATTGGCTAATTAGTCTAGATAATACTCCGAATCAAGAATTCAGACCCACACTTCAAACAAGTTTTCTCTTAATGTTCCATTATGCTAGCTATAAAAGCATCTAAAATTTCTGAAGTAGACAAACTTTCTACAACAAACCAACTTTGTACTAAAATGCAAATCCCAGCACCACTAGGGTTTTGAAAGAAGCAGATATTCAAGAACATATGCTGTTAATTTTTGCATGGCTTGCTAGAAGTTGCTTATTTTTCCTCAAAAAGCAAAGTCTACTTACTTACAGACTACGGTGGCACACAGCAACAGCCAAGTGCTTTAGGTACTAACAAGGTAATTAACAGCTTCTTACAGCTTCAGTAACACGGGGAGGACCTAAGCCCAAACTTGGTCACATCCAAAATCACATTCTCTGATCTTATCATGTAAGGCTACCATGTCAGGAAAAGACAAAGTACCAGCTCTTAAAGGATTTAGGTTATAGACAGTATGGGTGTCTTACATGAAGCTTGTAAAAAAAGAATTCAGGGCCCTACTAATACCCCTTTCCTTGATTTTAACTGACATATGATGGTGCAAAGGTGAAGGCTGTGCCAACGACAATAACTGTGTAAAAGTTATTGCCAGCATTCAGGAGAAAATAATTACAAAGAAATGCCAACTTTTGCCCTGTAAGTTAATGCTGATTGGTGTTCAGCAGAACAGCATTAATGAAGCTGCATCCTATTTACTTGCATCTTTTCTCTACACTTGCCTGGCACAAACCCAGCATATTGAGAGGAAACAATATAATGTCAAATCTAGTTGACATTTTCTAAATTTTTTTCTTTTTACTGTACCTGATGTCTAGATTTATATATAATTCAGTAAAATTAAACTATTACACCTACCACAGCTTTGAATTTAATAATTTTCTGCAATAATTTGCACAGTTCAAATACTGCACAAAAAAGTCATGTTATGAAAGTTCATGATTTTACCGAGGCTCAGTATCCTGGCACAACATGGTTTCATTCTCTTCATTCTTCCTAACTCCTTGTAGGTGACAGCATTAGATGGAGCAAACCCAGCAGAACACAGTTTTGTGCCTTTTTACTTTGTGTTTATAAATAAAGAACAGCAGTGCCACAAGATAGTACCTAAATGCTGTCATGAGTGCCAGTTGCTCTTACCAGAAGTGGCAGGTAGATAAAATAAATCATGCACTTTTATGTAACAATCTATTGGCACCTGTTTGTAAATGAGCATAGTTCCAGGTCAATGGTAATAATATAAAGCCTGTACATATATGTGGACAAAATCTTCCCCATTTAAATAATATTTAGTTCCATATCATATATATTCATAAAGGATATTACAATCTGATTTCCAGAAAGCACCATTGCCAAAACAATTTTTATAATCATTAATCTCACATGTCAGCTAAGCATTTTTATTTTCACACAATTTCACAGTGATATTAAGGTAAAGATTTTGTCATCCTCTCATGGACTTTCCTGTAGCACTGACTGTGGAATTTCTCAGGCTAGAGGGGTTGTACCCCATTTGGCTGCCAACTGCCCACTTCACTCAGTCTTCCAGACAGCTGATCCTGTAATTTGCAGCTGCTGAATCCATCAGCCTGCTCATAGCCCTCCATGTCAACTAAAATAGCCTGAATTCCAAACACTGCAGTAGATGGAGAAAAAGTGCATAAACAAGAGCCAAGAGTCAATGAAAACAGCTTTGATGTTAATTTTAAAAGTATTTTCTCTCTGGTCCCTAAGAAATTGTGGTAAGATGTACATGCAACTACTGCAAGATGAAAGGTTTGAATATGTTGCTTTTGAGTTAGTATCAGTGACAGAGAAGCTATACTGGAGATTGTGTTCTTTTATCTTGCAGTAAAACCTCAGCAGGAAAAACAGGTTGCTACTGGATCTTACAACTGCTGTACTTGCAAACATAATTTATGATTTAATATATATACTTGTGCATATATAAAAAGGAAAAGAGAGGTTTTTATTTCTGAACATCTTTTAGAATGATATTTTTCCTTTAAAATGCACTCTGACAAATATTTTTTCATTTTTCCCTATCCGCCGTACATTCAGTGTTACAATGATGATAAAACTGTTTTCTTCTATTGTTGATGAAGCCTGAAGAGCAAATGCTACACATAATTTTTTTTCAGCTATTTTTAGGTTAAAAATTTAGTCAAATAAAATAATTATACATGAACAATCCAGACTTTGGCTAAGCAAAATCAACGGCCAGGGAAAGGCCTCGACTGATTTTGAGTTACCAGCCTGTGAAAAAGTGATTGAAGCACTATGGTGTACTTTGTATGGCTGTGGCATTCAGTGACTAAGGGAAATGAATGCATTTTACTGCCTGAAGAATGCAAAGGAACGCAGCTAGCAGGAGGGTTCTGAGATCACTGACCCTTGCCTTCTGCTGACACTGACAACTTTGGAAATACCTTGATCCTCAAAGCTTGTCTGCTCTTCCCTCATGATATTACACATAGTACTGATAGTTTCTTTTCCTGGCCCACATAATTTTCTGCACATTATTCTCTTTTCCAGCTTGGCTTTTACTTTGATTAATTTACTCTAATTATTTTAAGTGAGGAACATTTTAATTATTGCAAATTCCAGTGAATCTAAGATGATCTGCTTTCTATTGTACAAATATTGCTACTGAAAAATTCTCCAAATTTTTGAAAATAAGTATTTGGTTTGGTGAAGTCTAAGTAGGCATGTTTCTACTGTGTTTTGTTAACTCAGGAATTGGTGAGCTACATTCTTATATCCCTGTACTTCAAAATAATAGGAAAGAGATGTCGAATCATCAGTTCTTTGACAGAGCTGCAAAAATAGTAATGGTTTCTGTGTAACTGTAACAGAGTTGCTCTGTGGTGATTTATTAGTTGTTCATGTGTTTTATTAGTTTGTTTGTTGTGTAAGTATATTGGTTGACTATCTGCAAGGAAAAGAAGAAAGGAAAAAGTAAGATGCGATATCACACGGCAAGCACTTCAGGCTGAGGAAAAATGCCTGAAATGTTAATGGTGAAACTCCTGTCTTGGGATTCCAGCAATTAGCACTTGTTTTGCCATATGGACCACTGCTGGGGCTAAAGGATCAAACATACTGGGAACATGCAAAAGGATCCTTTTGTCCAGAAACAGGGCAGTTGCTGCTGGAAGTTATTCCAGCTCACTTGCCAGGACCAGCTGCAGTGTCTTACAAACCCAGGCCAGCCTATACCTTTTCTGCAGGAGGGAATGGCTCCCGGGAAGAGAGGCTGCCTTCAAATGTTTATTTCCCCTACTAAATTTAATCAACTATTTAATGGAAAAAGACTCTCTGAACACAGCACTCACGGCAGGCCAGATTCTTAATTACAAGGAAGCATTTAGTTCACCCAGGAATCTTCAAATATCTGATGTACAAAATCACTCTAAAGCCTGCGTTGGAACTGGAGAGTCACAGAAGTTATGGCAGTAAAATGAGGCACATCAGAACTGTACTGAAAGATTATTGTCTGGGCTAGCCACTTCTCAGGTATTCCTGACAACAGTAACATTGACAGCTGAATTACACTTGTGTAAGAAACTGCAAATCCAAGGTGAATGTAGCAAATAAGTTGCTGTGGGAAGTGATGCAACCTCTGCAACTAAATACTGGTTTCACATTCCTGAACTTCCACTGGTTCTACTGTGCAACGCTACAACCTAAAAACCCTTTGAAAGCTTCAAAATAAAAGATATGTTCTTGTATCCCCAAGCCCACAGTGTTTAGAGAATTTTCCTAATAAAGTCATCACTGTACAATATTCCTTCTATGCATAACTGTACAAATTTTCATTAATCTTGCTTTAGTCATGTTAAAGCAAATTTATTTTTATCAAGGCCTAACTTTGAAAATTTTAAAAGAATTAAAACTTGATATAAAATGTCACATTTGTGCTGACTGAAGTCTGGTTTTTTACTACACTCTGGAAGACATCATTGCAGAGGTACTCTGGAACAGTTTTTCACGCAAGATAAATAGTACTGAACTGTGCAATAGAGTAGCAGGTTTTGTTTCTAGCTACTTCTGACAAAAAAGGAAAAATATCAAACCCTTATGAAAACCTACTTAACCAAGTGGTAGTAGAGGTATGTAGTTTGGAAAAAAAATGCATTCTTCAAATGCTTGTTCATTGGATAATGGTAATTATATATATATATATATTTCTTAATTACACTGATTATTTAAGAGCAGAAAGAAAAAAGAAAAAATTATGAGTTGGCTTTATGCTAAGCACACTCATCTTGTATTAGATATTCATATTTATTAAATGGAAGAGAGACGACTTATTAAAACATCCTTCAAATACCTTGTAGTCCTCTTCACATAACTCTTTTTCTACCATAATAGAAGAATGTAGGATGTATTTTTCAACTCTCTTGATAACTACCTTTGATTCTTACCTTTTTTACTGTCTTTACTCAGCACTTTCTTGCTTTCTGTATACCATATATACTAAGTATAATTTAAAACAATTTCTAACTATTTTAAATTACCACACACAAATAAAAACTGAGGATGCAAATGGAAGTATATTTTACTCACAGTGAACATTTACACCCTGCAGTTGCTAAGCCAACCAGTTCTTGGTGGCCTGGCCAGGACTAGGTAGATTTTGACCTCAGTGTAGAGAGTGGTTCACTGACTGTGAAGAAATCCCTACCATCACTTCATGCAAGACATACAAAAATTGAATGCCATAAAAAATCATGTCAGCTATATGAAGAATCAGAAAGAAGACGATTCCTATTATTTGATCATAACTTCTATAATTTTATCTACATTATGAAGTAGCTAGCAGAATTCAATGCTATTGCATGAATCATTCAATAATTTTCCAGCAAAACTGGTTATCCTTTTGAGAACAGTGAGTTTCAAATGTCTATGCTGGCAAACTATTAACCCTGACAGTTCAGCTTTGAATGTGTCCTACTCTTGTTCTCTCTTAATTTTTAGTTTGAAGAAGATTTGGAATAACTCTTGGCATAGAATAAGAATATTTCAATAAGTGTTTAAGCTTTCTGCAAGGCCGTAGGATCTTCATTGTCTGAGCTGTATTTTCTGGTGAGATAAACTGTTTTTGTTGTTTCTATGAGAAAATAGGTGCATCTGTCTTATTTTTTTAGTTTATAGGTTTCTTTAAAAATACTCAGGTTTTTATTATATTCAATAGATTTAATAAGGATCTTTGAGAACAGCTTCTCTCAAGAGAAGAGTTTAGGTAAAAGAGAAAAAAATTCTTGGAAAAAAGTCTAATTCTTGAAATAATGAAGTTTTAAATTGCATACAAAATATATCCCTACATAAATAGCACAAAGTATTTTGGGCAACAATGATCTACTGAATAAAAGGTACTTCAAGTTCACACAGGAGAAAAATTCAGGCCTACTGCAGAGGCATGCAGAACACAACAGAACAATTTTAATCAAAATATTTTGACTTGCTTAAGCCAAAGAATACTAACCCATTCACTTTCTTCGACTGAAGCTTAGTGACTATAACAGAATTTAATAAAAGATGGTAAGACTCTACTCTCATCTCAAATGTAATATGAAGAGTCACAAGTGAAGAACTACCATCTGTGCCAGGTCTTCTATAATGAAAATTGATAGCATGATAGGAAGTTTTCAAGATGAGTGGCTGTTTATATCACTGCAGCTAAGCCTCCACGAGCTTCTGTGACATGTTTTTGAAGTTATTTTCCATCAGTCATTATTTAGGACAGCAAAAGGGACAGAATCTCTCTTGGTCTTTATTATCAGACTTCACTTTATTGGCACTGTGCTTCCCTTTTATGTTGTTCAATGAACCATATAAGCATTTTGGTTGGAAAAGACCAAAAGCTAACATTTAATCAATGAAACCTTATGGGAAATACTGAGTTTGTTTTTTGGGGTTTTTTTTGCTTGGTTTAGAAACATGGAAAAGAAGCCTTAGAGTCTATCTTGCATGGTGCTTGAGGTTTGTGACCTTCCAGTCCCCTCTCCTGAATGACAAATATTCAAGTCAGCTGGAAAGCCCTTGCAGATCTCCTAGTGAGTTAGCAGCAGTTACAAAGCACTTAGAGCATCTGGAGGCACTTCCTGTAGTCTGAAACAGCTACCACCTACCCAGCCTACCAGGAGGCTTCTTCCATTCTGGATAACACTTCCTGTATTGTATGAGTCAGAGTTAGAATGTATAAAGCTGTGCTAGAAAAAAAAATTATGTAAATAAATAAATAAATCGATCTCCACATACCACAGAAAAACAAACACAAAAAAAAAATCGAACAAAAAACCACCTAAATTTGCTATAGTGAGGAAGAAGAATTTGAAAGACTGAAAGAAAGCTATTTCACATATTTAACATGTTAAGTGAAAGAAGAAATAAAGGAACAAATTTTAGGAATAAAATATTTACATGTGTTAAAGAAATCTAAAATGTACAAGATTCTTATTCTGATTTCAATTCTGTAATTGTATGTGAAATGTATTTATTTAATTATGGAAAGAACTCTTTGAGCAGCCTAATCAAGTCCCTTATCACAGAATCAGAGAAAGGCTAGGATTGAAAGGAGCCTTAAAGCTCACCTTGTTCCAACCCAACTGCCATGGACAAGGACACCTCCCACTATTCCAGGTTGCTCAGAGCCCCATCCAACCTGGCCTTGAACACTTCCAGGGATGGGGCAGCCACTGCTTCTCTGGACAACCTGTTCCAGAGCCTCACCACCTCCCCAGTAAAGAATTCCTTCCTAATATCTAACCTAGACCTATTCGCTTTCAATTTGAAGCCATTTCCCCTTGTCCTGTCACTACAGTTCCTGATGATTATGATTTTTATGATTCCTGATTAGATGGTATATTAAAAATTGTTCCTCATTAGTTTCTGTTATGTACAACATGTGTCACAGAGAATGTTCCTGTAGTTTTTGACCTGAAATGCCAGGTTAACATCCACAAAATGAAAAATAAGGTAGGGGTTTTTGCAGGTTTTTTTAGAAGGAATATAATGGAGATTAAATTTGAAACATGTACTTATAGGACTGGCATGACATTCAAAGCTATCTGAACCATTCAAACTACATGCTTACATGAGACTTTACATACAAAAGCAACTAACATATATTAACAGTATTTATCTGATTATTTCCAAACCTCACTGTCATCCTGCATGTCTATAATGTTAATACAGAAGTGTATTTAAAAGTTTGTGTGTAGTATCTTCTTTTCAAAAAATTCATGTCCATAGTATCCTTGAATTTTTGATTTAGATGTAAAAAGTGTGCTGTATAAGTAGCAAGTGATCAGAAACTCAGATTTTGCACCACATCTGCAGAAAATTGGTCAGAAATCCTTCTAAGACAGGCTAGTAAAAATTGCCATATCTACAACATAAAGCACTTTAGAATCAAATTGTCTCTAAGGAAACTAAAATTCTCTGTCAACAATAGTTGTTTGTTCTGGTTGCTTATAAATATAAGCATGACAGACATAAGCATTTTAATACTAGAATTGGGTCTCAATATTTAAATTGGAAATAATATTTTAGTTAGAACTATTCAAATGCACTGTACTTGAAATTTAGAAACATGTTACAACACTGTAGAGCACATTCCAACAACATATTCCTACAAGGCATATTCCAGTGTGACAGCTCTGAGAAGACAACTTATGCTGTATTAGGATAATTCTCATGGTGCTGATTTTTGGCTTTACCAGAGAATTTTCTGGTGTAAAGCACTGACACATTTAATGGCTGTTAAGACGTTGCTTCTTGAGAAAGTACTTGTGCACTACACAGTAGGACTGAAGTGCCTTGAAAGAAGGAGGAAATGAGCGGTGTTTATCTAAATATTTACCCATTTTCATGTACACATATGTGTATATATAGGAAAACATATTTACTACAGGTTGCTAACTGGAATAAGATCCTTGATTTATAAAGCACTTCATAGTCAGTGTTATTTCCATCTTTAGGAGAGCAAGACAGCATGACCTATGAGATAAACTGTTTCTTATGCTGATAGTAAACGTTTTATCTCTGAACAGGCTGCTTTATATGCCATTTTATTTTCAAGCTAAAGAGATAAGTTATAAATTATCTTTGTCTAGACTGTAGCTTTCAGTGATGAGTGTAATTCTTGCCACTGTGCAGGCTCAATGAGAAAGAGAAAGGCTGTTTCCATGCCTGGGCTTGTAAAAAGCAACTCTTTGAAATTCAATAGCCAAACTTGTCTGTCCAGAAGTTAATGTACCTAAGTGGCTTCAGCTTCTAATGTGTGTTTGTGCATTTAAGTCACGTGTAAAAGTTTATATTTTCTGCAAAAATAGTCATCATCAATTTAGCTTTGAACTGAATTCTAAATTTAGACAAAGTCAAATCTTTTATCTTCCTCTGATAATAAGATTCTCAATAAATGCCATTGGATCCCTGAATTGTGGTATTCTGAAGTATAGACAGGGAATAAGAAAGGTAAGTGACACACAAACTGCAAGTGTTTCTATTTCCATATTCTTCTTGGAACAACTGGGCTGGCTCTGCAGAGCCCTAGCTGGGTCACAAGCTTTCTTCTGAGCTGAAGTGGCTGTGCTAGGCTGGGCTGGATGTGAGCCTGGAAATACAGTAACCCCGCTGACCTACCATGCTGCAGCCAACAGTCCTGCCAGAGCCTGGCTCCTCACCCTGCCCAGCCTCCTCTCCTGCACAGGCACAGAAAATGCCCCTGCACACTGAGGGACTCTCTCATTCTGGCAGGTTTTACTGTACAGCAATCATTACAGTTTTACTGTACAACAGTCTTGAAAAGAACATTTTTTATTTTCAAAACTTTTCAAAACTACAATGTATTTCTGTGCAGGTCATCTTCTATCAAAACATGAAATCCATAAAGCTGTAGAAAAACAAAACATATTTTCCTTTCCTCGCCAAGCCACAGATCAGCCAATCTTGGCAAGTTTGAGTAAAATGGAAGGAGCATTGCTATTTTAAAACAATAGTTTTTGTTTCTCTTACAGCTCCTAAATATTGAGGCCTTTTCACAGACACATTTTCCCCACTTCATCAAGAATTTTGTAAGACACTGAGCCACTTTGAGCCAATGGGAAGCTTGGTCAGCTGAGAAATTCTTGAAATAGTATTGATAACAGCAAGTCTGTCAAACCTAATATATTTATAAATCCCCTCTACATCCATTCTCTTAAAATTCTGCCACTGACTATAATTCAATATCCTGCCCAACATTAATCAAAAATGTCCTACATTAATCAAATTTTAATGTGTTATGTAGAACATTGTGATTCTTCTCAGCCATTACTATAAATTAACTTCCAGCAAGAAGACATACTAAAACCCATACCAACTGTTTAGCTCTTTTAATAAGGGGTCAAGGGAGGCCATATTCTTAATAGAAGTGTCTCACTCTCCAAGATTGAAGCATGAAGGATGGCAGAACATTACAGTTGCTCATTGTAATGACCGTTTCCCAAAACATTTATCCTACCATCCTTTGAATTTCAAAGTATGAAGAATTTCTAAAATTTACCACTATTGTTTGTACTTCGTTATGTCTTTTACAATGTCAGGTGGCATCAGGATCATCAAAATAATTCATAAATTTCAGCTGAAGATGTTTATAATTTATGAAAGTCATTTTGCAGACTTAAAATGAAATTCGGGTAATAATCAGAATTGAACTTCACTCTATACTTTCTGGTTTTGTGTCTGAGGTAAGCATACTGCCAAAACAAAGTAAACCAGGAGAAGTATCAATTCTTGAGAAAGTTTCTTCACTTATCAGTACAGACAATAGATATGGAAGAGGCAATTACCATACTAACTATGTATCTCATTCAAGGCAATCACATCAACATTAAATCCAAAATCTGTTTGCACAAAAAGTTATCAAGTCAGAAGAAAGGCAAAAGAAAATATCACTACAGATGTGACAATAAATGAAACGTAAGTAGAGACAAAGGAATTGAGTAAGCAAATTTTAAAAAGAAACTTTAACATGGCAAAGACTGTGAGCAATAGCAAGCAGTTTGTGGATGGAGGGACTTCTCTCCAGCATGAGCCCAAGAGTGCTGAATAGGGATAAACAGCAGATCCACTTCAAAATCACACTCCCAATCCAAAATAAAATGGTAACATAGACATACCCACAGAAGAGCAAAAACACCTCTCCAGTTTTTGTCATATGGAATAAAATTAATTCAGACTCCTACTTTACTGGTACATCTCAATATATGAAGCAGCAATCTGAAAAGGATATGAAATGAACAATAATAGGCACCTACTACGCTTACTCTAGTATTAAGCACATAAAGCTGTAGCAGAATTTTCCACTCCTTCTTTCTGAGCTTTAAATGAAACTTTCACAAATAGCACTTTGGAGGAGAGTATGGCAACTGCCATTACAGAGATGAAAGTACTAACTTGTTTAGCCAGCAAAGTCTAAACAAGAGCAATTGGCCACTGATGCATGGGCAGCTGAAGAGCAAAAATAAAAACCTTTTAAAAGTCAATGAAAAATTCCTATCCAAATAACAGATGCAACTGCTGCCATAATCTATGGGCTGATTTCCCATTCGTCTGGCACCTTGTAGAAGCTACACGTCAACAATTCTCTATCCAGTGCCAACTTTTGCTTCAGAGAAGTCAAAAAGCTTTATCATCTTAATCCAATGCAAATCTTTGAAGAAAACAGCCTTGGCTAACAAAAAAAAAATCCTGAACTTTTCCTGTAGATACAATTTCAAAAGAGTGAATAATTTTGCAGAGAGAACAGATGCTTTTGAGCAGTCTGAGCATATTCCTCAGGATATGGCACACACAGAATTTTGTGAGCTGAGAACAAAACTAAAACAAAGGGCTTTGGAAACCGTACAGCTCTCAGAATACTTTTTAAATGGTCTGCTAAACTCATGCAACTGCAATAAGCAACAGATTTTTCAGGATATTTGGTCTCCTTATGAAAAGCTACAGAATTTATTCAGGCTCTAACAGAATTAGTAAAATCTGCATATAATGAAGAAGTTCCTTGTTTACTATTACTAACATTCTTTTCAGTCTGATGGTTTCCTAGTCCTTTACCAACCACTTCTTTTCACAATATAGGTCAAAATGTTGTCAAAGTAATGCAATTAGAATCTTAAAGTGTCTATTTCTAATTATACCATGACCTATAAAAAGTTAGCTGAGTAATGTCTAAGAGAATAGAGAAGATTGAGCATTAGGTTTCACCTCAACACCCACTAAAAAGTTAATGCTCCACATGGGAACAGGAGACCAAGAAATTTACACATGATAAACATATTTTTTACCTTCAGAAGGGAAAGGTTTTAATTGTTTAAGCCTAAGATTGTGATTGCAGAAACTTTACAATGTGTAGAACAGGGAGTGAAAGAGACTGAAGAATTCAGAAATCTACATCTACAGAGAAAAAAATCTGTCAATTTTGCAAGTAGATTCACAGTGCACAGGAAACGCAATATATTGTTTCAAACCAAATACATTTAGGTCATGCAACACTTCTAAAGATCTTGAAAAAGATCTTGATTTATTAAAAATGCTTTTCTTTATTAAAAAATCAAACTGAAAATTTATTGCTTTACACTTTTTTAGCCTTTTGTAAAATATTTCAGCTTAACAGTGTCTTACCTCTAGTACTGGAAGGAGAGTTTTCAGTTATCAGCTTTGCAAAAAAAAGGACTGTCCCATTTCCTTTCCTCAGCTAAAGGAGTTAGGTGCAAACAGCAATTCAAAAAATACATGTCTGTTTAAAAGACAGACAAGTAAGCCATAGATGACCTGTAACCCAGTCCATCTTCAGTGCAGAGTCAACAGCTTTTGTTTTACATTAAATATAGGGAATTATTTGCTGCCTCTACCTGTGTTATTGTGCAGATCAAGTTTAGGCCTGTCTGCTCTTCCCCTGCACGTTCTGAACTACAGTAGTGATTTCTCAACATCCAGAGCTGCTGTGTGGCAGCTCTCTGAAATTTCAGCCGACACTTGGAGACTTGCAATTAGCAAGGTTATTTTAAGCACTGACCTAAGTTCCAGCAGAATGTTTATGCCATTATGACAGGAAGGAATCTAGTATCATATCAGTCACTTGGTAACCCGGTAAAGCTGATCTTGGAGACAAGACCCTCTAATTCACAGCATAAAACTGAATATCTGACCCCAAATTTACTTCAGCTTTTGCTTTTAAGCTTTGAAAAGAGTGGAAATATCTACTTGGTTAACATTAGGAAGCTTAGAAGTTATTTTAGGACCTGGTAGATCATATGCTTGGAACAAATGTATTAATAGGAAGTTATTACTTCCCTAATGGAGAGATTCATTGCTTACAAAACAGAGACTGTTACTTTTGCAATGTTCACATTTGTAATAATTAACTATTACATTCTAAATAGGAGAAGAAAATAACTTAGAGTTGTTGAACTTATTACAGCTGGACTCAATAACAATACCTTTTAATTTCCCCTTAGTTATTTGGAAAAGGGCTCCCTCTTCTGTACAGGCCTGTGGTAACCCTGGATTTTGGTTTGCCCTGGATTCCTTTGGAATTCTATGGCTGTCTAACTATTTCTAAGTCATGTTTAAAGGCTCAGTCATACCTCCACACCCTCATTTGCTGTTCATTCTCATTCCTCCCCCTTTCCCCCTTCCCTCCTTTCTTTTTTTTTTTTAAATTCAGGGATCAGCTTTCTTGTTCCCACCCATCCTCATACTTCCAATAGTAGCGGACGTAACCTCACATAGGGAACCATGACAAACAGCTCATCTGACTGTATGGGTTAGAGCTATAATGGTCAGCCAGTTCATCTATGTGCACACACACCCAAGAGAAGCTCCCTGACAGCACTACAATCAGAAACACTATTAAATGAGAGACTTTTGTTTAAACGAGAGTAAATGAAGAAAAAACAAACCACAAAAACCAACCAGCCAAACAAAATCCAAGAAGAGTTGCTGCTTTTTGCAAATTATTTCATAACTTCCCACTTCACTTATCACAATGAAACTGCTCCTTTGATATAGTAACAAAATTCACCCAGGGCGGGAGGCAAAATGTACTTTTGAGAATTAAGAATATTAAGAAAATAACGGCAAAAACAACATAAATTGTTGTCCTTTTAAAGTATCAAAGGTATCCTGAGTTACATACAAACTTGAGATGGCATTCAAAACAATTAGCAACAAGCTAACCATTAGAGTTATCCCAAACAGCAAAATTCAAAATATGGTATAGGCAGCAGGCAAAGTCTTCAAATATATCACAAGATCAAGAGCTGGAGATTTTGAATGAATTGACCATTCATATACTTTTGAGATGGTCAACTCTCAGAAGGATACTCTAGTCACCCCAGATAGTACAGTACCTGAATGCATACACACAGCTGAACTCTGAACATAAAGACAAACTTCTGGTTTTTTCCTCAGACATCCTCTTTTTTAAATCTTAGGAACAACAAATTCTATATTTAAATACATATCTTTTCCATTTTAAATCCATTCCTGAACATATAAATAGGCTGACCTCTGCAGAAGCAAGCAGAAGTCTTAAAAAATGAGGGTGAGAGAATGTGACTGATAAATGGCAGTAAAATCACCAGAAAGGCAATTTTTTTTTTTCCAGTACAGATTAACACTATCAACTTCAGAGTAGAGGGGAGAAAAATTTGACTGTAACAGTGTTTCCAGGTTTGGCCACAGTTGCATGCTCTGTGCTCAGAGATGATATCCTACACTGCATTACCTGTTTTACTCAAGTCATTTAAACAGTATTAAATGAAGATTTCTGGCTAAATTTAAAAAAAAAAAAAAAAAAATCATTGCTCAAAGTTATTTCAAAATGTTTCAGTTGAATTTTTCTTCAGTTTCAGCTTCTAATTCTGGATTTGGAAATATTGTATCTTTCCCAGGAAAAATGTCAGTTTTCATCAGCTGCTAGTATTTAAACAGGTAGCTACATAGGCTACAGTAGATTGTATCCTTTTTGCAACAGGAAATACATTTTCTAATTAAAATTGTAATTTTATTTATAGGCAACAATAGCATGACACATTGAGATGCTATGATTCTACAAGGGTTTCCTCTGGTTTGGGGCTTAAATTGTAAAATACTGAGAAAGAATAACTGAGAGAGAGTGGTTCAGTTCTCTCTTTGAAATTTGATTCATGCCTGCCTAATAGCAGGACATCCTTTTTTTTTTTTTTTTTCTTGAATATCAGGTAACTCCAAGAAATACATCTCAGAATGTTGTTTGCATTACTAAGTAGTTTTTATTTGTTGATTGCACTCCCTGTAGATGAGTCAAGTCGAGTGAGAAAGGCACGTAGCCTACTGAGGAGCTGGCAATGGCCTACCATCTTAATTAGGAAAACTTTAAAAATCATAAAATCAAATCATGGTGAAAGAAATAGAAGCTGAATAATATACATGAGCTGACTTTTAAAAAGAAGCACCCCATTCCTACATAGCAGGAGGACAATTCAGCAGAGCTGGAAGGCTTCATCATAAGTGTTTTGAAAGACCTTTATAGCTAACTCTGCAAAATGGGACACATTTTCAGCAAGTTATTCTAGAGATGTAAAAGAGAGATGGCCAGACAGAAAACATCTGAGGTTAGAATTAATGAATGAGTCATATGTTTTCCCTGAAATCCAAATACTTTTCGAAGGGTTAGGTAAAATGCTCCATGAAGCGACATCCACAATCAATTTCATCACTTGTGTTGACTTATACAGTCTAAATAGAATTACTGAGGGGGATGTGTGTAGTATTATTATTTTAAAATTTTATTTATATATTTATTTATTAATAATGAGGAATTTGGCAGTTATTTTAGGGAAAAAACTCATAACTTACATGAAGGGCTTCTAATTTCAAACTTGTAACATCACTGTAACTTTTTTCAATTACATCCTTTTGCTTGAGGTTTAATTCCTATGCTTTTCCCCTTGACCTAACCTTTACCAACCAGACAGCCTACAAAATTTGTATTATGAACTCAACATTTTTTTATATAAAAGACTAAAAATGCAGTCCTTGTTTGCAAACAACTTGATCTTTTATGAGTATAGCAAACTGACCTGGATAAGAAGTTAAGCTAGTTTCAATTTTTCCAGTTAAAGAAGTCTTCACTGGAAAAAAAAAATCTATTAATTTAAATCAAAATTTTGCAAAGAAATTTTGACTGGAAAAACTTGTCAAAAGCAGAATAGGCTTTCTGTCCATGATATCCACTTTGTATAGGTGACTCAAATGTGTATGATTTTAAAAATTGTTTTACAACCTATTACGTTTCTGTGATTCTCAATGACAATAAAAGAGACCAAAATTCAGATCTCTTTTCTGCTTGGTATTTACTGATTCACACAAGTGTAGCTATGCTTGGAGTACGTCAAAGACCTACGCACAAGAATTCAAGTTGCATCTCAAGAAAAGTCTTGGATGCACAATCTTTTCTTCTTCTAAATTTTTTAAGATAAAATTCAATTTGTGGATTTGAAAATACCAGAATAGGATGGTTTTATTTTCTTGCAGCTAAATAACCTAGTCTAAATACAGAAGTGGGAATGTTCAAAGATTCAATTAATAGATGGTTGTATTAATTCCCCTAAAATTTTCCCTTAGCACCCCACCAAGTCACTATAAGTAGAAATGGAAAACACTTCCATTAGTAACAACAAATAAATTGAAAGCAAAGCAGATGAATTTTATAAATAGAGTCTACCTCCATAACTAAAAATTAAAGTTCAAGAACAAATCTCTCCCAAGTCCTTGTCCAGTTGCCTGTATTTGTATTTATTTAATATCTTCAGAATAACTACAGGAAGAAATGCACCAATGTGAGGCAAAGAGAGGTAACAGATATTAACCACTCCTTTCAATAAAGGAACTATCAGTGAATACCACCTTTGGCATTTTCATTACTGTACTTGAGACTGAGAATCACTGAGAATAGCTTTTTTCACTCCATACCTATTATGTACCCCTTTGCTGCATCCTATCTTCCATTAGCACCTAGCAGAGACTGAAGGTTTGATCTGTTCCTCCCTACACTTTCAAATTCTTTCTTCCAGGAAACAAGGAATTAGATAGACCTGCTTGGAGTGCACACACTGACTCCCTTGTTATTCTGGCAAACAGCTGAACTGAAAACAGTTGGAGCTGCAGATTTCACTCACACCATTCAAGCTTAGTATCCTATTAAAAAATCCTCAATGCATTATCATTACAAAGTATGAGTTGACATATTTAAAGACCTATACTGCAATTCAAAGACTCTAAGTGGAGTCAGACTTCTCTGTTATAACATTTCATCATCCTCCTGACAAGGCAAAAGATAAGTAAGCTTGCTGCAGCGGAACACTTTCTCTAAATTGAATTTCTAAAATTTCACAGGGAATAAATAGAATAAATAGGTTGAACAAGGACTGCATTTTTATTCTTTTATATAAAAAATATTGAGTTCATAATACAAAAACAGTTTTAGATTTTGCTCTGAAGGATTTAATAATGAAAAACTCTAAGCATGGTCTTTCCTAGGAAATGAAAGGCTGGCTAAAACCAGTTTTCCTTCTCCTGTTCCAAGTAATTGACTGCCACATTCTAGACATTTCTAAGCAATAGGATTACATCATTCAATTTTTTTAAAGAAAACAGCTGTTCTATCCAATATTCATGACCTGTGTGTTTTCCATATCACGTTATTCAGCTGTTCTTTCGGTCCATGTGAGTTGCAGTGAAATGAAACTGTGCAAAAGACCAAATAGTTTTATTCCATAGTTAAATGAATATTGTTCCAAAGCAACAGAAAGAAAACAAAACCTGCAAAAATCTTGGTCTTATCACTGCTTCAGCGGACTGGAAGCCCCTTATTCTTCCCACACACAAAATCAGTACAGTATTTTGTTGCATATTTCACATTGCTTCTTATTAGCATTTGATGTGCACAGCTGTATGTGCTATGTGTGAATAATTCTTACCAAACTTTATAGACTGAGAGAAAGGAAGGGAAAACACACACAGAGATTTTTAAGATAGAGCACAGATACTTCTGAAGATCCATGCCAGCTCTCATAATCAGCTACCTCAAATTCAGCCTTCCATCTTTTTCACTGGTTTTGTTTGGATTGTTTTGTTTTTTTCAGTGAAGGATAACTACATTTGAATAAAAGGAGTTTATCCTGTTGCTATATAGAAACATATTCAGATATTAGATATTTAGATGGTCCTAAATGTATCAAAGGAAGTTAAACAAAATCCATTAGTCTCCTTAATGCATAAGGACATTTCCCATGCTAAAATTTTTACATGCAGGGTACATTATGTTTCCAGGATGTTGTCAAATTTATGTCTGCACCTCTTCCACAAAACTGATTTTGTAATAACACTTACCACGAAATATAAGTGGTCATTTTGATTTAAATAAATTGTGAACTGTAAGCAAAACAGTGAGAGAACCATGCTGTTACAGAGAGAGAGCTTGCCTTAGGAGCTGCCTGGGATGGTGAGGGGGTGATAACAGCAGTGGTCTCATGGATGGGTTGAACTGCCATAACTTGCTCTTACTGCTGATTTTGCTGCCAGTTTATTTTGGACCTCTTACAAGCCACGTTGTGTCTGTATGGTCTGCACTATGTCAAGCATACAGTGGGTGTGTCGCATAAACAACTTCAAAACAGTAGGAAAAACCAACTAAAATATCATTACCCAGTGACCTATGCAAACCTAAAGAAGTTTTAATTTTGTATCCAAGCAGGAAGGTCGGGGGTTATAGGTGTCTCCATCTTCAGAGACACCCTTAATTTAAGCACAGGTCTCCTGCTAGTGGTATTACCAAGGTGGTATTTTTCTGATGTAGAGAAATAGCAGAAATTCACTGTAGATATTGAATGTTTCAAGGAAGCAAGAATATATATATATATATATATATAAATATATGTACAAAAATGCACACATATTTCTCTGAAGGTTCTATGTCAGAGTTACCACTACAAGATCAAGTATTTTATTTTGCAAGTAGGCTAAACTTGACACATTCGTAAGGATATTTCTTTTCAGAAAATTATTTTTAAAAACTTGCAAATTACTATTGGTAATGCTCCAAAGTTCTGTGCATGTGATAGCAAACTTTTCCCTTTTCCCATCCCTCCCTATTTCTTTTTTCCCTCCTCAGCAGCACGAGCAGCAGCTGGGCAGCTCCTGCAGCACTAGATGGTGCTGCAGCACAGCCGTAGCAGAGCCTGCTGCCTCTGATGTCTGCTGGACCTGAAATGTCTCACTGCTCTTTTTAATATTGAAGTTACTAAACACGGTACTAAAGACTATTGTACAGGGCCTCTGGGTTTTTCTGTTGTTTCATTGGGGTTTTTTCTTTGTTTTAACATAAATTCTAGCTTTCTAGGACACTGTGCTTTGTGTGGTTTTCTTGCCCATGCTGAAGGAATAGAAATAAGGAACAAGAAGAAAACTGACATACATAATAAATGCAATTAATTAGCCACAAAGTAATTTTTTAAGCTTATCACTTACCTACTTTATCTTTTACAGTGAACCAAGAAGACAAATAGCAAATATCTTCCTACAATCCTACAACACAAAACTTGTACCTTGTGAAAATAATTTTTCTAATAGAAATACAATAAAATAATTTAGTACAGAAGTAGCTAAACAATGTACAACACTATAAATATGTTATTTACACGTTAAAATGTAATTCAAATATGTTATTTAACTCCCCATTTCTGTATTTCCATACCGTTCAACAGCTTCCCAGATGTATAAAGTTGCCTATTTGTGCATTTGCAAAACTATACCTTAAATATCCATTCGCTTCCTGGCTTTCTTTATATTATTAAATGTAGTGGTGTGTTTTTCAGTTTTATTTGTTTAATGTATTAATGGCTTGTTCTATGTACCCCCTAAGGTCTCTCCCCTCTGGTTTACCCCAAGTTTCAGTTATTTGTCAATCACTAGTTATGTAACCCCCCGTTCCTGTCACTCACTCTGGGGCCTCTCCCTGCATCTGGAAAGTTCCAGGGAGAGCGTCCAATGATTGGCCAGGATCTGTGTTGTTCCCTCCTTCCCCTCCAGGATTGGTTCCTGGAGAAATCCCTCATCTTCAGAGCCGCTCCCAGATCTGTTCCTGTTGGTCCCATGCCTGACCCTTCCCCTTGTTCCTCCCCCCAATAAAAGCTGTAGACACAGGGCAGCCTGGGCTCTGCTGAGGCAGACTCCCTGAGGCTGAGGTTGCTGCTTTCAGGGCATCAATAAACTTCTGTGGCAGACCCCTCAACAGAGTCCTCCTTCATTCCTCGTCATGATCACGCTGCACCACTGTGCCCGCACACGGAGCTGTACCTTGCTTGTCGCCAGTGTCAGGGCTAGCCAAGGCAGGTTGGGAGAACACTCCCAGGACACCGACGCGACAACTAAATGCAAGGATTTTGACTTTGTGTATTTGGTTTTTATTTATTACTATTATTGTTGTGGTTATTGTTATTATTTCTGTTTGGTTGTCCCCGATAAGTAGACTTCCATGCACTGCCAATTGCCACTGGTTCTGCAAGAGAGCAAAGCCCACTTGCCAGGAACAGTTTGATGAAGTTAAGCCTTCAAGGAAGACTTGAAGCATTTAATAATTGCTGTTTAATGAAGAATTCTTAGAAATTCTTGTAGCTGTTTGTAGTTCCTCCTCATTTGCAGTATTTCACTACCAAAATTAAATCACCTCCTTTCCATAAATGCTAAAAGCTGTATTGGCTATTCAAGGACAAATTATTCAATCATCAAGGCAACAAAATCATTAGTCATTCAATTATAACAACTGAATCTTCATCTTTCATAGGGGAACAAACAAAACTAAGCATAAAACCTCTAATAAAATCAGTAAGGTCAGATTCTAGAAGTGCAGGACTGTGTCAACACAAAGCCAGGTGCTGACTACCTGGATTGCTGCAGGAACATACCATGACCACACTCAAAACTGTTTGAACTGAAAGCAAGTCCTGCACCCTAATAACCTATGCATTCATTGATTTGAGCATACTAGAAAATACATTAAACACTTTAAACTGAATTTTATTTTACTTTTTTATGGTCATAGACATTACACAAGAGCAGATTTCAGAAACAAAGAAAAGCTCTACACAGAAGTAAGGCCCATGTGTAATACTGTCATCTACTTCTTGCCTTCATTTTTAATGCATTAAGTATTTTTAACATGCTCTGACAGACTCCTGCTCTCTCCACAGAACACGTGGTGTTCGTCCAGGTTAAGAAAGGAAGCAGGACTTTTTGAAGCAGCAATTCAGCATGGCAGCAGATGACTTGGCATTGTACTTCAGCAAAGGACAAACAGGAAGAAGAAAAATAAAAAGGACAGGAATCAGATGCGAGTTTTGGAAGACCAAAACTTTGAGAGAGAGAACCTGAAAATAGCTGAAAGGAAAATAAAACAGGGGAGAGAGGCTGGAAAATAAAGCTAGCAACAAACAGCTAGAACATGATTTGCAACCTAACAAATAAAAGCCCCAAGCCAATCTGCACCACCACGTATTCTTGTGAATAAAAGAAAATGTCTTTTTCAGTAGTTTTTAAGATAGTTATATAAAATAAGTTTTTCCTTGGTAATTTTCAAGCAACCTCTTTAATAACTTACAGGTGTGGTTCTTTCATTCTGATTTGCTGTCTCCTATATCAGATAACATAGTAGCAAAGAAAATCTGTCTAATAATTGAGAATTGATCAAAATTCACAAATAACACCCAAATACTGTAGCTACAAACCTGAGCACAGTAATTTAAATTGCAGTGGAGATGACCATGAAGTTTTTGCTGCTCAAATGCTTAGTTTGGTGATTTAGCTATTTATNAAGAAAGATAAAACAGACACTGAGAGCTACTATAAATATTTCATTCATGATTAGGATCAAAACTGAATCTTGAACAGATTTGAGACAGTGAAGGTATTCTTGCAGATCTCAGATGAAAATCAAAAGTATATAACTTAAATTGTAATGTGGTAAAAAAAATTGTCTTCACCACTCCTTATTCTACCTAAAGTTTGAAAATAATACAGCATTTAGGATTTTGCAAGGTTTTTGAAAGCAAACAATCCTATTTGTAATCTTTGGAGAAAAGAGAGTAGCTGCCTACCCATGTATTCTGCTATTTACCTCTCTTTTAATTCCTCTTACTGAACTGGTAGTCTAGATTCATAAACAAGGTGAATACTTAAATTACTCTTTGAAGAGAAGGTTATATTTATAATAATACATATGAGGTTACCCATTTTACTGTGTAAAATTTGGTATTTTAATCCAATGTATCAAAATTATCTATTTGAAGTTAAGATCCTAGTCCCATGTGAAAAAGGGATCCTCTATCTGATAATAAACAAATGTATAGTAAACTGTTTTGTCTTCAGTTAAACTGTTAAAGCAGGCATCTGAACTTTTGGGAAGTCCCCATAAATACTGTATGAAAGAAGTGCAGATGACCTTAGCAAAGAAAACATAGACTAGCTACAGTGGTACCATGTCTGTACAAATTCAACTGTATTGCCCTTGGAAATGTCCCTCTTCCCTTTGTTTTATCTTTATTTCTTTATTTATGAGTCTTACAGTATCTGATAATATTCTTAAATTTTCAGATTGTGAAATTCGTTTATTGCCTAAAAATCCTGGATTTAATTAAAAGGATTTTAGCTGTGCTTTCTTCCTCAAAATACCTGTGGAAGAGCAAGTAAGAATGTTCATTTTAGTATCTCAGCCCTTTGATGTTAGAGCATGGTTGGCTAATGATTTTTTAACTTCCATTTGATGATTTTGTCTGCTCAGCTGCTGGTCAGTGCTGAGATGTAGAAAGAGATGTCAGCCATACCTTTCATACAAGCTGATTATGTGGTGTATCAACCACTTTGCTCATCCTACACAGCTTAATGGTCTTAAAATACAATTCTATTTCTTTATTTTGTGGGGTCTTTTGGATACTTTACTGTACCCAAAAAGATACTTGGGACCATTTAAAATATAACATTTCTCCTTGACTATAATTTCTTTTTTCCAAGGTGTACTAACTATACTCTGTCATATCAGGAGATTTTATTCTGTCAGTGTATAAATAAGACATACAGACACAGAGTAACCCCTCAATATCTATGAAGCACAAGGTGAACTGCAAACACAGATGTCTTACACACATTAATGGTGCACTACAGTGAACTGTAGTATAATTTCTCTAATACTATAGGGCAGGTAATTCAGAAGAATTTTTGAGAAAAACCAGAAATGCATGAGGAGTAAGTGCATATGCAAATTCTGAGGTAATAGAAGCACTGTATTTCTGTTAGAGTACTACAGACATACACATATGAATATAATTATGCATATATATGCCCATATATGTATGTCAGTTATAAAAATAACATTTAATTATTTAAGATAACAATCACACTGGAAATGCACATAGAAAATGATCTTTTTCCTGTACATTAGCAGATAAACTATGATTAAATCTACAGAACCTATTTTGAAGAAACTTACTTTCGTGCCTATGGAATATCTGCATTTTTTTTTTATCAGAAGCAAATGTATTCATCTCAACACAAAGAGATGAAAGGCCACACCAAAAGAAAATACTATCTTGAAGCTTTCTTCAAGTTCCTTTTGAAGTATGGAACCACAGTGAAGGGCATGTATGGCTCCTGTGCCAGCTGAGGAGAATAAAAGAATATAGCTCAGACATTTATGTGATACCTTTTCTCAGCTAACACAGATTATGAAAAGGAAGTACACTGCTCAGTGGGAAAGGGAAATTGCAATGTACTACTAGTAGGTTTTATATTTTGTGAAAACTTATAAATGTTCTGTCAGAACTTTGGAGTGCGATAATTGCTGTAGTAGTAGCGCTGTAATGCAGTGCTGCTTTGTCTTTTGAATTATGTGTGTTTTCCAAAAAGAAATAGAAACACTTCCAAAAAAAGAAGTGCTCCATCTTTTGAAATGAAAGGGTTAGAATCATAACTGACTACATGAAAATTGCTGTCTTTCTCCAGGGAATCATTTACAGGGAGAAACTGGCAGGTATTAGTTCTCCTTTTGCCTTCTCCACAAGAAAATACATAGAACCTGTTCGTTCTGCAGATTTACAAAGGAATCACGTTAATTCACAGCAGGGTTTTTAAGAGTTAACTATAGAGAATGGGATTTCATTTTGAGGAGTAATTCACATAATGCAAGAGGCAAATATCCAAGGATGTTTAAAAATCACCAACTTTCAGAACCTGTTCTTACTAAAACGCAAGTTTGTTACGTCATTGAGAATTCGTGTTGCATTTTTGGCATTCAGACAGTAATCATCCTATAACCTGAAATTTCTTCTGTAACTCTCCCAAAATAAAAGCTCATAAGGAAATTTTAAATATAATGTAACAATCTCAAAAATTTCTTACATTTTGTGCCATTTTCTGTGCCTGACTGTGACTGCTCCCTTATGCCATATTAGAGATTTTGGATATTTATTATAAGTGACATGTAATTATAAATTGGAAGAGTAACAAACCCAGCCCCTATAATGGCTAATAACAAATACATCCACAAAGACTACTGAAACATGCAAAGCAAGAAAACACCTATGAACATCATAGTTCACAATGCAGATCAGAAATAAGCGACTGCTATAGTACATAATATTATTCTACCTTGTAACATATAGGCTCACACAAATTGTCGAGAAAAAAAATCACCACTAGGATTTACGTGGCACTGCTTTTGTGTGTCTGCTTTTGCTTACACACACATCAATATTGCATAGATATTCATAAAAAACTCTTGCAACAGTCACAGCTATTATAACAAATTCCCATTACTTACTTTTGAATAAAGATAATTATATACTGTCAATGACCTCTCCTTTTAAAATCTGTACTAAATCATACAAAATCACACCATTGAAATAGTATTAATTTATGGTTTTCCAGGAAATCTGAACATCACAGTATGTGTTACCATCATCACATACACAAATACTAAACATAATATATTCTCTCAGCAAATGCTTTTGTTAATGAATTTGCGCAATGACTTGACATACAAATTTTTTCATCATTATGAAATTTTTATCGTTCCAGCATTGTATCCAGTAAACATTTATATTTTAATCAGACTAAGATATAGACTAGAGGAGACTGTAATAGGTAACATCTGTGCTGGAATCTGATAGTCACTTTAATATTTCTCCAGAGACCATTGGTAGAGCATATTAGCTCATTTTCTACACCCTGTATCAACATATTTTTATGTAGAAGCAATATGGAGAGAGGAGAGGAAGAAATAAGAATTGTATTGGTTCAAAGTGCACTTACACACATTCATGTCTTGGTGGCATCTAAAACAGAAATTTTGGACTAAGTATGTATTTCAAAAGTGTACATATCCAAATGAAAATGTGATTTTACAGAGTTTTTGTTTTAGAACTAGAAGAAATTGCAAGTGGTAGAAGACTCACTTTTTTCCTCATCACAGGCAAATGTTCATCTTTTTCTTCTGAGTGTCCTGACTGCTGAACAATCTAAATGTCTATTTTAGGACAACCTTAAGACCTCCACAGCACTGCAGATGCTACTGTACTCATATCTACAAGCTCCCTGTATTACACATCACCCTTCTATGTCCAAAAATGTCACTGAGAACTAATGAATGAATCTCTATCCTCGGAAGAAGTATCACAGGTTGCAGAATTTTTGCTCAACGTGTCATTAGGTGTTTGCTTTGTAGACTCAAGCTGATTAAAGGAGCTGTTTATATTGTCCCTTGCTTTAAGGGGATGGCTTAGATACTTCACACATTGTTCAGAATTCCTTTCCAAAGGCCATGTATTTGGAACTCAAGTGAGTCGATCATGTAACATATGCCTTTTCTTTGTTCTTTTAATCTGTTTTGTCCAAGCCCAGATGGACTATCCAGTGCTGATGTTCTACCACTCCAAGGAATACTCAAATCCCTTTGTCACAAGAACACTAATTCCAACATTTTTTATTGGTCACCTTTCCTGCTTCTTCAGAAAGAAAGTCCAAGCTTAAAAGGGTCCAGAATGCTGTCTGCAACATTTATTAATTATTCATTTATCCTGATAAATTATGCAACCCAGATCTTCCATTATCACTGGGGCTACCAGTTAAGGCTTCTCCAGCTTTTAGCTATTTTTATTCCCTTGATACATAGATAACAGCAGACTACCCAAGTAGTGCTCACTTCTCTACTCAGAAATAGACAGGAGCCTCTTATTGTTTCTCAATTTTTTCTACTATTCATTATCTCCCAATTCTTTGAGCCTCTTATTCTAACCAGCAGCCTTCTATCTTAATTTGATCCAGCTTTCTTTAGACGGCAACTGAATCTCCAGTAAAATATACATGCTCTTTCTGTGTTCATACAAAGCATTTCTTTGTTCACACAAATGCAGGACTCTGCATCATCTTGCTCAGTTGCTATTTAGCTTGTAGATGTCTAAACACCAAAAGAACACCTCTGTTGCTCATTTCAGTGAAAGTATTCTACTGCATAAAATTTTGCATTTCTGACCTCAGACTGCCAAAAATCCTGACAAGTAACTTTGCACCTAATTTATAAATTTAATTAGTACCTAGAATATTGGTGTGATTATCACTTTCATCCTTGGAGGCACTGACCTGGTAGGCAAGTGAGCAGCATGTCCAAAGCCTCCAGGATTGCCCTCTGCACAGAATGGAGAATCAACCTCTGTTTATATTTGATAAAACATAGCAAGAGATTAGGATAATTTTTGAGGCACGTGGAAAAAGTGACTTTTCTTCTCTTAGGCAGAAGAGAAGTTAGTCTAAGAGCTACAAAACCAAAATGACTTTTATAGGTGTGCTATTATTGTAATAAAGTACATAAAGATGTGGTAAACGAGTCACATCATTTTCCATAAAGAATTCAGTTCTGTGCAAGATTGTAGAATTGCCAGACAAGTTGGAAGGTTTGTAGGCAATCTGATTGTTTGACCAGACAATATTTTAGAAACACAGATCTATTTTTGCTATTCCTTGATTTTTTTTCCAAATCAAGGAGTATGTTCAGGCCACAGGGGAAAACTGAAAATTTAAAAAATGTAGGCCTACTAAACTACTCAGAAAATTTTAAAAAGCTAACTAAAGAGGAGGGGATGAGAAAATTATCTACTGTACCCTGGGTTTTACACTTCTTCAAAATGCTCATAATGTAATGGAGAAAGGAATAACCTGTATCTAACTGCAGATATATTACACTCTAATATGCTTTAATATCTTTAATACCTTGTTTTCATAATTTCTCACACTATGCTCTTAGCCAGCATTTAAATTCAAGGAAAATAGGCAACTAAAAGTCTTTGTCCCTCAAAAAAGTAGAAACAGCGATAGTGAGAGGATAATGGCCACATGATACTTGATCTCTACCCAAAGTTCATGAAAATTTTGTGGTAGGAGTCAAGAGGAAAGATGAGAGATCCTGTCAAAAGATATTTGCAACTGACCCAGGTATCCTGGAAAAAGATGACTAAAATCTCTCTACTTGGAAAGAGAGACAACATCAGTGTCTGCAAAAAAGACATTATCATAGCAAAAATTGTGTTTGTATCTATGTCAATATATAATATATGGTTCAGATACTGAAGTCACAAAGCAGGGGTGGAGTCCTTTTACTCCAAAATAAGTTAGAAATTAACAGACATCTCAGATGCAGATTACACTAGATCGTTCCAAATTACTTTTTTTTTTTCCAAAAACATAGAAAGCAGTTATCAATAGTTTGAAACAGCAGATGCTTCCTTGTGAGAGTTAAGGGATATAAAGTAAAGCAGAACAGGAGTTAAATCCAGTTATACCTCAGAAGGATTCCAAGAAAGATTTTGCTGGAAAAGCAAATATATTTTATTAAAAATATAAAAAACCTAAATGGATCATGAAAGCATCTCAGCATTTTAAGACAATACAAGGACACAGAGAGCACTTCTATATTTGCTTGTAGCAAAACCATATTTTTTTTAAATCTCTTTTATAATATTTGCAATTGGTTACAGCTACACTGAATGTGTTAGAGCAATGTAAAGGGATCACAGAACAGCTTGAGTTCAGAGTGATGCCAGATGAACGACTAAAATAGGGCGTTCTGGAATCTGAAGAGTTACAGGTCATCCAGCTGTCTTCCTGGAGCACTCGTGAAGCTGAGCTTTCCAGGAAATTTCACAAGGGACAGTATAAGAAAAACCTCCCACTCATGCTATGTGGCTAGTTCTGAGAAAGGGCATTGCCAAAGTGAGACAAACAAGTATTTTCAAAGGATCAGTGGTGGTTTGTAAAGTCCTAAGTCATGTAGCATGAAAAGAGGCTAGCAGCAAATACCAAAATCCCTAGGGAACAAGCCACAATAAATAAACAGTGCTCTTGATTACAGAAGGAGCAGAAGCACAGACAGATCTGCAGCTGAGATACTGAGAAAATCTTCACAAGACAAAGAGATGGTCTGTGTGCTGAACAGTTTTTCAAGGAATAATATGAAGAGTCTGCTATGGCCTGGATCCCCAAACCAGTCTTATCACCACAAGCCAACAGATAGTCAGAGGAAAGAAATCCACTCTAACCATCCAAAATAAACAGAAAGCTTCATAAAAATGGAATCAGACATCTCCTGGCTGAGGAAAATAAACTACGAGAATAATGAAACAATGTTCGTCTTACTGCTACACTTGCATTTTGAAAATTATATTCAGAAACCATTATGTTATAGACTTGTATCCAGAGTCTGTATAATTCATTTTTCTCATTATGATTTGGACAAAGGAGCAGAAAGAAAACTTCTGAAATTTGCAGACGAAAACAATGAGGAGTGAAAAAAACAGTGCTTGGAGGAGATGCTTGTGGAATGAGATAAAAGAAAAAAAGTTTAATAATGAACAAAGGTAAAATCCTACATATAAAATTTCATGGGTAAGAGAGAGGTGAAAAAACCATACTGTGGGAAAAGAGATTGGGAGTTACAGTGAATTACAAGCTGAATTTGACTCAACCATGTCCTGCTGTTTTGGAAAGCAAGAAAATACTAAACTGGTATGTAATGTTTGAGAGATATGTGAAACACTTTTTACAGTCTACTCAGCAATGGTCAAGCTTCTCACTGAGCCCACTGTCAAGCCTGAGCACAACAGTTCCAGAAGGACACACATCATTGGGAAATAGCCCCTCAGGAACATTATCATAGGGCAGAAGAAAAGAAAACTATCTGTAGGAAGCTGTAGTTGGGCTTTTTTGTTTGGTTTGGATTTGTTTTGTTTTGTCTTTTACTTAGTTTTAGTTAGTTATATAGTACATAAACTATTCAAAATTTATCTGAAGTCTATATTATATTATACTATATAAAATAATTTCACAACACTTGTTTCTACAGTCATATTTATTTTTGTCTGTATACAGATTTAAAGGTCAGCAGGTTACAGAAGCTCTGTATTCCTAATATGTTTGTTAAAACTTTGCTTCATTTCTTTACATAGATAAAACCCTTAGGAAAGTATTTTATTAACCTCAATTGACTTCTGTGACTTCACAAATAAACTCTAAAAAGAAGAAAAACCATGAGGAATGTTATTCATTCGCTGACTTCCATTTATAAATAAAATGTATTAGTGGACATATGAGGGTGAGCTGCATGAACAGAATATTCTCACTTCATAAGTAGGCACAAATCAGTTCTGCCTGTGCCTGAACCAGCCCAAAGCTGTGTGCCACTACCCACAAGCTCCACAGACCTCCAGTTTCAGCTCAGTGCTGCACTAATACAGCCACAAGCAATTCCAAATCAGAACTAGCACCAAGCCCAGCAAGATTTCTCATGTCTGCCTGCAGAAATACCTTTTCACAGGATCTGCTAAAAACTTACAGCACACTGCCGATTTAGTCCTTTCTTGCTGTCAAAAGCTGGCAATGTCTACCCTAATTTTTTTAGAAAAATGGTGGGACCATTAAAAAATCAAGATCAGCTCTCTTCGGTTAGGACTGGTAACAGTACAATCACTCTGGTTAGTGTTAGTATAACAGTGTTGTATTTTAAGACAGCTTACAGCTACAGTCCTAAAATAAACACAAACAAAATACCATTGCACTGAGTATGAAGGAGGACTGTTCACATAAACAGGCCTCAGAATGCAACTCTGAAGACAGCTCAGTCTGAAGAGATAACATTTGTGCTATTTTTGGAGATTGCCACCTTCAAAAGCATGCTTCATCTGCTGCAGCAAACCAGGCCATGCAAATGAACATACACTTACAGTCCCAGGCACTAATTATTTGAGTTTTGCCTTGAATTTCAAATGAGTGGCCTCGTTTACTGGAATGTTAGGAATTTTATTGGAAATTTATTTGGGAGTTTTGGGTACAGAAGCCAAACAAAATCAGTGGGAACATTTCTGGACACTTGTGACATGTCCAGTCAGGTTACTAATAATGTTTTATTGCTTGCTTTTGGAGTGTGAACATGCTCATGAATATGGTTATGACTGCTTAATTAAGTGATGAGCAAATAACATTGTAGAAATTGTGGTAATTAAGTGGTTTCTATTATCTCCCTTAAAAGGATTTATTCACTTTTTAACACAGGCTGTCAGACATGCTTCAGCAATTAGGAAAAACCCTTTTGTTTATTTTACTAACAGCAGAGTTGAATGAGACACCTTCCCTGAGAAGTCTATGATATAAAACCCATCCTACCTTCAGCTGTACCAGGTGCACATCCACGTGCTTGCTGTCTGAGTCCTGCTGGACGGAGTAGGTCAGATCCCGGACCCTTTCAGACGTCATCCGAAGCCAGGTCTCAATTTCTGGCAAGTGGAGAACAATCTTCCAGTCAGCACCGGTGTGTAGAGGAGGAGGCTTTTCATACTGCTGGCCAGAGTCAAGGTCCTTCATGACATCCCCTTCCCCTTCTTGTTCCACTGTAGGAGTCATGTTTATGAGCATGGGAGAGGCATCAGATGGCATCGGATCCAGTTCTTGTGTTCTCATGGGAGAAAGTGCTACATCCATGGCTAACGTGTGAAAGTCTAAACCATACTTCTTTCAAAAATAGCTGCAAAGATAAAAAGAAAACACACTGCTGTGTTAAGACCAAATTTAGCAACACAATGCTCAAAGACAAGGAGCAAATGATAATGTCTGAGATGTATTGCACATCTAAATAAATTCTTCACTCTAAAAATCTATACTGGAAGTTCAAGACTAAATAGACCTTTTCAGAACAACTTTGTTGATTTGAACATGATCTTTGTATGAGAATAGTAACGAATACTGCATTTCTCTCCTTGTGATTTCCAATCACCTTGGAAATTATAGTTTTCATTAATGAAAAATATGTTTTGATTTTTTACAACTGCAACATAAATAAATGAACATTGACAAAGTCAGCAGAACTTTACTGAACTCCACAAGTTAATACAAGACTAGTATTCGTAAACTATATCTACTATACTATACGTACTAACATATTGGAACATATTTCTTGGCCTGAAATTTAAAATTAAACACAGAATATTTCAAGATTTGTTTAAATTTCCCAACTGTCCACTCGACTATTGATCACGTACAACAAAAAATTTGCAGACAAATGTGAAGCAGTTATTGAGGAGACTTGGTTGATTTATTGATTTTCATTTTGAACTTTAAGTTCTAGTAGTTTTGCTAGATTGAGAACTGTTGCAATAAACAACTCTAGCAAAACATAGATACTATAATTCCCAAGGTCAAAATATGTACCTAAAATTAAAACATCATTTTACAAAGTGTCTTTGTGAAATTCCAAATGTTGTGTCATCAATATATACTTATGAGACCCACAGGAAAAAGTAAATAAGTAAAACATTTTACTTTGTACCTCTTTCTCTTGTATGTTCTAGTTACTTGTGTAATACACATGAAGAAGGCTGCTATAAAACCCATAGATTAAAAAAACAAAACCAAAATGCACAAAAACAAACCAAACAATAACCCCAAACAATTTTACTTACTTAACATAAAATCTATAAGATTGTAGAAAAAACAGACCTTTCACTGTTAAATCAACACTGTGACTACTGAGTTATATTCCTAAATATTTCATGTGGAGTCTCAGCATCCAGAGGCTACTCCTGCAGGCACTGAGAGTATCGAAATATCCAGTCACAATTTCACTTGTCATAGCCAGGAAGGACAAAAAATTTATATTTTATATTAATTTGATTTAATTTCCTACCCTGCCACTACTTAGTAAATCAGTGTTTGCACACCTATCATGCCCACAAAACAAAATATTAAGTTATACCAAATATAAATTTGGCACTTCAGAACAAAATTTTCTATCAGTGCAATCAAGCAAAGGAAATGAAAGAAGAATCAAAATATTCTCAGTGTGTGCTGTAGAATTTCCAACTCTTTTAGCTCAAATTTTGAAAAATTACAAATTAAATGATGTTAAATAAAAAGTTCTGCAGCAAAGCTGAATGAATTAACATTTCAGGTGGATGAGTATTTTTTAAGTTCATTTCTTTACATGGCCTATTTTTCAGCTCAAACTCTGCTGCCGTAAATGCTCAACATGAATTGTTAGAAAAATCAGTGTAATAACATTTTTTTCTAAGACATTGCTGACCATAGCCCCAGTTCTAAAGCACAGAATTCACCTGTTCTAACAGTCAAAACTATCTCAATATTTTAAACATATTCCTTACATTATCTTCTCCTGAAAGTGAAATTTTGGTGAAACACATGTGGTCCTTATTTCTGCATGTTTATTGTTAAACATGCCTATCAGAGAAACAGTTGGCTGAGAATCAGTAAATGACACCAAAGCACAGGAAGAGCAGCGCTTGCTTTGTCGTTTTTTCACAAAAAAATAACCCTTGGCACTCTTACAGAGTTTTTCAGCATGACTCAGCTCTAGTGAGGACATTAAAGCAATTAGCAAAGAGAAACGAAAACATGCTCCTGCAGAAGCAAACAAAAGCTGCTCCATGCTGCATGCAGAGTGTACTTATAGCTTTCATGCACTGAGCGTGCAATTAGCAACCATTAGGAACCTGCTGACCTGTTTTTTGTTGCGCTGTGCTTGACTCTCTATGAGTGGCTCTCCAGCGTTACAGCTAATGCCTCCTCAATCCTAGTAGCTCTTACAGTCAAGTCCTTTATATTCTTTCCTTTCTTTCCTTTCTGCCAGATCACATGAAGTTGCAGCACTTCAATTAAGAGTATGTGGAGAAATTTTAAAATAAATAATTCTTTTCATAATCTTTAAAAAAAAATTTTTAAATCTACAAAAGTAATAAAATACACTGTGGATACTGAATAGCAAGGTCTGTGGAAGCTTTAAAAAGCTCACAAATGCTTGAAAGGAGAAACTTGCAGCTAGAAATTACTGAATCCAAACCCTAGGACACAGATTTTTTTAAATTGATTCTTGGCAGAATAAAAAGGCACCGTCATCGAACAGTGCTGGGAGAAAGGACAACTGAAATGTTCTCCTGCGCTCTCCAAGAACACCGGCACCGAAGGAGTGCGGTCATACTCGAGTTCCTAAAATCAGCACAGAAACCGAAAGCTCCGCGTCACCTCCCGCCGCAGCTCCCCCGCCCCGGGAGCGGATCGGCAGCTCTGCCTCGCCCCGCCCGCGCCGGCACCGGCACGCCCTGCGCACCGACAGAAATGGGAAAACCGCCCATGCAGAGGGGCTTGTACAAAATTCTGATGTTGGAGTACGAAACAGCAAAACAGGGCCCAGCGGCAACAGCCAACCTCATAGACATATCTATTTTATGCAATTTAGGAGTTATAAAACTTGCCAAAACACTCTTGATCAGAAGTAGGTTCTGCTAAAAATAAGGGATGAGAAGGGATGATCAAGTTAAACAATGCTTTGGGGTCATATATTGCATTAAGTATGAAATATTTTAAGTATGGAGTATTTTAAGTGACTGATTTAAATGCTGGCCTTAAATTTTTTGATATTTCTGGAGTATTTTGTTTTTCCAGATTTGGAGAGATGTACAAATAGTGAATTGTAAACCACTATAGTAAGTGTTAAAAGACTTACCAAAACTGAATAATTTTTTTTAGAGGTGATCTTTATACCTTGCAAAAATAATTTTTGAAATGAGGTAAAAAAGAGATTATATATATATATATATATATTTTTATTTTTTTTTTCCCCTCAGCAATACCTTATCACTGCCAAATTTTTTTATACAACTTAAAAGCAATGCTGCCTCATTTTCTGCATCACAAAATCCTGGTAGCATCAATGACCGTTTGAAGTGAGCAAGCCGTACTAAATCACATTCCAGCTTTTTTTTAAGCCAAACCGTGTCTGTACGCAGAAGACTTATACAAACCAGCTGATTTTAAATCAGATGAACAGATGAAAATGCAATGTCAAATGTCCTGATGAATAAAAAGTTAATCTTCCAACATTTCCAGGGCATAACCTTATTTTCATCGTCACAATCAGACTGAGAGTTATGATACCATTATTTCTAAAAAATACTCATCCAATTATTTATTACTGCCACTTCAAAAGCTACTGTTTCAATATGCTGAAGGGCACATTTAAGAACTATACAACACAGCTATCAGCTTGCATTCCTTCTGGTGGGAGAAAAAAAATAGATGAATCGAGCATATTTTTTTGCCTTGTGTTAATTGTTTATATACAGTCTTACATTGTCATGGATACTTGTATAAAAGGTGAGAGATCCTATGTAAGCACATGCACACATATGCTTTCTATCTTCATCTTTAGTAAGTGCATTATGCCTAACAGATGGCTGATTACCTTCCACTAATCTCACAGACAATCTCACTTTCCCCAGCTTTTCCGCTCAGTGAGATGCTAACACTCTTATGCAAAACATGGAATGTCTGTGTCAACCATAATATAGTTTATCAATCACCACAAGCCTTGAAAGGCTTCTCGCACTCATTCTGCTCCCCAGTTGTTCACATTTCCCTTTTTTATAAAGTGTAGGCCACATTCCCTCTGCCAGCTATCAGATCATCCACATTTTCCTCCAATGGCAGTGAGCTCCTGACAAACAAAGAATCATTAAGCATTTTAAGCCATAGCATGGTCCAGTCATTGATCAGTGGTGCAGACACTGGGTTGAATGAATGTTAATGAGCTCTAATTTCCCTTACTGTCACATATTGTTAAAATCAGCTGTAATGATTCTACAGCCACCTGTCTGTCAAGCAAATAATTTATTTCAATCTCAAAAATGCCACAAAAAACCCAGAGAAAGTCCATCACTAAATAATTTTGTCTGCTTGCTGACTTTGAAATCTAATGATGTAAACTTTAGCATCATATTTAACGAGCTCTGAATTTTCTTGAAGAGATACAGTGAAAATGAGTGTCTCACACAGATGAGTTACATTATAGTGTCATTTCCATTTCAGTAGTCTCAGGAATTCTCTGGCAAATTATAAAGCTCATTATATTTTCCTTGAAAATATAATTAACTGTATCAAGTACAAAGATAAACTGTGTCAATGCAAAAAACCTGAAATATATCATGACAGTTACATACAGAGCAAATTGAATTTAATATCACCGTAAGCCTATCCATGCTACACTGATCCTGTTGCTGATTTCCTATATGATTTAAGAAATAAACCTATTTCAGAAAGCTTTGAAAGAACTGAATTCTAACGGATCCAGTTTAAGTTTTTCTCTTCATATCATTCCTCATGAATGCATTTCAAAAACACCTCCTTTGCAATTATCCTATTATTATATTTAAAATTCTGAACAAATTGGACAATTTTTCATTTAGGACTGCTTGGCCTCCTATTTCATATGTGAGACTCTTAGAAAGTATATCTGATAGGGAATAGGATGATGCCTCAATTCCTTCAGAATACAGACCAAAGAGGCTTGCACAGTAATTCCAATATTAAACAGAAACATGAATCCTGATGACAATTTTTAATGTGACTGATTTAATGTCCATTAAAAAGTCTGCCCCCAAGGCTTTAATGGCAGCAAAGCCAGACCATCAATTTTTTACTGTGGAAATCCAACCATGGACGTTCAAATTCCTGATTATGTGAATAAATCAGAATTTAAGACACTACAATGACCCAGCATAATCTTTTTTATCTATTTATTTCTTTTTCTAATATGAGGTGAAGGAAAATGTGGAACTTAAAAGGCAAGTTTCAGAAACTGGAAATTATTGTGGCAAAACAGGGAAAGTGGAAATTCTACTGAAGGATTTAGCAAAGGATCTGTCTGAAACTGGTGGCCTAGCAGGAGAGACTATGAAACAAACCAACAGCCCATGAGGTCCAGGCATCATATACCCAGGCAATCTCCAAGAAGCCATGAGTGAAATGGGCAAATTGCTGTTTGTGGTGTGTATGATATTCTGTTTGGAATTTCTTTGGTTCTTAGGATATCAGATTGTAAAGTAAGGTTCTGCAGATCTTTTCACATGATGTTTATGTCATGAAAACTTGTAGAAACTGTAGCAGAAAGAGGCAACACCTTTTTTTAGAGGAAGACCCCCACCCACCCACTGCTTCTGAAAAGCATATTACTGGTGTTTTCCAACAAAATGCTTGTGACAAGATCCAATGCCAAAGGCTAAATGAGTCTAAATAGCCATGGTATAAGAAGGAAACTCCTTGAACGGACAAATAATGGAAACAGTAAACATGGAATGAAGAACAAATGCAGGGTTTCACAGAAACTTCTGCTAAGCACTGTGCTTCTCAATAAACTGATCAATGACCTGAAAAATGGGTGAAAAATCAACTGGAAAGGGCTTGTAGAAGGTTTTGAAATACTTGAGACAAATATAAATTCTGAGTAAATGAAAGATGTCACAAAGCAAAAACAAAACAAAGCAAAAAAAAAAAGATTAAACTTAATATAGACAAATATTAAGTTACGTATATGAAGAAAACACCACAATCCAACCACAAAAAAAAAGTGAAGTCTTGCCCAAAACAGTGCATTAAATTTACATGCTCCTAGCTCATATAATTTTATGTTCTCACTTATAAAAAAGCAGGGAGACTAGCTGTAAATTATTCCATTAGACAACTGCTATGAGGTATGACAGAAAAAAATTCTACACTACAACATATACAGACATTGAAAACAAATGTGCCAGACTCATACAGATAGAGGAATGTATTCAAGGAGTCAGACATATTGTGATGAGCAGTTGTGTTTCCTGATCCTCTCTAACTCAGTACAGGTTTGCCCTGCAGTGAGTAATAATGTCTGGGAGATGATGTGGTACAGAGATTAGCATTAAAATGGACAAAAACAAATTAGCTGCTTCATATTAACTCGTCATTACTTCAGCGTCCTTTATTAGCTCTACACCATCTTAGCCTTTTGTTGTCCTAATTATCACTGCAGAAAGCCAGCAGTACATAGTGGCAACTTTTATATGCTGATTTTTCAGCACACATGTGAGTGGGTTTTTGTTGTGTTTTTTTGATTTGCACATTTGGGCAGGTTGTTTTAGCTTTCCTGGATAAAGCCATTTTTGTCATTCTAATGGCTAAGAGTGAGCAGAACATTTGCAAACATAAAATCATTTTTCCCTTCAGCTATAAATGTCAGATGATGAAGGATGCATAAAACTATCCTAGCAAGAAGATGGTGTCTTGTTCCAGAGTGTTTCTCCAAAAAGAAAGTGTGAAATGTCTTTTAAATTGGAAGATAGCAAAATCAAGATTAGGTTTGGCTGAATACCAATCTGGATTTAAAATGGTCTTTCAGTATAGACAGAGGCAGTGAGATACAAGTGAGAACATTCTGAGCTGTTTCTCCTATCATAGAAGAAAGAAAGAAACTGGTGCAACTCTTAGCTCAAAGTTAGGGCAAATAAAAATAATGTTTCACTTCAATTTCACACTCTAGTTTCATTGCAAATGAATGCTAATCACTTAGGAGAAATCTTTACATTTTTTTCTGGGAAAATTTTCCAGGGGCTAAATGAGCTTATTCCTTTTTATTATGGAAGCTGATTATAAAAAATTAATTACATGTATCAAGGAGCAATATGACCTCATAATAGATCAGATGAGAAGAACTTTCTCACAAGTACTGTACAAAATATGTCAGTCACAGCCGGTGTCTCACTGCCTTGCAAGTCTTACATCTTTCTCTAGCAGAAAGACGATCATTTCAGCTTCTTCCTTAAATATGTTACAGGTACTGCAATACTGGATGCTCTGTCAATCAGTGCAAATGTTATTTAAAAACAACAACAACAACAATCTACCTTCAGAATTCTTCAGGGCACAATATTAGTATCTCAGATTCAGCAGTGCAACTTGAGGCATTTAAATTGCCCCAGCCCTAATCCTAATGATAAAATAGATCAAAATAGCCACAAGACAAGCCATCCTTTCCGAAACTAGTTTTGTTACACTAAATTTTAACAATTTTATGATAATAAAGGTATACTTTTGAAGAAACTACTACTTTTTGGAATAATGCACAATGCAGCTGCTGAGACTGGAGAGCCCTTATGAAAATCAATATTCTGTGTTATATGAGACACAACACTATATGACTAGCTGGCCCTGTAAATCCTCTATCATGCAAAGTTTAATTATAAATAATTTAGCTGTTGTGTATAATATTTTCTCAGGTCTTCTTTATAAGAATGCCAAAGCAATTGCTTTTTTTCTCAATTTGGAAATTCACAGAGATATACTAAGTTCTTTGGACCACAAGCTTGTTTTTGTACTGAGTCATGCTCACGAAAGGTTCTGCTATATTGTTTTGGTTTATGGTAGTGTCTCGTGCCAGTAATACACTATCAAATGCATGCATGCCATTGTTTCAGACATTCAGCTGTCACATTAATAGTGCATTGTAAAATGGTTTATTTATTTTGGGGATTAATTTTTAATATAGATTAAAATAAGATACTTGGTGTACTACAAGGATAAACAATGGCTTCAGTAACTATTCTGCAAATTCTTCCCTTCTCAATCATGATGTGGATAAAATCCTGCCACTTCATGTTGATGTACTGGTCACCTAAAAATGGATATCCAGTCCTGTTTTGTAATCAATCAATTGACACCAACACATAAAATTAAGGCACAAATGTTTTTACCCTTTTAATTCTCATATATTACACTGCTTTCTTTTGCCATAAAATTGATCAGGTACACCAGAATTAAGTTAAAAGAGGAATAAAGATTTTGATGGTTCTGAAAATTCATGGTGCAAAATTATTTCTTCAAAACCTTAACTAATTAAAAGATGTTAACATAATATTTATTATATTTGTAGTTTAGAAGTAACACTGATGCTTGCAGTAGCTCTGTAAAAATCTTAGATATTATACATGCTCTGCAGATAAGCTATATTTCTGACACATTATTCAAAGCACAATCCCTGAGGGAAAAAAAAAAAAAGAAAGCATCTTTGTTTACCTAGGTCAATATTTTATAATGGAAGAATGACAGAATGAGAAAGAAAAGAAAGATTGAGAGAGAAAGAAAATAGAGAGAGAGAAGGGAGGGAGGGAGGGAGGAAG
>VXBB01017300.1:92430-168036 GCA_013399915.1 Illadopsis cleaveri
GGGGGGGGGGGGGAGGGAGAAAGGGAGGGAGGGAGGCCTTTATCCCTTTTATATAAGTAGATATCAATATATAAACTATCTATACTGTTAAGGGCAAGCCCAAACCCTTGCAGTCTGACTGCACCCATGAAAAAAAATACTTCTGGTAAGTTTTTTTCTCAATCTGCATAGATACTGTCTTGAAGATGCTATAGAAGCTACTCCAATATTTCATAGGAAAATTATAGATTCTTGCACAAGATTCTTCCAAGGAAGCTCAATGATTGAAGAACAAGTGTATCTCTTAAGGACTGGGGATAAAGGAACACAACCTGATTTTGATGTCACTTTTTTATTCCACAAGCTAAGCATTTCACCAGTGCTGTGAAAAGAAGCAGATGAAGCGAAAGTCCAAGGACTACAGACTGGAGGAAAAAAGAAATGAAAGATCAGCAGGAGCTACAAGAAAACAAGAAGCTTAAATATGAGTGAAAGATAAACAGATGCTAAGAAACAGATTGAAAAATCCAGTAATCAGAGTAATAGGAAATTGAATTTTAAATACATCTTAGTTGTTGTGGGGGGAAAAAAAATGAAAATATGCGTGCAGGATTAAGAGGGGATTTATTATTTTTCTGTCAGTTCTAGAAAGAAAAAGGTTTCTGGCATGTTAAAAATAAGACCATTGCTGATCAGCATGAACTAGTGTATCACTGCACTGCACTTACTCCATAAGTTGATCTGTATAACATTAGAGTTGATTTTAAAAAATCACCTTTAGGCATGGCACTGTATTGGTCTGCCAAGGCATACAGGCATATTACTGGAGGCACTTTGCCCTGGTGAACTGAAGAGGCTGAGTGTATCTGAAACTGCAGACAACAGCATCAGAATGACTGAGGGAAGACACTGGAGAAGAGCAATACTACCTGAAAGAACCAGCAAGAGGGCAACACTGGAATGAAGGCTTAGGAAAATACAAATATTTATAAGTATGCATTCATAATTACACTTGCTTTAGTAACAGGAATTAGGCTTCTGGCTGGTCTTAGCTCTAATTTCTCTTCCCTCAGGCTATTCTTCATCACTATGCTAGCATGAAAAGCACCAAGCCTCTCCTCTGACTAGCACTAAGCCTCTGCCATGGCCAGTGACAGGTCTTGGAGAGATGTGTCTGGGGACACAAACCACGTAATGACTGATACAGACTAATTTCTGAAGACTATTTGTGAACTCATTCACTATTACAAGTGATGAAAAGGGAAGGGGAAGGGAAATAGATTTAAAGATCAGAATTTCACCTGAGGGAACAAGGACTCTGAATAGGAATTCTGTTCACTCTGGATAACCTTTTTTTTTTTCTTCCTGCCTTTCGCAATGATTTTGACTCTTTATTCTATGGTAGCAGGACAAAGAGACATCTAAATACAGAAATTTCTTCATAAGACCAAACCGATAAGATAGTGAAGAGATCACTTTACCATACTAAAAACTACCTCAAAGCTGACTTTGCACTATGGGTCCTGACCAAATTGCACTATAAGAACAGATATCACAGAGCCTGACCACCTGCACAGTAAGTTGCAACTTGATTTTCATAGTCATTTGTGGGCTGGCATAGTAGAGAAAGATGTCATCTACAGCTACAGAAGCTACCTGTAGTGAGAATAAGCAGGTTTGGATATTTCTGATTCAGGTCCTTGAATCCCTGTAACTCAGAAAGCACTGTCTTTGTTTTCTGCCTCATTATGACTGGGCTACACAATGTCCGTCTGCACAATGAGAATGTACAGACAGCTATGGTTGTTCATTTTTGTTTATTAGTTTTTTCTCCTGATAGAAAAGTACACGTGGCATCGTGTTCTGAGACTTCTCTGAATGCTTTCAAGGAAAGAAGACTTTCCTAGGAATGTGACTGTGGATTTATATTAAATTTGCCAGAATCAGAAATAATTATACTAGGCAAATAAGATCTTGAGATACCACTTTCTTTGTAAGAGTAGCTCGAGAAAGACTGATCTTACCCCGTCTGCTGCCACCAGCAGGAGATGTTTGCACCAGCATATTTTATAAATAAAGGAGCTGCAAACTCCCCCTTCTCCGCATATATATGGTGTATATTTTTAGTCAATCTGTACAACTCACATAATATTGTTATTATTTTCAGAATTGTACTGAATAAATTAATAATATGAATCAATTAACAGAGATGCCATAAAACAGTCCATAGGAAATGTGCATTTTGCTATGCAAATGATGTTTTAGATCAAGCACCTAAAAAACCTGTAAGATCTAAACACTTTCTGAAAAAAACGAAATAATTGTATGAACTGGAATTTTTGTTTGGTTAAATTTCAAGTCAGTGTGTATATATATGTATGTATGTATGTATGTATGTATGTATATATAATATTACTGCTATTTCCAGTTCAGCAGCTTTTCCATCCTACTATCAATTATGTGCAAAGTGCATGAGAAAGGAATTCTATAAATGGGCAGAATGGAGAAATAGTCACTTATCCAGAAGTAATAACAATTGCTGCCTATGTTATTATTCAGAGTTTTTATTCCATATTTTCTTGTTCTGTTTGACCTTCAAATTTCATACATAAAAAAAATTTGTCCATTATGATGAAATAGCACCTAGTTCCAAAAATACATTTCTATCACTTTTTTTTTAACATACTGCTACAAGTCAATCATATGTCTTCAATTTATGGGGTATTTTTTAATTATAATTTTTTTCTCAAGAAAACAAGCTAAATAGGCAACATCTGTTCAGACACCTATGTAAACCTACAGCTATGAACTGTATGCATGTGTGATACTTTATTCTTCCAGAAAAAAATGTTATTATGGAAAAATGCTAAAAAGTAGAAAAATCATGCACAGTCATTTTAGAACTGTATGCATGGTACATGCAGATACATGGTAATGATTGCAATCTCAGATGCAACTTCAGTAATAATTTTTAAGAATTAAATTATTGAATTTATAAAAAGTCATGTAGTTCTCTATGTGCTTTCCTAACCTTAAATAGCAAATTCTATATTGAAAATACTATGCATCTGTTTATGCTCTACGTGGCTTTTAGTCTGGAAATGGGGATTGAAATTCCATGAGACTTCCTCTCACCAGATGTCACTTCTTTTTAGGTTTGGAATGTTCACAAAGTAGAATTTCTTCCATGACACTTATTTGTTCCTGAACTAAACCAAGGAATTTAGAGGTGTATAAAAACCCACTGAAAAGTTCAAAACATGTTAAACTGTTTTCTCAAGGCTATTTTGAAATAGGTCTTGGAGAGTTTCAATTTAGTTACTTGCTGTTGCCAACCTGTGGTGCCCTAAACCATGGAGCTGTGATGACTAGAGTAATAAAACAAACACGGGTTTTCAGCATAAGTTAAAATACTGACTGTTTACCTGAAAACTCAAGTTTTTGTTCAGAGAGATGGAAAAATTAACATGATTTTATAGAACCTACAGTTACCTGAAATTTCAGGATAATCACTTGGGAATGCTCAGACCTCAATTCCAACAACTGCATTAAAAGAAGTTTACAAAAAGTAGAATTAAACTGGAACAACTGAGCAAACTTCACTCAAAACACCCCATAAAGTTCTGTTTAAGATGCTTTCTTTCACAGTGGATGCCAGTTCCTAACAGTAGCAGGAATTAGAGCTCTTGCTTTAAGATACCTGCAACCATTTGTGAATGGAGGAGGAACTACTCCCTCACTTTCTCTTTCCAAATACAAAGAAGTGGTTTTATCCAGGCATGAGGAGTCACATTTAGCAAATATGATTTATTTTTGTGTGGCCAGTAGTCAAGCACTCAGTAAATTGTTCAGTTGGACAGAAAAGAGAGAAAAAACAATATTCTGCTTGCTTGTTCTTCTTATGGAGCATGGGACTGGAGGAAAACCACCACAGAATTCTGAATTGCACAGCATGTGTGACTGTTCTTATTAGGGCAAGATAAAAGACACATTTATGTCCTTTCAGCTTTGTAAAATCCAGTCAGAGATAGATCTTCAGGAACCTAATTTTGCAGGCAAAATTGCAATGTATGTCCAAATTTAATTCTGAAAGAATGTGTTTTGTCAAAAATTTTTAATGACACTCTCTCTGCTCTGTTTAACTATCTGTTAAATTCCAATTTACATGTTTTTCTATTTTCATGATATACACACGTGTGATTACTAACTTGAAATTAGTTCTGACAGGCCATAGAGCATATGAAAAGGCAAAGTCTCAGAATTAATGCTCTTATCTTTTCCTCTGCTGAAATATCCAGTTTCTTCAAAACTAACAGTAAAGAACTGCACTTGCACTTACTCAAAGACAGATAGTTTATAAATTATTACACCAGTACCTATTTCTATATCCCTTTCACACCAAAGGGTCACTTCAGTGCATTGCAGGTACAGTAAAGGTCTGTAGAAAAAGAGTTAGATGAAACCAAAGCAGTAAAGAAAACTTATTAAACACTGTTGGATTGCACATTTCAGTCATCCCTTCATTTAACCAGTCAATGGAGAGTGGAATTTCTTTGGATCTACTTTTTTCTTTCTTTTTTCCTGGACATTTACACTTCTGAGAAATAGAGACAAGAATTCAAAGAAATAGTAATATGACTCAAAACCACATCATAACTACATTTCAACAAGTTAGTGCAAGATTCCCCCTAAATATAAATGATAAAAAATATGTATGTATGTATTGACATTATAACATGAAAACGTAATGGTCAAAATTAGTGATTAAAATCCACTTAACATTTAACACTGATTGGAACATATTTTTTGCACTAAAACATGTCTCCTGCGTTGTACAAAAGTAGCCTGGCAGGGTTAACAAGGAAAGAGACAATCTATGAAAAACGTTTGTGTCTGTTCTGTTCCTCTGCTCTGGTGAGACCCCAGCTGCAGTGCTGCATCCAGCACAGCATCCTCAGCACANTTTGGGTTGTTCAGCTGGGAGAAAAGAAGGCATCAGCATGACCTAATTGCAGCCTTCCAGTACCTGAGGGGAGCTACAAAAGGCAGAGGGACTTTTTTACAAGGCGATGTAGCGATACAAAAGGGAATGGCTTCAAACTGAAAGAGAACAGGTTAAACTAGATATTAGGAAGAAATTCTGTTCTGTGAGGGGGGTGAGGCACTGGAACAGGTCACTCAGAGAAGCTGTGGATGCTCCATCCCTGGAAGTGTTCAGGGCCAGGTTGGGTGGGGCTCTGGAGGAGCAACCTGGTCTAGTAGAATGTGTCCCTGTCCATGGGCTGGAACTAGATGACCTATAGCTGTCCCTTCTAACATGGGCTATTCTATGATTCTTTTTAAGTCTGTTTTGATAAAAATGGCTTCAAGTTGGTAATTTCATGTTTAGGACTATGTTCCCTACAAGCAGAAAAAAAACAACACATCAAACATTGGTTAGCTGCTTGAGCAAAGAAGTAAGGAAACAAACTGCAAAAAATAAATTACATAAAACCAAAAAACAGTGGTCTAGCTCATAAACTCAGAAAAGATTGTGATGAGCTTCAGTTGTTCCAGAGCCTAGTGACTGAATTGATGGACTAGGATATTCCAGCTGTCAGAAAGTTGTCAGGAGAAACGGTGGAAAATGCTAGAAATGTCTGTGTCCCCCGCAGCTGTGGAATTAAATGTTATTTACAGAGCCGGCTGCAAATGATAACACTTTTTCTAGAAAAATCTTGAAATCTGTGAAAAACCAAGAGGGAGGGAGGGATGAACAGTTTGCTGGGAAGATAATTTCCTCTGCAGTTGCCAACACAGTTAAGATGACATGGATATTTTCCACATCACTCTTCTAATTTGTAACGACACCCCTTGAATGTTTTAAACAGAAACAGATGCTTCTGTCTTAAAGTTATTTTGTAAAGCAAAAGAGAAACAGAACCATGGACAAGTGGATGTGTTGGTCTTTTATGCTGAGAAGAATTGATCTTGCAAGGATTTCATTGGTGGAATGAAAACTATGATAGCTTAAAAACTCCTCTGAGCTTAGAACAGTAATCTATACAGGATAATGTAACAAGATAATTGTCCTTCCCAAGCTTGTTCTTCCATTCACTGATAAAGACTTTTATGAGGAACAAAACCATATTATGAGATGGAACATATCATAGGAAGATAGTTACATGGAAAATATTTTCCTGCTCTAGTGCTGCCATTCATGCTATTATGCAGATGAAGAACAAACCATGTCAGACACCTTCTCCCTCTACTGCTCAGTCTGTATTTGTTGAATAAGTAAATCACCTCCCTGTACCTCTGTTTCCATTCTTTGATGAGCAAATTCCTCAGGTCAATAACTCTTTTCAGTATACACCAGAGGCAACAAAGTGGAGCCAAATTGATATCTGGGAATTTTAGGCATTAAACCTTGTAAACAATAATTTACAATGAAGGGAAGGGAAAAGCAAACTAACAGACAGATATACAAGTCTTACACAGCACAGAGGCCTTTTTCAAGTTTGTTGGAAGCAAATTTCGGTGTTTCCTTTTTTGTAGTCTCAAGTAAGTACCAGAACTGCAAAATCATTTCTAGATTTCCTTGATACTGTAATTTGCTCATGTTCAGTGCTCTGTCATTTTCAGCCATTCCATGATCCTGCATGTTTATATTTCTTTGTTCCCTTGAAGAGCACGTGTAACAGCATTATGATCTCCTCCTTGAAAGAAGATCATACTTGATACTATAATGCTGGTAAATAGTGATAGCACATGCTTGTTTGTTTTACGTCCCTTTATACAGGCCATAAAAATGTACATAATTAGAAAATCATTATAGTCTGCTGTTCAATACCTCTGCAGTGCAAAACAATTCTAAGCAGTTGCTACTAAGTAAAGGGAAGATCTGTAAGAGTAAGACAACAATAACTGGGAAAAAAGTTCAGTCATGCAGCACAAAAAATAAATTAAAACCATGAGTGGGTTTCAGGAGCAACCACAGTATTCACTTCAAAAAGGGGTTTTTGTTTGATAGACTTTTCACAGTCACATACATGGTTTAAACTTGGTTTGCTTGTAATTATTTTGAAAATTCTTCCTGTGATTTCATGTGAGCTTCAGCAATAGAGAATCCACAATTTGATTAGACTGCAGTCTCATTAAACATCTATGAATAAACAGCTTTTTACCCCTTCTCGTGTCATACTCCTTTCTAATTGAATTAACTTCACATTCTTAAAATTAGGTTAGGATCTTTTTAAACTCATCTACAAAACAATCTCATACCCAGGAATTCTTAAGTGGCATTCTTAAGTAATTCTTAAGTTTCCCTACCACTATCTACTCACTAGATATGGGAAAACTCAACTCATTTGTTCAAACACCATTGCCCAGGCCATACCTTTTCAATATCTAGGATAGTAACTATGACTTAGGAGCTACAGGAAAACTGATCTTCAAGCCATAGGCCAGGCATAATACTCTAGGATGGCACAAATCTAGTCTTGGTGACAGTCCCACTCCACTAGACCTTTACAGTCTGTGTTAGAAATATGTTTCCCTTCTCACACCAAGTACGAATTGTGCATATGCCAGCATCAAGCCATGCACGACTCAGCAGAAGGGCTCTGCCTGTTCATTCTTGAAATAACATTAGCTGAATGCAGCTGAATAGTTACCCTACAACTTACTACTTCATCAGTAAGAAACTGCCATCCTATACATCAAAAAATAGTAAGACATGCAATTCTTTTTGAGTGAATGCTCAGAATTTTCAGAAATCTGGAAAAATTTACTCAGATAGTTTATGCACCACTATGTAACAGAAACATACAGATGAAATAGAAATATATAATGAACTAGCAAAATGTTTTTAATTGTCTAAAAGTACCTGCATGAACAGTAACTTCATTATGAACTTCACCTAAATTTCATTTTTTAAATATAAATAGATATTCACAATGAAGACGATACAAAAGTGGCAAAGCAAGAGGTGAACTCTAGCATTTGCTGTTGCGCTTTATGGGAGTTCGAATGCATGTTTTGTCTCAAACATCTTTGTTTTTGAAAGCATCCTTTTGGATTAACGTAGCATGCTGGTAATTGACATTCTCTTCTGTAACATACTAATGACCCTGTTTTGTCTTGTTACCAATTTTAGTCAGAATAGAAACCTGCTTCTTGCCTGAGCAGAGAAAGAGGACAGTATTGAACATTAATTTTAGAAGTTAATTGAAAGAGTAACTCTTTGGAGTAGTATGCAGTGACAGTCTTTGCTATCCCTCTGCTGTCCTGAATCTCTCTCTGGTTGAAAAAATCTGCTTATCTTTAATGGACAAAATGGAAATGGGCCTGGAGCCAGGAGATGCCCTTCTCCAGTGAGGAAAGAAGAAACAAGTTAAAATACTGCAAGTTTTCCCATAACAACCTATCCACTTTCTGAGCTGATTGCTTCTATTCAGGCACATAGGCTGGATTTCCAGTGGCAAGAGTGAGGGCCTGTTAACCCCAAAGTCATGCTTACAGTGAGGAGAGTAATAAATCATGGAGTGTTTTCTCAATAGAAATAAAGCACACACCAAAAGGAACAAAGATGTGGCTTGCTAGCTAAGGGATCGTGGGAAGAAGCATTTGGGGGGGAATCAAACAAGGCTGTTTTGAGTAAGATCCCACAGGGATTAGCAAGGCCCAATGCTATTTGACATTTACACCAGTGATCTGAAGGCAAGTATTAAAACACTGCTCATAATTCTTGCAGATAGACAGACTGGTGGAAAGCTAAAGAGTGATCAGTCCAGCTACAGCAAGAAGCACCCTGGCTTTTCAGAGGAGTCCCACTGGTGGCTAAGGTCATGCTTTTTGAAAACTAGAACAATAAATACAATGCATTTTTTTAATCTAAACAAATGCAGAGTTGGACACCAATGATCAAAGAATGCAATCAATACCTAACATTTGGGAGAATCCTGGGAACAGTAGGAAAAAACTACCACTGCCTCTGAATATAAGCAATAATGAGAATGGAATGTTGTGTCTGGGCCTGGGATACACATTCTGAAAAAAATGTTGAGAAACTGGAAGGTTCGTGACAAAAGTAATTGAAATAAAAAGAGAGATGTTTAAAAACAGAGAAAAACTCATGTATGAAAGTTGAAGCCAGACAAGTTAAATTATGAAAAAGTCTCCAGCAATAAGGGCAATTAATCATGATAAATTACTGAGAAAAAAAAAAAAAAGAGTGGATTCTCTGCCTCTTGCTCATCAAGAAAGAAAGATAACAGCCAAATGAAAGTTACTTGGCCCAAACATGCACAAAAATTCAACAATTTTAAAAGCTAGAGACTGTTCAGGAAATTAAAATGTCAGAAATGTTGCTGGAACATAAATGAGGATTTCTGCAATCAGAATTCAGACCGTTGGGCCATACTACATTTCACAACACTACAGTAAAGAATGCCGAATTACCAGAAAAACAGGAGTCTGACTCTTCTGATCATGCCGTAAACAATTCCTGGTTTATTATCCTTACTGTTGTGAATATCGAACACTATTTTACTGCTATAACCTCTCCTCTGCCTCCAAATGAAGAGATTCATTAGTAAAAACATGCTATTGCGTCAATAATGAATTTTACCATCTCTTAGAATTTCTGATAAATTTTCTGTTGTGGCAAAAAGAAAATTTTATTTCAAAGCACTTTTTTTTGAAGGAAAAAAGAGACTGAAGTTAAAGAAGCTTTACATTGAGAACACTTTTTAATATTTATGGACGTTATTTGTTCTTAGTTTGTATCTTTCTATATTTCTACAGAAAAGAATATATTTCTATAGAAAATTCAGTGTGTCCAATTAAAAAAAAAAAAATAGATTAAGGATTTTTCTTCAATCCTTTAAATAAATTATTCCAATAAACTTTCAGTCACTAACTTTTTTCCAGATTTTCAGAAAAGAGACAATAGGCATCATCTGCAGGACAGTCTTTAAATAAATATTTCCTGAAGTAGAGCTGAAGCAACATGACTGGTAAAGCAGCATGCCTATTCTGGGTGCCTTCCTTTAGGTTATATTACTCAATGCATCATGCTGGTTTGATTCAGTCTACTAGTAATAGAAGTTTCTGACACTGAAAATAAGTTTCAAAAAGAGGTGTTTATTGTAAGCGACAAGGAATAGATCTGCTTCCAAAAGTGCATAGTCAGAGAGTCAGGAATATATTGTCTGTATATTGCAACTCTTGAAAACAGCCTGACAGAAGGAGGAAAATAGACCTCTTCTTTCATTGTTTTTCACCTCTTTCATGGAATGATTCTGTTTAATTCATAACATACCCAAGCAGAATCTGAACTTTCTGTACTTACATTCATAAATGTTTCAAAAATATTGCAGGATATTCTGTGATTACCACATTCTTCTATATAGCTTCTGTCTCTATTCCTCATGCTTTCATTCTAATAGATATTTTTTCATTTGACTTGTAAGCAATTGAAAATTCACTGACTCACAGTACTGCTCCATCTTTGAAGAGCTGCAGAATTGTTTATGTAAATACAGTTCTATGAACAGCTAGTCTGTCTGCAATTCCTGTAAAACTGCTGTGACACGCCATGTGATTGTTGTCAAACCACAACTGTCACAAATATTATAGACTCAGTCTAACCCTTTCCAGACTGAGGGATTTATAACCTCACTTATACGCTCCACAAACTGCACATTAAATCTTTTCTGTTAAGCGTCAGAATAAAAGAATAGCAAAGCATGACTCACAGCCTTGAAAAAAACATGACCCTCTCTTGGGGAAAAAGTACACGCAATCTCTACAGGATCTGAGCTGACGCCATGCAAGAGGAGGCTGGCATGACTAAACAGTAAGAATCTATACCAGCTGCTATTACCAGAGCTTTTGTTTGTATAATATGAAATATGGACCTGTCAATGGTTAACTGTTCATAGGAGGTATAAATAGTCCTGTTGGATTTTGCATTCCAAGCTTGTAAGTTTTGTATCTCATATTGTCAGTGGCTACTCACCCTGCAGAGGGAGGTGAGCCACAGCCTCCCCCAGGCAGCCCTGCTACACACCTGGGTGTGCAGACATGTGTGCTACCATGTAATTGAACTTTTGCTAGTGACACAGATGGCTGCACACACATTCCTCACAATCTTGAGAACTGATCTTCATGCCTGACAGACTCTTGATGACCATGCTAACAGTTGCTTGTGTAAGTGACAAAATTTGTGCCCTCATGTCTAAGGTCCTCCTAAGAAGGAAGGAGACAGAGGGCAGCTGGCAGGGCCAGAGGACAGCTGACCACAGCTGCTCACCTGCTGGGAACCCTGCTTCAGCATTTCCTCTAGGACATAGAAACAATAAGGGGGGAAATTTCTCTATTCCAGACAGACCAATCAAGTGTTGTTACACTGCACTTCACAAAACTCTCCTCCAGTCCAAATAAGGAAAATTTAATCATTTGTGTAGGTGATGTGCCATACAAACCTGGCCTGACAAGGGCATTGTGTGTGGTTTGTGGTCTGATATTACTGTGCATAAACTGAAACCCCAAGCTACAATGTTGTGGGCTATGTGACCCTAGTACTACCCTATACTCTGCTTCCCTAACCCCTTCACACTTCCAGCTGTGCAGGCCCTGCAGTTGAGGCAGCATGCCTACTGCAGTCTGCCAGCAAAACCATAGATTTGTCATTTTACCACACTGCTTTGAAGAGTCATAACAGATTTACTCAATTTTTCTACAGCATTAGTATAATTCTCTTCAGAGGTCCTTTGTAACTACAGGTGTCAGGCGTTCAGCTATCACTTTCATTAGATCATTGCAATATGGGCCATTAACCGTTCTCTTTATCACCTCCTTTGCCCATTTTAAAATTCATGATGTATTAAACCTCTTTAGCACAATATACCACTTTTACTATGTTTAACTAAAAATTACCCTTAAGGCCTCAAACACATAAATCACTGCTTTCCCTCCCCCATGTTGTTTTGTTTCAAAAAATGTATGTAGACATACTACAATCTGAGTAATCCAAGCAAGGGTAGTAATGAGCGTAATAATGAAATAATTTAACTTTCATTCAAATTTTCACTGTCATTCTACACCATAAACAAGAATGGGGGAAAAAATTCTTTAGCAGTTACTTTACAACTAATATTACATATTATGTAAGAAAATAAGAGGGCAGATTAAACTCATATTCACAAGCTAACTGTGTCAGCCACCAATTCCATCACTCATACATTGTTCTTGTGGCTCATCTCAGCACCCATGTCAACTTTAAGATTTAAAATTTATGTTGCAATATAAAGAAAACTCATGAGTTAATTGTGGAGAGATGGTGGGGAGGACAATTAGTATTTTTTATTTTTAAAAAACAGACTAAAGTTTGTGTTCTTACCTGCAAAACGCTGCTTATACAGTTATTTCAGAAGCTTCTATTGTGGCAAAATCAGATCTAAATGTTTATATAGTATTGTCTTTTTCCTGTTTTTATTTTAACCTCCTGCTGTTTTGACAGTTTCCTTTCAACTTTTAATTATCTCAAGCCACCTAGCTCTACATGAAAATGCTCAGGATCTATGTGCTGCATATTTAAATGCTCACTCATGAATACATTGGATGTAAAGTGCAGAAGCAGAACCAAAACACAGAGTCATCAGTTTAGGGAAGTTAATATATTCTAAGATGCCATGCTGTAGCACTAGACAAAATTGCAGCACAATATTACTTTAATACTGCTAGCACATTATGAATACTATGTCCTTATAGGAGGTTTCATCCCCAGGCAGAAATAAGCAGTAGTTAGCTGTCTCCTAAATAGACAAGAAAGTGGACATCAATAGACCAATACAAGGTTATCATACTTGCTTCTGGCTATAATAGCATTTTGATGAGTAGTTTGTAGATTGCCTGAGACGGCAAAATTATAGAAAGGCACACAATCATTAACATCATCCAAAATTATTTCAAATCCCTAGGAAATTCAGGAGATTCAGAGAAAAGTACTTTGCTTACATGAGTTTAGAGCTGGATGTTTATTCAGGTGTCCAAATCTAACATCTAGGTGCTAATTTGCATTATTGAAACTGACTCAGACAAATTTGAAATCCCTAGACTCTAGCAACATCTCCAAGCAGCTACAGCTCCATTCTGGAGCATGTTTTCAGCCACCTAAATCTGTTCATTACTTACTGGTCATCTCATACCAAGATCCCAACAGCATACATAAATTCCCCAACATCTCCCATAAGAAACCGCTCCAGGGGATGTGATCAAAATATATAACTTGCAGAGACTGAACGGAGGGCTCTTTTAGTCAAAACTAGAGTTTGGAAAATGTGATCAAAGTTGCTTTCTTGGAAAGCAAGACAGATAAAAATTCCCATAGTGGAGAAGGGATTTGAAAGCAAATGTCTAATTTCCCAATAGATTGTTTAACTCCTAAATTACTGGGCTTGCAGTCTGAACTCATCTTTTAAGCTGTTTCACCTGGCTGCAATAATTAAATACACACTGAACCATGCAATGCACAAGAACTGTTCCCCAGCTGAAGATTTGAACAACTCCTATAGGAGACTGAAGATTTTTATCTCATACCCAAGGTAAAATTGATATCTGAAACATAAAGAACTAGGCTGCAGCATGAAATTTTTGAGTCCACCTTATGCTTCATACTTTTTCCTGCAAGATGACTCCAATTATTTCTCCACTAAGACTATCTGTACATGGTGTGAAGTCATCATCTATTATTCCAAGGCAGAAAAAATAATTGGCTAAATGCAAAGCCACAAGTGTCTGAGGAGAGAGGTAGGGGAAGGAACATGAGGTCATGTTTAAATTATAGCTTTATGTCATGCTGGTTTTGTTTTGGAGGTTTGGTGGGTTTTTCAGTTTAAAAAGGTCTTTGTTTACTATGTTGAACTACATCAAATACATATTATTCCTCCATGTAGCTGGAGTTTAATTTGATGTTATTAATTCTACAGGGTAGGAAGGCCTTAGAAGTTATGTATTGAACCCAACCAATACCACCCTGCTCCTTTTCTGGTTCTTGATGATGCCATTACATGCTGGGTGGTTTTGCTATTAACCTTTTCAAAAAAACAAATACATTTTTTTCTTTTTCAAAAGCCCCTTAATGTTATGCTGAGCTATGCTTGTACCTGCCACAACTCTCCATCATTTGTGAATAAGCACTACCAAGCCTTGCACAAATGGGAAAATTGGAGGATGAAAAATACATATTTAAAACGTGGTTTTTTAAGGCCAGAGTCAGCCATTATTATTTAATAAAATTCTCCAAAGCTAGAATCTGATACTAAGAAACTTTTCTTTATACTTTCAGGTTATAAGTGTGGACTAAACCAGTAATTTCTCTATTTATATCTCTTACCATGCTTTGGATGGGGACAAAAAAATGGCTCAGGATTTTCTGTGAAACAGATAAAATGAAAGAATACTTATTAAACGCAGGCGGACAAGGACACAAGTCAGAAGGATCTTTTAATAACTCATGACAAGTGTGAATGTGACTGAGAAACTTCATATGATCAGATGACAAGCCTAATTAGGAGCATGCTGCTAAGGCAAGAATTGCACATTTCACAAGATCTTAAGGAAAGAATATTTATTGGTCCATAGCAAGGAAAAATAAAAATCCTGACACAACACCTTTCCCAAATGTGCAGCTGAGCTAACCTATCTCTCCATCTATGTGCCTTCCAAACAATCTCTTGCTCCCTTAAAAGATTTCACTGACACTTGTCAGGTTGTTTTCTAGCAGTTAGGCCTAGATTTTTTTCCCAGGTTGCTCACAGAAACAAAATCCATACCGTGATAGAGATGTGGTCTGGTGAGAAGCTGTTTGGAGTTTGTGATCTTTTACTTCTGCTCTTCATATTTAACATACACCTACATCTACAGAAATGGCTCGTGCAGGATTTATGCAAGTGCAGGGTGAAGGGTGGTTGCTTTTTTAAAAGAAAAGATTGAAAATCAATAGAAGCACACTGTGAGATAAGCTAATGCTCCAAAGATAGCACTTTAGGTACATCCGAACAACTGAAATAATACCACCCAGAATCATTTTCTTTCTGCCTTCATAGAGCTGTATGGTGATCAGCTATCTGTCCTCGAGACAAACAAGGAAACTCATAGCTCAGGGCAACCAAAAATTAAAAAGCGCCTTTAGGGTGTCTTTGCATTTTTCCAAGTCCTTATACTGGAAGACATCTTCAGTGCCGAGAAAATGTAACCCAGACAGGTGACCTGTTCAAGTCACAGCAGCCTTCGTGAACTGAAGCACTGCCCTCTTTGAGTTGTTCTCTGACACAGTAAAAGGGTCTGTTTATAATCTTTACTCAGCTGGGATTCCTTGCTTAACTGCTTGTTAATCCTGCATAAGTACCATGCATCTGACTGGGGAATGGCTTGTTTTAAAATCACTGACTCTTTGTGTACAAGAGGAATATCCACAGTATGGACTGTCTGCTAATACCTTTGCGACATCTCTAGATTGCTCTGTAGCTTCACCTGCAACCTACAGCAGGTAACATTGTGATGTAAGGTAAATTGCTGTAAGTATATTCAACATACTCTTATGGGCTAGAGCATAATGGAAGCAAAGGTGATGTTTGTTGCAGAAAATCTGTAAAGGAAATAGTAATAGTAGGCACCTTGGAAACAGGGCATGGGGCAGGAAACTCCTTTACTGTGAGGATAAAACCCAGCTGTCAATGATCTCAAGCTGCAGATAGAGAACTATAGGAGCTGCTGTTTGGGAGAGATCATGATTTCACAGGGAGAAGGAAAAGAGATCCCAATCACACAGAGAGTATTTTAACTGCTTCTCCATGACCCTCACTAACTCAGAGACAGCCTGCCTGCAGGCAGGGTCTGCAGGGAGGAAGTGGCTGGAAGTTTTTTCCTGCAAGTGCAACTCTCTGAAGTAATAACATGTGTTGATCCTCAGTCTTATGACTCAGCTGTGAAGACCAGTTTAGAGTTTTTGTGTTTCTCATACATCTTCATTTAGGGACGTTCTCTTAAACATAGATATATGCGTATATATATATATAAATATCCTGGTTTTACTAAATTAATGGAAGAAGCTAAAATACAGGCTGAGCATGAGACCACAGTGCATGAGAACACAGTGCTGCTGTGTAACAGAATAACACAAGTGATGAGAGCAATGGGATTTATTGCAAAGAAAGGAAAAGAGAAGGGAGGCATCTATGCAAAGACTTTGCGTGCATTAACTTAATGCTTGTTTATATAAAACACATTAAAAGATGACAGATTTGTTCCAAGTAAGTACACAAATCTGTTTGTTTAGATTAGCAGCAGACTAACATAATTTTGACAAAACTTTTGATAAGTGCATTGGAATGCACAGAAAACCAGCACGCACACTGGTCTGTTTTTCCAGTAAATCTTTAGGAGAACACATACAAGACCTTACATAATTGGTAATTTTTGGGCACACCATGCTCTCAAAAACACGTGATCTCTTAGAAGCCCCAGCTGTCTTCCTTGAACTTCACTCCTTTCAAATGAGAGGATGACATGCCACAAATAGCACACGGTAAACACAGCAACGAAAGAAAAAACAACCCCCCAAACAGTGTTTCACTTCACTCAGGCATGAGTAAGGCATGCTTTGATGCAATTGCATCTTATCTTTATAATTTATGTTCAAGTAGCTTGCAGCAACCAGAGACAAATGAAACCAAAGACCTGAACATATGTAACTTACACTTAAAACGATAATAAGGATGGCTTTTTATGAGCATCATAAAAAGCAGTAACCAAACAATCACAACTGACTAATGAACTGATCTGGGGACTTGGAAGAAAGATTTCTGTAATAAAAACTGGTACTACAACACTACATTGTCATGTTAATTAGGTACGTAACAGTTGGTAGGCAAAGCAGTTCTCTGACTCACTTCAGTAGTACAAAGAAGGGAACAGAACCCCATGGCTTTTCTTAGACACAGCATAATTTGAAAAATGGGAGCAACTCTGTAAGTATGATTAACCAAATGGACTACCATTTTTTGGACAAGATCATGAACAAGGCTACATAGGAGTGCATAGAACATATGCAAATGTATGCTTAACTAATATTTAACTGATCTGATTTTTGAAAATTTGTCTGAGGTAGACAATGAAATACAGCATGTAAAACTAATTTGGGCTGTACTTTCTATTTAAGGTGCTTTTGGGGAAATAAAGCAATCTAGTCATACAAGGGTTTTTAATCTATGACTGGTGAATCATCAAAAGGAAATAGACATTTTTTGATAATTAAATGTTCTGTCATGATGCATGCAGTCTGAAGCTAGAGCACTGTTTTGTGATCTGGGAAATCTTGCACTTTTTGTGAACCTTTTGTAAATCCCCTTTGTCTCTTCAGTGCTTGCAAAACTGCAAAGAAATCATCACAAAACCCAGAGGAAAACTGTGTTCCTGCTCACATTTTCATGTTGAATACAAAATTTACCCTTGGAAATTTCAATAAGCAATGCGTGCTAAACTGCAACCAACTGTAAACCCACATGAAGAATTTTTCAAGACAGCATCTCCTGACTAGCTGTTGAAGCAAAAAAACATGCAAGACATGAAGATAAGCCTCCTGCCAGGAGTAATTTTATCTTTTACAGTCTTTTTTTAAAGATACTGAAGCACCTTAAAGAAATTATCATGCTTTTTTGGGGTTTTTTATTAATTTTACTAGAAAATTTATATTTCTCTTACATTCTGCAAAAGTGCTGTCACCCTCTCCCAAAACAAATCCTAAGAAAATTCAGCCTGAGGTATTTACCCATCTAGAAAACTTCATGTCAAATGTTACTAGATATAAGGAAAAGATATAGGGAAAAAATCACCTGCATATAAATACAAATGCATTTGTATCTTTATGTGACATTCCAGGCACAAAGAAATAGGTCTCGTACTGGACAATACCTTGTCTACTAGATAGATTGTATTTTTCCCTGAATGAGCACAATTTACAAAGTTCCAATAGTTTCCACATCCTTAGTATTTTGCTGTGACCTACTTATTTCTATTCTTCACAGTCAGAAAATAGCCACTGGATGAAGGAAAGTTAAATAGTCATTATATTAAATTTTGCAAACCTGCCAGGGTAAATTGGGGGGGAAGGGATGAAATAGGAAAGAAGAGGAAGAAGCTCAAAACAAAGCACATGAGCCCCTTGAGGCTGAGCATCAGACCCAATTAGGTTAATAGAGTTTTACTGATTCGCTCCAGTTGCAAAACTGGTTCAAGTCTTTGTGTTCAGAGATGCAAGAGTAACAGACTGTACCTTGTTCCTAGCTGAGCTTCGGTTCCAACTGTACCTTGTTCCTAGCTAAATATATAGTGAAGAATATGCCTCACACTCCTGTCACTAGAATGCTTCTGGATACTTCTCCCAGTACAGTGATGAATTACTCTGATCAAATGTCTTAATCGTGCTGTTCTTTTAACCCTTCCAATCCTAACACAATATTCACATATCTTTGCTTCTCAATTCTGTCTCACAGCTCTAGCTGCAAATCAAATCCTGCACACAGTCACCTTCAGTGGTTTCTCAGCATCTGGCTCTTTGGATGAGTCAGAGGTCATTGCTCTGGGTGGTGTCCAGCCTGCAGTTTGAACATTATGAAATTACAGCATACTTGAAGCACTTGATGAAAAAACATCTTAGTTTGCCATCATGGTACATGTAGCTATCAAACAGCATTAGAAGTATACATATGCTGTCAGCATTTTCACCACTTTGGTTTCTAGACTAGTGCAAGTTGTACATTAATATCTCAGTAATTAAAGTGCTAGTGGCTGGTCTACACCAACGTTCCTATAAAAGCAAGGGAAATAGTAAGACTGAAATAAATAAAGACTGAAAAAACATGTCTGGTGCCCCTAAAATAAATCTTCACTCCAAGTTAATTATGGTTTTCACAAGTCTTCTCTAACTCATCTGCTAACCAATAAAAACACTCAGATCCAAGCCCTAGGTAAGTCTGAGAGAGAGATTTGACCTCAGTCTACTTCAGTACAAGTTAAGGATTCAGAAGTTGACTGCCCTCCAGAGCATTCACTGAGGCTTCCCTCCAGCTCAGCTACATTCTCCTGTTTCCTCTTTCTCCTCTTCTTTATTAGAAATGCCTTGCATTGGCTTTTTACATCCTAGTCTACTCATACATATTTCTACATACAGGGAATTTCAACTGAGAAGCTTGACCTGACAAGTCCTCCTTCTGACCGGCTGCCCACAAGCAGAAAGTAAAAAAACCATGAAGATTCTGGACAACCTCATAAAGTGACTAACAGTAGGGCTTTTGACTTAGGAGAAGCATCAGGATGCAGCAGTTCTACCCAAAAATTTCAAGCAACAGGAAATAGTTATCAGAGGATGCCTCTTTGAGCAAATTTTAAAAAATCAGAAAAAAAGTTTTTCAGAATGCACATGGACAAGATATGGCTTATAAATTTAAAGGAATACAACAAGAACTAACTAAGAGGAGTTTGACCCTTTCCCTGTCTCACTGGCTACATTTCGATGAGAAAGCAGAGATAGTGAAGAAATAGCAGCTCCAAGAACAAGTGAAGGCAGAGATGTGGGATTGGTGTCCACACCCACTCTGCTGACAGATTTGTGGCTCAGAGATTTTTAAGAATACAATGAGAGAGAAAAAAAATCAGAAGGTGTTAATTCCTACAGCAAGGGAAGAACCAGGTAGGAGCAAAATTATAACATAAAGCAAATCTTGCTCCTGTTAAAATGTCATTTTGCTGTTGTCATTAAACTTTGAATAACTATGGTTTCCCACTCTTACCTCCCAGAGAATCAAGAGAGACTGGGAGCAAAAGTAAGGATAGAAACAGCAAACAATTCTTTTTGGCAGAACCATGTGCAGTAATTAATACAATCTGAGCAGAATGTACAAATACAGGCACACTTGTCTAGATATGATTTCTATGTGAAGCTGTTAACATTAATACCAGTACTGAGTAATTTTAAGAAAAAGTCAATGTATTAAGGCTGCTATTACGTATGCCACTATTCAAATCAAAAAATTTTCAAATCTTCTGGTATTGCAGGTCTGAAAATATACCAAATGTTGACAGGACATGAAAGAAAGATTCACCTGCATTTCTTTTATGCTTTTGTTACTCTCAAGACTTCTTAGGGCTTAAACTCTATCTAAGTCATCAGAACACTTCAAAAGAAATGCCTGAAAAGCCTCTTTCAGTCTAGACCTTGAAGAATATAACACCTAGGCCACATTATAGTGCAATTGATGCCTCAGTTATTGCTAGGATCCCTTATAGCTACTGCAAAGTCCCTGCCCTGTTTCTGGATGAATTGTTCCTAATTTCTGTTTATCACTTCTTATCCTATTCTGTGGTTAAACTAGTTGGAGCAGTTTCTGAGCAGAGAATCTAAGCCTAAACCTCAAGCAAATAAAGAGCTAACCTTTTCTCTATTCTGGGACTCAGTAACATCAAGAGGAAAAATTTCTTTTCCACTAGAAAATTTCCAGAATAATAAAATATCATTACACTGCTTTTCACAAAACTCTGTTCCAGTCAAGACAAGGTATGTCCACAGGAGTGTGTGTGTGTCAGCAAGAGGAACAAGAAACCTCAAAGAAAAGAGAAGTGGTTGTAGGCAAGCTGCTGCAGGAGCTGCAGAGAGAACTGCCAACGAGTCAAACCAGGTTCCAGACCAGCACAACAGCCAGGGCTGGTCTGCAGCTGAGCAGGTGCTGCAGGAGGCTGCAGCAGACTACACTGCCCATTATTTACATAAGGAGAGAGGGAAAGGCAGTGCTGATAACAGCTAAGCAAACTGCAAGCCAGGGAAATGCTGAAGCAGCTGCTGGACAGCAAACAGGCAGCAGCAGAAAGTCCCCATCACAATGAAATAGAAATGCATGTACAGGGCTACTGTATTGTATTCCACTTCCAATTCACTTTCTGCCGAAATCAGAATTAATATTTTAAGGTCCTAAGAGAAATCCACCTTACACTCGGCTGCTCTTGCAGTAATAAGGATTAAATCAATCCTTTCTTCCTTCAGCTCCCTACTGGGAACAAACATATGGCTTCTGAGAGGGTTTGACCCATTTCCCATCTGCCTGTGACCAAACTAGAGGTAGCGAAATGCAGCATCAGCACCCATCTATGAGAAGATGGAAAGAGACCTCCTAAAATTAAGATGAACTGATTCATCAAGCAAAGATTTTGAAATAAATGAAAGCTTTTTAGTATACCAGAACTCATTAATAAGTACAGGTATTCATTTTTATGAGTACATTAGCTTTTCATATAAATTTATGAGTGATGCTATGATAATGCAAATTCTTCCATAGCAAATATTCAACTGAAGTTATTAGTCAGTCTTATAGTCAGTTATTATTCTCCAAGATCCCTTTCATCATTATTTTACAGTTGCTTGTAGACACTTCAGGTGGATAATTTTGAGGTGGACACTGTTGGTCATCCCTAACACACAGCAGCCTCCTCAAGCTTGTAAATTTCATTACTCCAAAAGCAGCTATATTCCACTAATAATAATTCAAATGGATAAATATATATATTGTATTTATTTGTATTTATTTTAATATGTCTTTGTTTTATATAAATATATTTATTGATTATCTTTATTTCGTGGAGTAAATCCATTAATGCTGCCTTTCTGTTTCAGTGGCTGGACTTCTCTGCATCAATGTGCTACATGCTACAAAGCTATAAAGTTCATTTATTGTTGTCTTGGGATTCCTATAGTGCACTTCATTTTGGAATTGCCAGAAGCAGACTTGTCCCAGGACTCTCGTCCCAGGACTCAATAAAGTTTTCAAAAGAGATTTCATATATGCATTACAGTCTTTTGGAGTTGTGAAGCATTATTCTTCGTATCCTTATAGTCATTGATGTCCATCTTTTAAAAGTATGCTAAAACACAGCAGATTTTTATTTCAACATAGATCTATCAAGCAACAACCACAGCCAAAGCTTGAGTATAGGCCTTTTCAGGTTTGCCATCATATCAGCATTGAAGGAATCCAACTCAGCATTTGTACAGTTTAGGAACAAATTATTAAACGTCCCTTCCTCCTGATCCATTTCTCCAAATTCTCTAAAGAATTCAAAAACTTTCATAAAAACTTTCATAAAAACCAATGCCCCTAAACTTGTATTAGCCCTACTAACAGTAACAAAAGTTATCAAGGGCTAGATGACTCACAGGTTTAGAATGCTACTTCAACTATCCAACACTTTTCATTCTACACAGCAGTTTATTTTGTTTCTGTCGTCATTCATTCAGTCGGCATTATCCATCAGTTCTTAATTTAAGGAATTAAACAAAGAGCACTATTGAATGAAAGGTAAAAGTTGTGAAAATAAAAATAAAGTTTTTAGCTAAAACTTAACTTCCAATCATTGAGAAATTATGTCTGCTGCTTTGATTTTAGGAGAATTGAAGTTCAGTGAACACCAGTGTCTGATCAAAGCCTCAAGAGTTCACAAATTTAGAAACACATTCTTAGGCTTGGTAAGCAGCACAACGTTTCCTAAGGTAATTAGCTTCACTGATTTAAGAAAGTTGTGGTGTTACAGTTACACATGCAGTAGGTAGCAGACACCAAAAGCATAACAGTGTTTTCTAGTATTTAACTTTTCATTTGGGTCATGTCAGAAAAGCCACAAGAATGTGTTCCCAGAGTACTTCACAATTTCAAAGTGCAGAGCAAAGTAGGACAAAACATTCCAAAAATTCACATCACAAATTGTTTTGAGGCCCAAGCAAGCACTTAGGCTAATCCACATATTAGCCACAGGAATGTTTCTTTTGCCTTCTGAGTAGCCTGAATAGCTTGAGGAGACCAAATAACTCCAAAAGACCAATATATTTTCCTGTACATTAAAGCTGCAGTCTTCAAACCTATCTATTTTTAGCTGCATTCTAATTTCTTAGTTGGATTTTAACTCTATTGTTACATATAATACATTTTTCTTTAGGAAAATGTCAATGAAAGAGACTGGAACAGCTGTCAGATTTAATATTACCTTTATTCTTACTATTAAAATTTCATTTATTTTTATATCTGATTTTTTTTTATTCCAAAAACATTATAATTCTAGAACTACATACAGTTCTGAATCAATGTGATTAGGGATATTTTTTTTCTGAAAGATTAGACAACTTGAAAGAGGTTTTAAATACATGGCCATTGTTCCAGCTTTTGCTGCTTTTTTATTGCTAATAACCCTTAATCCATTAATTTCAACCTTGTCACAATTTTTAGTCATTTCAACACTGCTAAGAAATTTCTCTCATCAACATCAGAAACTGTCCCTTTACTTTCAAATTTTTTCTTATTCCTTAAAATTTATTTGTAATTTTTTTAACGAAAATCAGCTTACTGGGAAGCAAGACTTCAAAAAACATCATCAAAATGTTATGTTAGCTTTGTACCTACATTTCTCAGAATAAACTACATCAAGGTTTAGAATGTTTCTAAAAGGTTTTTAAGTTTTGAAAAAAGGAAAAGCTCTATAATAAGTTACTCTTTATGCCATTTTCCTATTGTTTTGATCAACAACTTTATAAAGCTTTGCAATACAATCATTTTTAGTGATTTTTTCATACATGTGTGTGCGAATGTAAATATATTTTTAAAATATAAAGAATAAACTCATTAAGGCAAAAAAAGAAATAATGGCAATACCAGTGTTCATCAATTTCATGTAAAGTAAAGGAAAAACAATCACTCCCATCACTTACATTGAAAAGAAAAAATGAAATCCTGTATAATGCACTAAGAATTTAGTTATGCTACATATCTCTTAATTAACAAGCTATGATTATGTCACCACAGAAAAATCTAAACGTTGGGAATCAAAGTGGCTTTTTCAGTCTTGTTTCAGGATTTTTTTTTTTTTAACCTGGGAAGAATTTTTTTTACCATAAAGAATTTTAAATTCTAGTCCATGTAGTTGTATTGAAAAAAAAATTCCTGTGTCTCTCTCCTCTCCATGGATAGTTCTGCTTGCCAACTATGGTATCAGGTCAGTACATGTACTTTTGAATACTTTTAAAACCATGAGCAATCTTCAGACTCCTCAAGAAAATGCATTATTTCCCAGAGAAAAGAAAATCACTTCCCTATTAATCTTGTATACCAAACTGGTTGAAAAATGAATGCCTAACCTATGTGTTCGAGTTGTAAAAAAATATGAAGTTGTGGCTCTCATTTGGTTTCACACAGAGAAAATAGAACTTATACCAGAATTTTAATTTAAGTCCTTCAGGGCTATTTTAAAGATAGTGTTTTACTATGCTGGGATTTATTAAGGAGATCATAATCCAGTATTTTGATCTAATAATCATGGAGGGAAAAAAGGCAGAGTCAGCATTGCTTAAATTGAGCTACATGCCAGAAGGATATAGCTATTATTTTCAGAAAGTAGCCCAACTATTGGTATTGTCTGGTATTGCAGAGGCAAGCAGCTTACTCTTTGTAATATCTGAAACATTAAATGTAAAGTAGTAAAAATACTTCATTTACAAACACTGAGTTCTTTTTAAAATCACAGCCCATAAGGTTTTTTTATGTGGACTGATGCTAACATAAATATAGGACAGACCTATTGCTTGTGACATATGTTCTAGAAACATGGATTTTAATTATATTCTTCTCTATTTACATAAATTATATTTTATTCATCTATGATAAAGCATTAACATATAGACAAAATTAATGGTGAAGAAAACAGATGCACTAAGGCTTCATTAGTTAATTGACTGAACACCTTCATAAAGCTTAGTGGATGATCCATCATTTTCAAAGGGTTCAAGTAACATTTCTGACCCCAAAACACCTGTCTAAACAAATAAAAGGACAACTGCGAGTGAATTACAAATATAGGACTAGCACCAAGCACAACCAATATTTCAATGCTCTGAGCTTGTGAGCCTAATCAATTTAACCATTTTTAATGGTTATATTAAAATATGATATAAATCTGGATAACAGTGGGCACAAGTATGAGTGGGGAGAGGAGTGGCTGGAGAACAGCCCTGCAGAAAGGGCCAGGTGGGTGCTGGTTGGCAGCTGCTCAGTGTGAGCCAGTACCGTGTGCCCAGGCAGCCCAGAGGACAAACCCCATCCTGGGGTGCATCAAACACATCCCCAGGCAGCCAAAAGGGGAGATGACCCCACTGCACCCAGAGCTGAGGCCTCACCTCCAGTGCTTTGTGCAGTTCTGTGTCCCGTAGGAAGGGTGGGAAGGTCCTTGAATGCACCCCAAGGGGAGCACCAAAGCTGGGAAAGGATTAGAAGGTATTCCTTGTGAGGAGCAGCTGAGGACTTTGGGCTTGTCTAGTTTGGAGAAAAGGAGGCTCAGAGACAACACCTCATTGTTCTCTCCAGCTTCCTGACGAGGCAAAGTGGGGTGGGAGGTGTTGAGCTCTTCTCCCTGGTAGTCAGGGGTTCAAATGAATGGTTCTTTGAATGGTTCAAAGATGTGCCAGGGGAGGCTCAGACTGGGCATTAAGAAGCATTTCTTTACTGAGAGGATGGTCAAACACTGGAACACCCCTCTTAGCTGTTTGATGCCCCAAGCCTGTCAGTGTTTAAGAGGCATTTGGACAGCATGCTGATTGGTACTGAAGTAGTCAGACAATTGGACAAGATGATCATTGCAGGCTCCTGACAACTGAACTATTTTATTCGACATTATTAAATATCAACAGGTAGAAAGGTTGATAATTTATCTTTTGTTATTCTTGGTATTTTAGACAAGAGAAAGATTTTTTTTTAATCTCTGCAAATCAATAGTATCTTATTTTTAGACAAAAACTGTTCACATTTAAAAGACTGCAGGTGGTATTTCAGAAAGTTCATTCCTTATTTAGCAGCTCATTACATTATACTGTTTCCTTCTTTTCACCCAGAAAATAAGTTTAGTTTATGGTTTCAATGTGGTTCTCTTCTAACCCCTAAAACATAGAGGAAGACAATATCTTTCTGGGTGGCAGTGATACACAAATAAAGTTTTTCCTAATTACAGAACAGTGTCAATTTATTTTGTCAATAACTGACTTCACAGGTTCCCCAACATCATCAAAAACTGTGGTGGAACTATTATTGCCTCTTTTGACATATAACTGTGTATTAAGGACTTTCTCATTAACTGCAAGCTTATAGCCAAGAGGGTAAGGATATAGACCTAAAAAGCTTTGTAATGGGATATGCAGCATTTCACTGTTAAGCCATTCATCCACATCTGGTCTAGCTTAGCGGTGACCTAAAATCATTACCGTATGACGGCTCCTTCCTAAGTTATGCAGAAGGAACCATTTAGTCCAGTTTTTAAACTAAGGAAATATGCACATCACAAAGGACCCATTAAAACATCCTGCAGAGTCTCCAAGGATTTAAAAAATGAGCTTGCTTAGCCAAAGTTAAATTTATTATTACTGTGTTCTTAAGTTGCTGCTGATTCATTTTCTGCATGCTGTAACCATACAGGATAAAGCCAGTAGATTCATTTTTTGCATATTGTAATTTTTAACTCTTTAACCTTATTCCAAATATGATTAGAAATAGTGCATCATACCCACTGAATGGCCACAGAGGAGTTTGCAATGTTCATGTTATTTTGACAGGAGCGGAATAGGAGCCGAGGCCTGTGGGATCTTTAAGCAGCAGTTCTGGCCTGTGTATTTCAGCTGTTACCTTATTCTCCCTCAGCTTCTTGTAGCCCTCAGCAAACCCACTGAGCCTCCAGTAACCCAGTTTTTCCCCCCTCTTCTGCCCGGGGTAGCTCTGGCCAAACTCTTTCTTCCTGCTCTGTGCCCCTTCTCTGAGGCTTTATGCAGACTCTGACTCTCAGCAGCCAGACTGTTCCCAGCTGCCTTCCCGCACCTTCCCATGGAGCAGGAAGCCCTGATACCACAAACACACCCTGGGCACATTCTTTTCTTCCTCACAAGCCCCTTCCCTGTCTGCCCAAGGATCCTAAAGGATATTGACTCTCAGGTTTAGCACTCCCCACATATTTCTAGCCCCAAGGATCACTTGTGAAAAAACAGAAAGTTTGTTATAGGTCATGTAAGAGGTCATGACACAAATCTTTAACACCCTCTCACATACCTGCCATGTTCCTGGTACATAACTTTGCAGAGTTGCTCTCAGATTTCTGGTAGCACAGTGGGCATTTGGGGTGGGGAGAAGATACCTGGGGCTTTTTTGTGCACCTGGGTATGACAATATATATGACATACAAGTCTGTCTGACAATGTTGATGATAACAACAAGCATAGAAATATAACACTAATACCAAAATGGATCACACTACTGTGTTTGGCTTATTTGTCTCTAGGATCTACAAAAAAATCTGGCATTTACCATAACTTCTCCAAAATCATGTGTTGAATTACATCAGCAGATGGAGTTGTGATTTTTGACCCTAATGTTCTTATTGCCTGTCTACTTTGCCACTGTTATCCCTGCTTTGTCATTAAATAGGACTTCATTCTCTGGGGCTATAATAAATAATTCCTATAAATTCACATTTTAAGTTTACCACCATGCTTTAGTTCAAAGAATTCACTGTGCAAAGCTTTGTTTCCTATACAACAAGGATCTTTTATTTTCAGATTCAGTACTAGGAATTCTTTTATATTTCAAATAAGAGTGAAACAAAATCAATAAAATGCTAAGACATTATCAACAATTATAGCCCACTCCACACAAAATCAACAGTTTTTTCAATATTACTTTCAAGCCATGGATACCTTACTTGGCCTTTCAGAAAATAAAGTCACTTCTTTAAAGCTTTTGATGCATTCCTGAAGATTTTGGCTACTTTATCCTTTTAAAGTTATATTTCAAAAATTGAAGCCAGGGCAAAATTTGGTAAGATTGTTTTATCATCTCTCAAGAAGGCAAAATACTCATGTTAGCTTCTCAAAAAATTAGTTTTAAACCTACCTGCATAGTATTACTGGTACTCAGATTATAATCAGATTTCCAGTACAAAAAAAAAACACACAGCAGTGCTTCATAGTAGTATAATACCAACTGGAACCTCACAGACAAAACTAATAACATTTTCATTTTTGGGCAGGAAACTGAGGACCAAGATTATTCCCAAATCTTTACAGTCCCACAACCCCTTATCAAACCTTTCAATCTCAAATGAGGCACATACATTTCTAATGTTTTTACTTCTTCCAAGAATTCAGCTTGGCTTTGTTCAATTTCGTGACCCTTTCCTTGGGGAAATCACAGAATCAGGAAAAAAAACCCAAACACAAAACCCACACAACATGGGAAGATATTGGGCCTGAAGCTTATTAATGACCCTAGTAAGCCTTGAACAAGACCTACAGATTTATATTTCCATTAGAAGTGAAACATGAGAAGTCAGCAGGAGCTGAGTTAGATCTGTACCAAGAACTAAGCAGCACCTGAGGCAAGATTCAGTGGGATGCCTGTGAGAGGTGCAGCAGAGAAATAATTGCGGGAGGAAGTAAATGCTAAGGTAGCTTCAAGAATAACATAATGCTGATACTTTGGAGCAACTCCAAAATATAATTTATCAGCATGCAATATCATCACTGGTAATAAACCCCACTCACTGCTGCTGTGCTGCAGACCCTGCTCCTCCCAGCCTCTGCACGGCTCTCAAGGGAACTCTGACAGCCTTCCTCCTCATCACTGCTGCAGGAATTATCTCACTGGGAGCCATTAAACTACCATTATGCCTTGTTAGCTCCCTCACTCTTCTTTTAAAATTTAAAAAAAAAAACCCCTCTCAGAAGCTTGGATTTTAGGGGGATGGGGAGGAGTGCTAATCAAGTTTCCTATGCTGTGTTTCAATATGTTCTAGATTTGTTACTTGGAGTCAGTGTCCCTGGTGAACACACATCTATGTCAAGGGAATGATTAGATATTGGTGTCCTTTCCCACCATGTACATCTACGTCTATCATCTCTTTAAAGAATAATGCTTTTTCTCACATTGAAAAAGGATATTATTAGGATTGCATTACCACCCAAAAAGTGTAATAATCTGTGACTGATAACATTATTGGACTTTTCAGAATCTAAAAATGACAGAGTTGCTAATTGACCCATTATTTTTTATCAAATGGCTGGTGGTCTGCCTGTATTTACATCTTTATCAGCTTTGTAAAGGATCACTGCACAGAATTTTGGGGTTTATCACATTACCTTTTTTCATTCCATTTGAATCTAACTTTGATTCTGTGATGTCTTAGAAGATCTCTTAGAAGAAGTAAGAAAGCTACCTTGGGCTTGTGGGCCAGCTGGCAGTTATGAACTATCAATCAGAAAAGAAGGACTTTAATAGAGTCTCATGGCACAGACTGTATCTTCCTCGCTTTCAGTGAAATGATTTGAAAGGCTGGAATAAATCACTGTGCATCCTGGCCCAGGAGATAACCACCTCTAAGTAGTCAATACTTCCACCATTTTTCTCATAAAGGGATTTATTCTACCCAAAGATTCTTTTCTCAGCTGCCTGCAGGGAGAAGTGAAATGCTGGACTTGCTTCCACTGGGTTGTCAGGACGTGTTATTCTGCTGATCAAGGATCTTCAAGTACCCAACACTAATCAACCCAAGACAGGCTAATTATAATCCCTGAGGCTGCCTCCAGTCTAGGAAAATATTGCTAAAATAAAAAAAACCCCTATGAGCCTTGCCAAGCTGGCATTTTTCCTAGCTCCAAGTGGTATCAAATTTCACTTTCAGACTGCATAATTTTCAGGTTGGATATGGCTGGGGGAAATATCATTTCACAGGCTGGAGGTTTGTTGAAGTTCTCTGTAACCGCTCCCTTCCCTATGGTTATCCTATACCAATGAAAGCACTTGACAAATAAAAAAAGGTTATTTTATCTTCATACTTTTGCTTAAGTAATGGCTATCCATAGTCTGAATTTATTAAGGATTTGTTAAAACCATGAGGTATTACTCAGATTTAAAGAATCCATCAACAATTAACAGCCAGTAAGAAGACAGAGAAATGCACCATTCAATTTCTAAACCATTCAATAAAGTTCAAGAAAACATGCTGTCCACGTTCACATATGTGTAACACTAATCTTTGGTGCTGAGTTTAGCAAACTAGCTTGTTTAATTTACATATTAAATACATCCCTAGATTTAATTTTTAACAATTCAAAAGATGAGTAAATATAAGAATCAGAGCTACATGCCAGCATATAGGACTAAGTAAGACGAAACTGAAATGGATTCTGAATTATATTGGGAGTCAGAAAACAATAGAGGTTAATTTGAGGTCCACTTTTACTCTTTATCACTCAAACTCTTCCTTGCCATGTTCCTCTTCCCTGAGGTATTGGCACATTAATTGGAAATATACACCCTTAGCTTACTTGACACAGCTATTCTGGTTTCAAAAATAAATATTTATTAGACTGGAAAGAGCAATATCTCCACAACCCAGGGGACTGCCTAATTCAGAGCAGATGTTAGTCTCATGTATCTTAAATCTTGTCTTAATGCATATCCACCTGTCAATAGCTGTTTTGGGTTGTGTGCTCTCTGAACAAAACCTAGGCAATAAAGTTTCGTGAAGATCAACAATTGGTGTTTTAATGAGTCTGCAATGACTGAGAAGACAGCATCTTGTAGAACAATTCTTATCAATCTCTAATTTTGGAAAGGAGCCCTTGGAGATCATGCAAAGGCACGGCAGGTACCCCTTTCACAAAACTCAGTATTTTCTTTTTAAGTAGAATGGCACGGACATATTGCCTCGAGATTTACAGACCAAGTGGTGCTGCCTCTCTGTCTATATGGAAATCACTTCAACTCAGCCAGTAGAGATATTCACCTGGTCATTTCAAACTTAATTGTAGAATTAAGGTGATATTTTCAATTCAGCAGGCTCAGCAGTTTCAGTTTGCATACACTACTTATAATTTCGTGCTACTAAAACCACTGAGGTTCCAACACATTTTGTAAATGTTCTACTGTGCAATCTTTTACGTAAGACCAAAAATCCCCAAAGATAGTTTCCTTCCTTTAGGTTTTAACATTGCGTTTTCCAGCACTCACATCTTTTTCATTCAGCCATGTTCCCTTGCACCATTCTCCCTGGTATCTGCTACTGTTTTGCCTGTATGTATCTCTCTGTGTGTGAAGTTAAATTGGCAGTGGTGTCATCTAGCCTGTACACAGAGTGGTTTGCAAAGGGAATTAATATCATTATGTCCGTTCTGCAGGTGACAAGCAAGGGGCACAGGTAGAGAGGCAATATGAAAGGGGCGTATTTATTATCAGAGCCAGAAGCAGTTTCCAGTCTCGTTGATTCAAGTATCCCAGGCCACTGCCTTTCTTGTAGCTTGTAACTTCTCGGAACAACTTTTATTCTCTATCCTTTTACACTAAAATTTAAACCCAGGAATTCCTTCTACTAGTTTCAGTACATTTTCATGACAATCACAGGAGGTAGAACACCTAAGATCTTACTCAAATACTAATTAAGTACTGGTGTTGTACAGAACTCACCATCCAGGGCCTCAAGATACTGACAAAGAGCTCTCTATACTGCCTGACAAGAACAAGAACAGCAGACATCTTAATGGGATTTCTCTCTCGATTAAAGTGACTTTGCAAGTTCTAGCAAAGGAGTCACATAGGTGGGGCCAGCAAATGAAACTGAACTTCTAATCAAATTCAAAATGACCTAACAAAGCAGAACAAAAGGAATAATTAAGAAGTTTCCAGTGTAATTCACAGAAATACAAAATCAAGGCTCTCCATTTATTTAAAAGTTTGCTTTAAAAACTACTGCCTTGCAAACAGGTGCAAAGCACTTTGGGGATTAAAATTCTTTTCTTCTGAAAGAGCTAGCAACATTATTGCTGACACACTGCTTATACATCATGCACAGAGTATATTTAGATCATACCTTCTCCAGATACAAGAAAACTCAAAATCCCTTAATTATTTTCAAAGGTTATCCGTGCATAATGGCATCAAAAAACTCCTTGCTGCTGTTAATGACCTAGTAAAATACTAGGATGAAATTTTGAGGAGGAATAACACTAGATGGCATATTAAGGATCTATAGAATAGACCCTGCATATTTTAATAGCTGACCCTTAAAATGGCAACTTACATATCTGCTGTGTCATTGCCTTAGCAACAGACTAGACATGCTGAAATCTGACACATAGCAGGCTTTTCTAGCTGAAGCTATGGGTTTTAAGGGGAGGGGTTTTTAGCAATCGAAATCTGATTTATTATTCTAAAAAAATGGTATGTTTTAGGAGACTAACAGTGCAGCTTAAAGTACAGGAAGGACACACACTAGCTAGTATTAGCCTCAGCCAGGGAATTAGTCTCTTCAGCAAGAAAAGCTGTTTCTAAACATGATCTAACACACTTGAAAATTGTAACCAGCCTGGAGCAGCTTCATGCAACAGCGTCGAAAGATTTCCTTATTTGAAAACATTCTCAATAGACCATAGTTGTTCCATCAATAGCACTCAGCTCTAAAGTACATGACAAAAACTAAGTGTCAAGAAAAGTTTCTCATTAGTTTTTTCATTGTTAATTAGTATTTTGTTTGAGTTTCTTTAAGACTTGTTTTGCAATATCAGCTGAAAAACTATTTTATTAAATATAATATATAGTTTTATATAAATATATAATAGTTTTTTATAATAGTTTTTTTATTTTTAAAACTATTTTTTATCTCAGACTTGACAATATCAGTCTCCTTTCTTTTTGGTTTGTGTTCATTGTACATGTTCTATCAGTCTCTCAAATACCTGCCAAAACCTTATTTTTTATATATATATACACATGCATATTTATATACATATATAATTGAAAGGGAAAAAATGTAACACAATCGACTGTTCAACAGCATTTCTTGGTGGGCTTGGTTACCAACATCTAATATTGTACTAAGTGATGCAAAAAAGCATCTGTCCTTACTTTCCTATTTTCTACCTAATGAGTATAATATTTCAGTTGGTAGGTATATTGTTTTCTTTTTTTAATCTATTTTGCAGACATGTTTTTGTTGTATTGACTGTCTTGGCAGAGAATATTCAGTCATAGCAATCTGTTAAACAAAGGAGGAGCACTTATCTAGCCAATAAAGGAAATGCTGTTTTAAAATTTTCAAAACAAGTGTGGAGTTTTGTTGTGTTGTGGGGGTTTTTTTAAACCAAGAAGTGCATAGGACTTTTTCCTTTCTGTTGCAAATTAAATGCATAAAGGTGCAGCTTTTTGTTTCATTTTAATCAATACAGTCAAGGTTTGTCTAAAACACTATGAAAAGCAGATACTCCTCTTTTGAAAACTAGAATATTCCAAGCTTCTCGTGTTAATTTGCAGCCTAGTTTACAGTAGGTAACAACCATTTTTTGCCCTAAATCCCTTGAAAGTTCATGATGGATCTCCACTGAAAGCTCAGCTTTATCCAATAAAACCATGACCAATAAAAAACAACCAACCTCAGACAATAAACAGAAGCACAAACAGGAAAATTCAAAGGCAGATAAAAGACTGTAATATTTTTAAGTTCCATACAAGCAACAGGAAAAGTGCCTTTGTCTCCCAGGTCTGCCAGAGATTTTCCAAGAAACTTGGGCATGTTACTTACCCTTTATAAGGAAATATTTAGGAAAAGCGAGAAAAAAAATTATTCACCTCAATTTAAGTTGAAAATCAAGGCAAACAAGTCAGAAAAGATTTGACTGTTTCTCAGGTGTCTTTACAGCCCCTAGCATTGTAAGGGGTCTATCCAAGCTTCAGTATAGAGAACTGAATTTTGTTATTACATAGTAATAACCCTGAAGTCCCACAAGTTTTCTGTATCTAGACTTTCATGAGCCCCTTTTTAGAAACTGTCCAGAAGAAATGCAACATTTTTCCAAGGGATTTAAATAAGAATAGAATGAAAGCTTAATAGAAAAAAGTAATTACAGGCATATAGTTCAGGAACAGCAAGCTGGAAGGAGAAAGTAAGACACAGAGGAAGTCAACACATGATGAAATTGAGAGGAGCTGAAAACAAATACAAGTCTAAGATAATCTGCAAGGCAGACTTACAAAAGTTGCACGGCATGCATTTTAAGACTGAAGTAGAGATTCAGCTATAAGCTTTTAGACCAGAGGAAAAATGCTGCAAAAAATCACACAGAAAACAAACTTTTATGTATTCAGATACTAGAATTCTTCATTTTATCTGCACACCAAGCTGGCAAAAAATTGATATTAATATTTGACAGCACATGAAGCAACTTCATGTCTGCATCCTAATCCCAAAACAATAACAACCTTCAACTACAAGAGAATCAGTACAGGGCAGCTCTTGAAAGACAAAAAACCTAAACAAAAGTAATAAATATACAGTAAGACTTAAAGCAGAACTAATTACTGCAGTTGGGTGCTTCCCCAGTCAAATGCTAGGAGTTCTTTTAGTACAACCTCATGCTAACAAAGGCTATCTAACTGTGTCACCTCCCATGAGACACTGTGCCATGGAGGCGGAGAAAAGTATTTCATAGAGCTATTTCCTCATTGAAATCATCATCACTTGAAAGACCACTTTGCCAAAGAGAGAATGCACCTTTCAGCTAAAAGCTTAGCATACTCTGGGTCTCTGATAACGCTGCTGAATGTGGAGCACCAGCAGTGCTGGGGGTCAGTTATTCCTGTGCCTGCTGCCCTGAGGGTCAAGTGCTGCCCCTTCTCGGAGCCTTTCTGCTGCCTCACCCTACAGAACAGTCAGTCTTCCCGAGCCAACTGCTTGCCCTGAGTGCTCTTGCCAGATTCAGAAGCCACTGGGCTGGCAAAGGTTAAGGAAGTGTCAATACAATTCACAGTGCTCCACAATTCTCCACCCTTAACTTTGAGGCTGATACTCTCCTCAGGACACAAAGATTATCTCCCAGACTGGAGGACACTCCTTATATCTACAAGCTATCTCCACTTCCAAGCACCTCAGAAGACATTCTTTACACAGCTGAGGGAAAGTCCCTCTTTGTCTGGCATTGGACTGAACACTGGACAAGCAGGAGGCCAACAGCATTTTGGCCAAGTCTGCCAGGGCAAGCCTGCATCTGACACATGCCATGAGAACTGAGAGTTCACACAGAGCAGAGAGTATTCCTGGTTGAAACATCTTGTCTGAAAGTGCCAGATACTGTAAACTACACAGAGCTGAATTTTTTGACCTTGGAGGGATGAAAAGCTGAGTCAGCCTTACTGGGATTCAAAGCACTCAGGAGTCCAGATATTTGAAACCTGTCTTTCATGCACCAAATAGGAAGGGAAGAGCTATCTGGATTGTTTTTTAATTTATTCCCTCTTTTCCTCAGAACCAAAGCTTTTCTGAAGGCTTTTTAAAAATAAGAAAAATTTTGCTTCTGGAAAGCATATTTTGATACTCAAAGAGTGATTTTTGTCATAACCCTTCTGACATTATATATACACATAAATTTGACCATACCAAACTAGTTGAAGGATTTCTCTTACACACTTTTAGCAGTTTTTTAATCGGTATGAAGTGGGATAGATACTTCTATTTTTAAATCTACAGAAAATATAAGACATAAAACTGAATATGAGAAAGGCAATACTCCACAGGTCTTTGTCCAAAAGCAGCAACCAAACAGCAAGCACGCTGTATGTTGTTTGTGCAGCAAACAAGGTACAGGTAGCCTTTAAGCACTGACAAAACAGAAAATTACTACAGTAACAGCTGGTTAGGGTTAGAAACACAGCTGAAGTCTGCCTTGCCCTCTGCCAAAGTCTCCAGAGGCTGAGAAGCCCAAGATGGGAACTGCCTCTTCTGGAGAATTCTGAAACATCACAGTGATGCCAGATGTGATGCCCACTTACTGCCACTTTCACCCACTGTACGTCCTGTTCCCTCACTAATCTAGTCTCCTTTTGACTCTCCATCCAGCTCAGCTTTTCCAATGATCCCTTCCTTTCCTGTGGCACGAAAGCCTTGGCCCAGTCTGGGTGACTCATATACAACTTCCGTATTTTCCGCAGCTAGAATCTGCTTTAATAACTGTCTGTTTTTATAGAAAAGGAAAAGTAAAAGTCAACTTTACCCAGTCTAGTCCATAGAAATGTTAGTACTCAGACATAAATTAGTTGCAAGATGGTTTCTTGATGTCATCTTTTCATTCATATATCATTAATTTTGTCCCAGTAATACCAGTATAATATCTCATTACAAAATGTAAAGAAATTTCATTATAAAACACAGGCCATACTTACAAAATATAAATACAATATTTCAACAGAGACACATGATACCTTTTAATACACATGATTTTTTTTCTTTTAAAAGCAACTCTGGAACTTCAGACATTCTGCCCCTCCCCAAAGCTAGGAGCACTCAGCAGAGACCAAGAAAAAATCAAGTTCAGAATTTTGTCAATATTTCTTTCATGATGCAGCAGTGGCTTTTAAAGATGGGTGCAAGTAGACTAGGACAAGACATGGGAATTTTTTAAATTATTTCTAATTCCTAAATTATTTTTAAGGAAATATTTCACCAGCATTTTGGAAATGTCACCAATTCTAATCAATACCTAAGCACTTCTGATAGAGACCTCCTTTGACTAGACTTTCAAGGGGTGAGTTCCTGAACACAGCTTCCTTCCAGATCTGTCAGAGGTGGGAGGCACAGGACACCCACCCACTGTTCTACTGGAACATGACCTACAAAAGATAAAGATCAGAGTGTAGGGTTCCCTCAATTCCTTTTTAGAGAAGAAAAAAAACCTTCCTTCCATTGAGGGCATGCTCTGATCCCCACTAGGTAGCCTTCGCATTGTCGTATGGTGAAAAAACCCCTACAAAGTGTTAAAATTGTACCAATTTCCATTGCTGTGGTCAGGTTTTGTCATCAGCTCTTACAGCTGCTTTGGGAAGAATGAAGCTTCTGTTTCTCTCTGCAATGAGTGCTAAGCTATGTAAGAACTACTTAATTGACGATATAATAAAACCCTTCAGAGCAAAGTAAAGATTAAACAGTAACACCCTTTCAGTTCATTAGTACACGTCCATCTCCAGCTCCACGTCAGTATGATTCTGCATGTACAGAACAACTCTGGCCTTCAGATTAACTGTCCAAATTCAGGTACTTCAGGGAAGAATACACGTACTTACAAAATATATTGCCTTCAGTAATGGTATAAGGCCAGCTGTGAAACAAAGCTGAAAGCAACACAATTTTCACACTGTCAAATACTGTCTTTCTTGTACCAGTTATGAATCTGCCTCAACAACAAGCAAAATTGTGTTATATCTTTAGTGTTTCTACATTTGGTCATGCTCTGACTCAGGCAATCAGGGTTGCTCTTCATAGTAAGACTTCCTTCATCACTCCATACTTTTCCATATCCTCACATACAGATCTCAGTGCAACACTTGGGCCCATACAAAAATTAATAAGAAGCATTCTATAATGAAAGTATTCAGCAGGAGTCAGAATTAGTCAAGATTACCAAGAATCAAGTAGTCTCATCACAGCTCCATCATTAGCAGGTGTTTCCCAGAGCAAACAATACTGTGTGAAGTGTGAGGAATAGAGAGTAACGGGAACTTTTTTAAAAGTGTTCAAAAAACCACACAGTTTGTATTCTTATTATTAGGGGGGAAAAAAATTCTTCACTGGGGGCTTCATAGTAGGTCATGCCTCCATTAAAACCATCAAAAGTTGTTCTTTTTCACCAAGTATGTTTCCCATAAGTTTTAATATTGATCTGAGAAATTCTGCTTTTAGTCAAGTCACTTTAAAAATCTAAGAAAATACATTTATTATTATATATATATTGATGATAATAAAAGCATAATATTTAAACCAGAAATACCTTACATCCATGTCTTATTAACTATTCTTTTATGATCCCTTGCATGTTAAAGGCCTTGCTCACCAGCTCTCTTCACACTGATTCTGACACCAGGCAGACATCAGCTGTCCTGCCCTACCCCCACCCTCCTGCTAACTCATCCCTTCCGAGTTTGCCTGATGGGAACACAGCAAGTGCAGGAGACCACTACTTTCATACTGTAAAATGCCTCAAAAAATAAATAAAACATTGTTCTAATAATTATTTTACAGTTATTTGCTTTGTGTTTTGCAGTGGGGAAAAAGAACCAACAGATTTACCCAGACCCTGCTGAAAAAAGCATATATGATTCTGTACAGACTGTCTAATTAAGATATAAGAGCTCTATTTCAGCTTATGCCAGACAAGACCATCACACACACCCCTATGAAGAGTAGTCAGATCTCATTACATTTATTACTTAATCAAATATAAGGGACCAAAACCCACAATAAATATTGATATTACTACAAAATTAGTGGTTGCTTTTTTCTTGATGCACTTTTGAAATATAAACTGCACAGGGAGAAACAGAGCCAGAGACCACTCCCTAATTCCTAGTGGACATATTGATCAATTAAAATGACATGTGTCTGGTCTTTTCTTTCCTTCTAATAGCAAGCAGCTCAAAGACAATATTTCAAACATCCAAAATCAAGCAATAATGTTGTTATATACCATCCAGCAAGATTAACTTGAAGTTAAGCAAAATAAACCTGGCCTCGAGAAGCAAGATCTTAATACAACATAAACAAATATTGGACATTGTAAAGAATTACTAAATACTGTAGACATGATTTTAACCAGCTTTCTAAATATAAAAGATAGGTGTTTTCTTCCCAAGATAGAGGTGGAAACCTTTTTATTATTCCTATTACTTTATTCATAGCAAACCCCCTCAGAATGCTTGAATCTTTGGCTACACCTTTTACTGCAGTTGCAGCAGAAAAAAAAACTTGTTTTCTTTCCAGTAAAAGATAGACCTAAAATTCACTAAATTCATACTATAATTTAAAAAACAGTCTCAAAGAAAGTAAAACAGTAGAAGAGCTAAAAGCCTCTCAAAATATTTGGTTATTGTTTGACAATTAAATCTATGTTTTGCTTTTTTAAGAATACCAGTAGAAATAGGACAGTACTGAACCATGTTTAAAATCAATGCTGTTCCAGTTGCTTGTTCAGCACCAGTTTGCATAGTATTTTCTGTGCTATCACGCTATAGAAGGCCAGTGAAAGTAAATAGGTGATGTTCATGCTATTGAGATAAAATAGGTTCAAAGAGGAGCTAAACATAATAGGAATGCTTAAATGAAAAGACAGGGAAATGAACAACCTATGTTTATGGCATTAGAATTGAAAACAGCTATTCTTTCCATTTAAGCAAATAAGACAGTAGCTACTTTAATTGGATTGTGAAATTTAAATACATTTACTTCAAATATTCAGGCTTTTATCACAAATGTAAAGGCAAGTGTAAACATTCAGACTGAATGCATTTTCTGTAGGCCTTTGTCTTAGCCTGCCTGCCTGAAAATAATATTTAGGCATGCAGCATCTTTCTTCAAAATGATTTTTACAAGGCAAAACCCACTTACATTAGGAAAACCTTATAAAACAGGAAAAAATAACCCTGCAATTAAGAACAGCACAATATTTTGCAACTCACCATGTCCTGTTCAAATCATCCTCTTTTGATGTTTATGGCACATCTGTAAGATGCAATACTAGGAGGTGCCTTGTGTGACCTGCTGCATGATGCTGTGACATCAGTTCAGATGATGCAGCTCATTATGGGAAAGGCTGCTGTTGCTATGGCGACTGAGATGTGATACGAATTCTTACTGCATTTCCAGGGGAGTCTGAGACAATACGGAAGCCCTTTAAAGAAACAGACAAAATGCAAACAGCCTTTTAAAGTATGGTGCCACGGATTTTACAGTCCATGTTAGTACATGCCTGTTGTTAAGGAATATCTTAAATTATTCCTACATGGTGATACAGAATTGATATGTATGAGCTATAAATTATTTCTATATTTAAAATTTAGTATTGTGTGTGTCAATTTTGAACAAATTTTATAAGTCAAATTTGGTTATCATGTAAGGGAACCTTACTTAAAATAAACAGTCAGTAGCATGATTTTAACACTAAGCCTCTACAGCCAGTAGTTATTGAACAGTATTTTAAGAAATATATATTTTCACTCTGCCCCACCCTGCTCCTACATCCAATCTGTCACTTACAAGAAAAATCTTGTTGCTAGGGAAAAACACTTGATACTTCAAAATGAGCAGATTTAACACTGTTGAATGAATGACAATGAGTCTTTTAAAAAAAATGGCATGGGGGTGGCTTTTTATTCAAGAGAGGGTAAAGAAGTTTCTAGCCAACAAAGTAAAAATCTCCTTATCATTTTTCAACTGTAGGACAAACTGCACTGCCCTCTGCATGCTGAGTAGCCTGACTTTCATCTGCCCATCAGACTGAGAGATGAGCGAAGATTTTGAAAGCTGTGGGGGCAGGCTGCTGTTAGTGCCCAGTGGGCCACACTGCTGCCAGCTTCCAGGCAGAGCAGGAAGGATGGCAGAGCAGAGAGCACCTCCCCATAACCCTCGTGAAGGCCTGCAGCTGGAGGCTGAGCCTGTGGACATTACCTTCTGCACCAGGAACCTGCTCACACCCTCTGCTCAGAGCAGTGATGAGAAAAGCAAAGGCTATGCGAACAAGTACTAAAAGGAGCTGTCTGGAAATTAAAATTCACAACTAAAGAACCACCAGCACATTTTTGGCCACTTGCCAGTTCTATTTGGATGAGAAAAGTTTCTGGCAAAAACTGCTTTCCCTAACCATGAAAATCCCTTTCTACATGGTAGGAAAGAAAGTATACAAAAGGCTGGACCCTATATGCTTGATATGCTGAAGCCCGGAGTAAAACAAAAGCCCAACTTGAAGCAAGAAACCCCAATGCCCTGAAGATGTCCAGTAATGTCCAATGTGCATGCCACTGTCTGAAACCCTTCAATCCATTTAACTTTGGCCTGTGAGTTAAAATTTTGACTATTGATCTCAAAAGAAACCATAGGAAATAATTACACTCTCTTAGCCACCACCCACCTTTGAAAGAAAGTGAAGAAGAGACTTTGATACCTTTTTATTAATGAATATTTCTTTCCATAAATCTAGGAAATGCCATGGACTTCCTAATTAGTGCTGGCTTGACATTGTATGGTCTCATTTTTGACAGTTTCTCTCTTCTAAAATTAATCCTGCGTCATTCTAAATAATTCAGTATAGCTCTCAAACTGACTCAGTATCAAATCTAGTCTAGTGATCCCTAATAGTTACTCACAAAAGAGCTATAGCTCTAAGTTTTTGAATGTTTAAAACTTCCTTAGGCCTCTGAGAATGTAATTCCCAATTTAGCAAGGGACAAAACAATTGAAACTTGATTTGTGTTAGACTGACATGAAAATTAAGGTATATCATTGTAAGCTAGCACAGTTTATGGTGTGCTGCATGCCATTCTGTTCAAATAATGTGAGTTCCTGCAGTTTTCCTCAAAGGAACTATTTCTATTGTATTAATTAGTATTTGATATGATTTGTACTACCTTTATTGCTTGGAAACAGAGCTGAAAAGAGACAGTGAGCTTTTATTTTTCTTAGGAAAAGGAGGAGATTAGGAAACATCATTATGACAAGCCAGAAGTCATAATCTAGTTGATACCAGGGCTCTGCCTTATGCCCATCAGCTTGGCCTTTGCTCCCAAACAATGGAAAGTGACAGTGGTGGGGTGGGCACATCAGGGAAGCACACCCTGGCCAGCTCCACCACGGTGGGGTAGCAGTGCCCACCAGACACCCTGCTGCTCCAGGCTGCTGCTCCAGACTCTCCAGAGGGCATCGGGCTGCATGTGACCTTGATATAAAATTGTCTGGCAGGAGTGAAGCAGCAACATAGCTAACATGGACACAGAGGAGAATGGAGAGGGAGGGACGTCAGGCAAGAACAGGGAAAATATCAGGCCATTTTTCACAAAGACTTCTGCCTACTTACTGCTAACTATAGGCTGTATGTCTTTGTTTATTCATGCATGCAATTATATGTAAATTAAGACAAAATTATAATGCTTTTCCTGACTTTTGAATGTTTGCTATTTTTTAAATATCAGTCTGTTAGTTTCTCCCAAAAATTATTTCTCATGAGCTGAGGCACGTGTCAGATTGGGTGCAAGACAGCTACAACAGGAATGTCCCAGGGTGAGTGTAAACTATGTCTTTTTTGCACAGGTCTAATGGTACTGTAGTGGCTTTACATGGAGAACTGCAATCACAAGATGCTAAAAGGAATTTCTACCTTAAGAATACAAAAGGTAGCACCCACAAACTTTGTAACCTCCTAATTAAATCTGCAGGTCGAGAGGAAGAGAGCTAGACCTAGCTGCTTTGGATCTTTTTTCTGTTAATAACAAAAGAAAAAATTAAGCCTTTTTTACTCATCCAACCCAGGACTGACATATCTTCTAGATTTAAGCTTTATAATTGCTTTCTATTCCTTACAATTCAGTAGAACAGTAGGTCCAGAGAGAGACCCCAATCTACGCTATTACCACACAAATACCATGATCATTTGAAGTATCACAGGTAGGTTTCCAAGACAAAAGCACAGGGCTTTGACTATAACTTTTTCCCAGCAAAATAGAAATATTTTATTCTACTTTCAAACATAGCAACTCAGATTAATGATAGGCATAAATTACCATTTTTAAATTCTTATTTTAATTACATTCTGGCTCTCCAACACAAGTTGTGTCTTTCCTTTTCCCCACATTGGGACCCTCAACAGTTGTTTTGAAAGGATTGATACTCATCTGGAAAGGAAGAAGTATTTCGTCTATCATCTGCCATTGTTTTCACTTCTTGGTCAGTTTTTGTGCACAACTAACATTTGCACAACCCACAAGGTTTTCAGTAAGCAAGTCATGGTCATTCAAGTAGGCTTGGCCTTAACTTTTTAAAGTTTTACTTCCCCTCAGTAAGGCAAATAATAAACCAGAGACTAACCTTCACATGATTTACTTTCCATTTAATTATATTAAAGAAAATGAGCTAGGAATAAACACAGATAAAACAGTGAAATGTTATTGCAGACCTTTTCTCTGCATAATCCAGCTGTTTTCTTCTGTGTTGTTTTCCCCTTGAAATGAAGGAAAGCAATTGCTTACTGTTTGCCAGCTACCCTACCCAAACAGCCAAGAGAGAAAGGGAAAGTATGCTGAAGGACCAAAGGAAATGAGAATTGCATATCCTGAATTACCTGTCAAATACTCCAGAAACAGGCTTTAAATTAAAACACGTAAAAAGCAAAATCACAACTTACTGAACGCTGATGCTCATAAGCAATGTGTAGCAACACAACAAAGGAAACCTTGACTCTCATTCAAGATTTTGTAATCCACTTCAAGAACCCATGTCCCAGATTTTGCATAGAGTGCCTTAATTAAACAGCTATGTATACACCTGGGTTTCTATTCCACTGTTGACTTTGTCAGAAGGAAAGAGTAGGGCATACACATTGATGGGAACTCTAGCCTGTTTCCCTAAATGGAAAGGGATATTAATCAGGATCTTATTGAGTCTACTGTATTGAATCCACCAGCATTGCAAACATGAGTTATACACTGTCTTTCTTGCCTAAAGTCATTAAACATCTATGCCTACCTACATTGTTAGGTAGGGAATATTTTCCCTCCAGTCACCAAGGTCATCTGAGCCTCTGACCCTACAGTAAGGGAGACTAAGAATGGGAGCTGCTGCTCTGGTGCAAAACTGCACCTCATATGAGGTATAAAAAGCAGTAATGCTCCCACAGCTGCATGTCTCAAAGAGACTAGTCAGAGCCATACATCAGTTTAAGTTTGGAGCCTCTCATTTGTACGAAATCATTATGTAGAGAAGTCCCGGGTTACATGATAAACACATTCACACTTGTTACTACAGCCTGAAGGGGATCTGGGTCACTGTTTTCCTATCTGAATCTCAGTCTCAAGAGGCTGAAAAGGCTGAAACTCAGTCTCCTTAGTGGGACTGCCTTGCTTCATTTTTTAGAAGAGTAATAAATTAGTAACTAGTAATGCATTTTTATTCTTCTTTCCCAATAACATGAATGCATCTAGTGCTAATATCCAACAATCAGTCTACTCAGAAGTAGCTTCACAAATTATTTTTTTTTAATGTCAAGAACAGAAAGACAGTAGAACCAGAAAAACCACCAATATTCTGATTGATATAGCAGAATAAAATCTTTCCATCCACCGTAGACCTTATTTAGTCACGACTCAAGGTATTGTGTCAGAAGGCAAGGCAATATCCTCATTCCCAACACACTGAAAGATTACAGCATGGATTTGAGTAAGGGAACACTTCTGTCAGCCACCAATGAGCTGAGATCCTCAGATGGAGAAACACAAACTCCAGATGTTTTGGTCTAGCTCTGGACCAAATGCTATGTTGTTAATATACTCCAGAGCATACAATATTGTGATGTTACTGTGTTTATTTTTCTTCAGTCTCATGCTTTCAACCACCAAAAAAGTATATTAACACAATAAGAAAATGCCCTAGAAAGTCTTCAGCTTATTAAAATAACATTTATATGAAAAGAAATTGGCTTGAGATTTTTCTCCTTATGTTCTTAAATACAACCTATAGGCAATATAAAGCTTCTAATAACAAAACTTAAGCTTTCCCAGGTCAAGTTGTAAATCTTGCCTCCAAAATTTCTGCCTACTCCATCCTTTAGTATAATAGGCAGCACCAGAAGTCACAGTCTTGGTTTGCCTCTGTTACAGCCATATCTGTTGACTAATATACCTCATTGTGTGCACCTTTCCATATTTTCTGAACTTGTTTCTCATGTTTCTTCTCCACTTATACAGGTCTTAAAGCTGAGACTTGATCATTTCATGTCTGAAAACTGCAAAATCCTTTTCTCCGAACACCAAAGATCAGTTCTGTCTTTTTCCATTTAGGATATTACAAATAAATTCATCTTTCTGGCTCATTTTACAGTGAGCTTTAAATCCCTAAGCATTAATTTAAATATAATTTTTTTTTTTTACTTCAAACACTCTGGAAAACTCTGCATAGTTTCATCTTCTTGTTCCTACAGAATTGACTACTTTCTGCTCTGCCAGTAACTTGAAGTCCTACAAGCATTTCATTTTCCACTTCCTCCTGCCAGCAAAATAAATGATCACCAAAAAAACCATAATATCATGAATAATCTTCACAAACATTTTATTAATATTGCTTTGCACAATTCTAACCTGATTTGTAAACAAGTAGGAAAACAAAAACCCAACTACCATCACTGATTGACTTCCATGCTATTCTTGACCAACATGTTCTAAATATCCTTTTTTGCTTCCTCCACTTCAGCCCCCTCCACTCAACCTATGATATTCCTCCCCGCTTGCTTCACGTGTTCACTGTGTATTATACTCCAGGAACAACATGCTAATGGCATAAATTTAGTACACACAGAGACTCAAAATTCTAAAGGAAAAGATGAATAACAATTTTGGCTTCATGCTGCTGGATATACAGCTATTTTCTCTGAAACTGGCTGGTTTAAAGTTAGCTGAGCATTCTAGTATTAGGTTAAAACTTAAGTTTAGCTTACAGATAGGTCACCTACTGTACATATCCCCACGGAGGTTAAACACACCATGGTTCCCCACACTAATTAAAGTAGGGATCTATTTCCAGGATCTGAAGACAATAGTCATTTAACAAAAACAGACAAACAAAAGTATTGGTTTTGTCTGGATAGAGACAATGATTTTAAGAGTGTCTATTTACAACATGGCTGCTTTAATTTTTCATCATTTCTTTTTAAAAACATAGTTCAACAGTCAGTGGAGTCCAAATTAGTACTTAAGCATAGTGGAATGGAAAAAAGTCTGGCTATTACTATAATGGAATACAGAACTATAAGTTAAAAAATAAAAAAAATGCAAACCACAACAGGGAGAACACAGCAAGAAATAGCAGAATTCTATCTGCTGATTTTCCTAGGCAAGGCAGTAAACCCCCCACTATTGCTAAAACACTGGCAGAAAACAAGTAGCTATAATTTTAAGAAGTGAATGTTATATGCCAGTTTGATAGCCCTGAAGAAAGACAACTTAAGAATGGAACACAGAGTCCAGCACATTACAAGCCCTCCTTGGCATATTACCACTTCAAGTTAATTAGTTTGTGTAGTAGACAATTTTATAAGGAGAATAAAAAATGTCACATTCCAATAATTAACCTCTTTGCTGAAATTACGCAGATACTGGGACATACTAAATTATGGAAGGAGGCAAAACATTCTCTTAAAGAAAAAAAATTAAAAGCTGTGGCTTCTTATTTATTTCATCTTGGCTTTTGGTATCAAAACCAAAAATCTTTTACTATCAAGCAAAGAGAGTGCATGCTAAGGCAAATATAAAAAGGCAGTGATACAAATAGTGCTCAGCTCTGATGGGCAGAGAGTATTTGTCCAACACCCAAAAGATAGTTAAAGCCCATTCCGATGTGAGGATGTTTGCAATATAAAATTTAGTCTAAAAGTAATTAGCTCTGGCTACAGTTAGAGTCCATTCAAATATTTTGGACTGTAAAGACAATAAAAACCATTGAGCAGATGTAATGTTACCACCCCTAGCATCACAGAGACTTAATGTCCCAGTAAATATGGGCATACTACAGATCACACTGCTCTGAAAATGTGTTTTTTAGATGGAGATGGCACACTGAGGCCCAAATCTGCCCCTTCCTTGCTTGCCTAAATGAACCAAGGGTCCATATTACAAAAGCAAAAAAAATCCCAACAAAAACAAGACAGAAGCAGCTTTTCACACCAGGGCCCTTCCTTCACCTCAGTTCCCGCACCTTTTATGGTTAGCAACCAACAGGTGCTAAATCTGGTCATCAAGACAGTACAGGAGGCAAGGAGCTTCTTGCAGCTCTTGCAGTTTCAACAGGGCCTCATAATGTAAAGTTTGACCCTAGAGCATAGGTTGAGTAGACTTCTTGCTAGAGAGTGGCTGCATGTTCTTGCATAGGAAGTGTTTGTGACCCACAGGAAATGTTCTGGGTTTTACCAGAATTTCCTTCAACATGGTGAAACTGCTGGGAGTTTGAGAAGAAAAGGCCAAAGCTGTGCCGGGGAATAAGGGGTGAACAGGACAACAAAAATCAACTTATGACAAACCTCAACCACAGAGCAAATTTATCTGTCCTCCCAGATGGCCAGTCAGCCAACGAATACGTATCTAAAACAAACTGAGGGACGGAAACCTAAATGAAACAGGTTTGAAATCTGAAAACCTGGGTGCAGAACAACTACTGCCACTTGGGCAGACCCCTCTCCCCAGGGCCAGGTGTGCTGGCAGTGCTCAGCAGCAACACTTGATCCTACCACGGCATTGTGGCCCCAGTAGAATCAAAACACAAAGAGGCAGAATTGTCTCCATGACAGGTTGAATGCGATGGTCCCCCCAGACGCAGAAGAAATTCCAGGGAAGTATCAAGATACTCAAGTGTTTTTCAAAGTCAAACTAAATCCAGATTAGTTGATCCTCCTGCATGAGTTTAAATTGCTTTCTGGTTCAAAGCAGGAGTGTGTTTTCAAAACAACTCTCCCAATCAACCACATTTATTGTACTTGCATTCCAACCACTGAGCAGTCTCCCAGGACATTGATGGCATTCCTTTCTCATGAATCTAAACCAGAAGATGAACTCCATGAGTGCACCCAGTGCACTCCAACTGCTAAGAGGTATTTAATCCTGGGACCAGAGTGGTTTAGTCTGTAGTGACCCCCTGCAATGTTTCTACTGCAGACCTTATGTCTCCAGAGGCTGCTGTTCTGTTCCAAAGCTCTTCTGTCACTGAGTAGGCAGGGCTTGTTTGGGGCAGCACTGCCGCTGAAGCAAGGTTTTGTCACCAGGCTGAACCTCTGAGGTCCCTGCCGTGCACCTTCCCTGTTAACAGCTACAGGAACAGCTGGCTATGAACCAGTACTATTAGCTCTCTGCTGCATTAGAGCAACTGCATAGCCTCAAAATCTGATTTCTCCCTGAAGACAGTACAGCTGCATTCACTCTACACAGCATCTGGTCTAATAAGTCCTAGTAGAACTCTGCATCATTGCCTCTTCCTCTTACAGTAAAACCACATTTTTCCCCTCCCACTCCTCTTTCAGGCTCTATTTATGCTACCACATATGTTCTCTTTATCTCACCACATCTCTTCTTTGCCTTCATCCTCCCCTAACAAATTACCTGTATCACTCAACCTCCATCTTCAAAATCTCTCAAGCCCATAACTCACATATATTGGTAGAATTTATCAGACATTGCTGGCCACAGCCTCCAAAGGCTGCACTCTCACTTGGTCTGCTTGTGCCTTAGCAGTCCTTGGCATATCAGGGCTGAGGCTGCCTCATTCCTCCATAGTCCCTACAGACATCCAGTCAGGCCTTTGCCTGCCAGGAACAGATTGAAAGAGATAGAATAGAGTAGATAGAAAAGAGATCTTACTATTACAACACTTGATCCCACAGTTTTCCATAAAAATAAGCATAATATGCAGCTGTCCTGATTCAGTTGTTCACTTTCCTCCAAAATATAAAAATAAGAATCTTTCCTTCATAGTCCCTTAACTTTTCAGCAGTGCAGTTCCACACCTTCCCTCACACTAATGAAACTTGTCAGATGATTTCATCAGTCCATTGAATTCACTAGTTCAGTAGAAAATGATCCAATTTTTGCTAGGTTTGTATCCTGCCAAATTAGTAAAATAAATTGACTGACTGAGGCTGAACAGTTGAGACTGTGGCACTCCCACCTTTAGTAAGAGTATGCTGATAGATGGTTCCACCTCTCCCTCCAAACTGCATATTTCTCTGACATATTTTTTCGGGGCTTGGTAAGGCAGGGTTCATACCTCAGACAGTGCTTGATGCAGGATCAGGGCTGGCGATGACAGAAGACAGCCTGACATTTTCCTCAGTGCAGTTACATAACACTTGCATGTATTGGTCCTTTTATGTGCTTGTCCCCCCCATCACCTGAGGGGTTTATACCTCCTATTCACCAAATATCATCAGAGCACATATTTCCTTGTCCTCTGTGTCCTTCTTTTCATATTGTGCTTATAGAGGATTTGCCTTTTTCATGGGCTTTGTGAAACACTTGCCTACCCTCACTATGATAAATTGTTCTCTCACAGAGATATATTTGTTCAACTCAGAGACACAATCTCATTTTCCATCTAAGGTAGGTCAGCTTTATTTAGCATGTTGTTCCTCCATCCTGCTTTATTCTCATTCAGCAGACAGCCATAGGCTATCATTCGTTGTATGAATTCAAGGGGCAGAATGATTAAATTTAATTGTGAAGCTTCCACATACTTCTTAGTGGGTACCTGAAAGCTTCACAAAAACAAACTCCTTCATGCTCAGAAAATCTCTATAATGGAAGAGGTTTTAATCCTGCTTTCAGGAAGATAAACAAAGGCACACAAAGATTAAAAATAAAAGTATGACAAATACTGTGTTTCTGACCTAAGATTTGACTTTTCAAGTCACATGTTTTCCTATAGTAGATTTTTTATTCAGAGCCCAACTGCTGTTGATTTCAGTTTCAGCCATGAGCACTTGGCAAGCCAGTTCTTTGGGTTTCAAGTCAGGATCAAGAAAACAAATATCAATGTGACAAAAGTTTAGCCTAAATAAACTGGTCAGTATTCTACAGAAGCTTTGTAGTAGAAGCAGAAACACAGGCAAGGACCATTCTGAACTCGATGACCTAATTTGAGCTTTTTAAAAACTTTTCTGTACTTGCTGCATGCTTTCAACTTCTGCTACAGAGGAATGATGAATACTACAGAAATCTTCTGTTGTCCTTTTTTGCATTCACTCATTTATCACAGATCTTTCTCATGCAGGCATTTTGAGGGGAGGAAATAACTGATGAGCATTATAATTACAGGCCATGTTAGCAAGTATTCATGCAAAAGGACCAGTTAAATGTTAATTCTAATGTTTTCTGTCTTACCCAAGGCAAGCAGCCATATCCTAACAGGGACCTAAAAAACAGGTTTTTTTGAACGATACACATAATTTTTGTGGTTTATCCTACATGAGGTAAGTCCAGATCCATATCTCTAATTTACCCAAACATAAAAGGTCCATAATAAAATATTATATACAATGTAAGTTTGATGCAGGTACATGCATAGGGGCTCCAAACCAAGGCCAAAGAGCAGACCCACTCTGGCCATCAAGTGAAGCTAGATTTTGAGGCTGTGAAATAGGCAGAGGACTGATTTATGGTATAAGTGACTTTCCTTTAGTAATCTTTGTATTCTGATTTATTATATATTGATAATCCATTTTCATATGAAGAATATTGGGTGATAATATATAGAATTACTGACTACCAGCAAGGGGAACAATTCATCATTTTTATAGTGCATAGTTAGTTAATACATAACTGGCTATCTCAATACCTTGAAAATCATAAATCTATGCAGAGGTTCTGTTTCTACTTAAAGCTTCTAGTTCTGAATGTGCATTTACCAGACAAGATAATTATAGGTTTTGATTAAAAACAAAATCTGGATCTTACGTGACTCCTGGAAATTTCCATTAAATAAATTGGTTTACTGTTTGGTTTAAGTTGTTTAATAGTCTCTGCACATATTAATCTTCTAGTCAGTAAGAATGTATACTTTATTATATCCAGATATAAAAGAATAGAAATCAATTATATATGAGGATTTTTATAGTAGGAATACTCGAAATTCAAACAAAACCAAAAAAAAAAAGAAAAAAGATAGCCCAGCCTCAAATTCTCTGCATCTGCCTCTTCATGATAATGATCTAAAATCTGAAAGTAACATTAATGATCTAAAAAACCAAAAGTGACATTTTACTTGTATATTGTTTCTCCAAAGGCCAGAATTCACTTTAACAAAAGAAAACAAATGCCTTCAACAGTCAGCAAAATTACCACAGGCTTTAAACTCTATGGATTGCTTTTGCCTTATGACTTCAGGGCACATCCCTGCTTCCTGTCCATAGACACAGCTACAGATTTAATCCACTTAGTCATCATTTAATGACTCAGTTACTGCCACCTTTCAGCATCTGACCCTGATAGCTTTAGACTGAAACTAAAGCCATTTTTTGTTGACTGTCACTTTGCCTGCATGGCTCTCTGCATTCTTCTGCTTTCTCACATGTGTTAATTATTTGCTTCAATTTCAGTTTCTTCCTAAAAAAACACTACCACACCAATCTCTTGTTATTTCCATCTCCAAACCAGTTTAAGGCACAAAACTTCTTCATCCTCAAAAACCCTCCAGAACAGATAGATTACTACCATTCATTTATTTAGCAAAGCTTCTCATAAGCTCTGAAGAACTTTTTCACAATTTCAAAGAAATCTCATCTTAAGACTCCATTTTGGTTTTTTTTCTATGCATTGTGTGGGTTATTAAGGCAAGGTACCAGCGGCCCTTCAAGGTGAGCAGTACTAAAAGTGAAGTTGGAAAAAGGACATTCTCATTATGCCAGCTTCACAAAGCTGAAAAATTAGTCTTTGCTTACAAACAAAAGAATTTCAAAGATATGCATGACCTAAAAAAAAAAAGCTTTAAAAATAAAAACGCTTAGCTGAATACATGAGGGCAAAATGGAGCTGGTACTAAAGAGCAGAGAAGGGTGCTGGAGAGAAGCAATACAGTGATTATCTCCTATAAGAAAAAGTAGATGAATATGATATATGGGACAAGAAGGAATTGTTAGTGACATGGTATAAAAATACAACATCAAATTAGTATGACTTCAGAGTAGCACATGACACCTATTTCAAAAAGTCATGATCAAGAGTTTTTCTGTAACTTATAAAAACTCTCTCCTTACAGGAGAAACAATCCACCAAAACTGAATCAATTTCAGGAAGATCCTATATAGACAGCTTCTTAAAAAGAAGCTCTATGAGGAATCTAAGAGCTAAACATTTGCAGGTAGGCCTAGAGACTGGCTACTTAAAGACTCAGGAAATCCACATCATGAATCAAAAATACTACCTATGTGGATTTCCAAAAGGTACTCATCAACAAAGTGACTCACTATAGGCTCTCAAGAATAATAAGCAGCCAGGAAACAAAAAGGAATTTTTAGATGAAATATATGAAGGAGAGGGTAGAAGAAAAGGGTTTGTACAGTAGAGAGATGTTACCAGGGGATTTCTGACAGTAGGTGAGGTGGGATGTTGTGCTGGTAATTCAAATTCAGTCTGGTAAAGGACAAGGACTGCCTCGAAAAAAGCACACCAAATTACACAAGTGGTGATGCCTTAAAACAGCAGATAAATTTCAGTAGACAAAGTAGCACTGTGAAATAACATACATAGGAAAAATTATCCTAATTTGCAAATACAGTGGTAGTTCATTATGAGTCAGGAATGAGGTCTTGTGGACTTCATAAATAATTCAATGCAAACCTGAACTCAGTGCTACAGAAATAAATAATCAAACAAAAATATAAAACAAACATAAAAACACCAACCAAACCAAATTAAATACTTTACTTATTTTTGAGAGACTAGCACCAGCAAATGCTCGCCATACTCTAATAAGGATATGGAAGCCAAAGTCTAAGTCTCCTCTACTGGAAGGGTGCCCACAGCCCATCTGTCCCTCCTCCTTGGCATGGAAATTCTGGGCACTTTTCTCCTTTGCTTCACAAGCAAGAAGAACACATATGATTCATAATTTCCTCATTCAAGTCTGATCTTTGCTGATGGTTCTGCTTGAAAGTGCTCAAATACTCTACCAACCACCCTGTTTTACCTGCTGAGGGAATAGCTTTGTTGGAAGTGCACTGAAGATCCTTTGCTGGCTCCCAGCAGCTAGAAATGACTGTCATGTTCTTCAGTAAAATTAAACATTGAATGTGTTTTATAATGTCTGTTCAGAAACTCTCCTTATTAGAGAAGTTATTTTAAAATATATGTCAATCATACTAGTTCAATTGGGAAAAGAAGAATAATTTGTTTCAGTGTCTGTCACCTACCTTTTCCTAAATACTAATTTCTTATAGATATTATTAAAATTGCAAGAATATTTAACTTCTCAGACATTTGGTGAATTTTTTTTCAGAAATCTGCATTTTACAAGATGCTCTTTCAAACCTCTAATCAAATCACTAGCAGAACACAGAACTACCAAAATGTTTGCCTCTTCAACTGTTGTATCTTTTGTATCCTGAAGATGTATACAGACACAGAAAAGATGGCAAAGGGAACAGGTTCCCCTATCTGAAGGCAGTTATTTGTTTGGTGCACTAAGATTTAAATATGTTCATTGATATTGCCAAGAGCTAACTTCAGCGTCCATAAAGCAACATAACTAAATGAACAATCCTCAAATAAGCAAGATTTTCCCATAAAACTTGGTTGCTCTGGAACATAGACAGAGGGTTTACAATATACTTATTGTAAAGTGCATGAGAGAAAAATTATTGTAAAATGGAAAGAGAAATCCATAGCTCCCATATCCTAGGGCAATTCATGACAATACTAAGCTTTCAACCTTTCACAAATTTATTTTCCAAATATATTTTTGTAAGATACAAAAATAACTGAACATTATCTACAGGGCATTACAGAAACACTGAAAGAGAAGAGAGTTATTCCAGGAATCCTCCCATAAATGTTGTGTCAAAATTTTGAAAGAGATATCCCAGAAGACGCTTTGGGTACACTGCTGATGTTATTTCCTGGCTAATTAAGGATCTATGCTCTCTCCCAATGGGATGAGTGACACAGAGTGTTTAACCAGGTCTTGCCAGGAAAATGAAAATACATGCCCACTTCAATACATCATCATCTCTTCCTGGCAGTATGCTTAGTCACCATCCAAATTTGCACAAAAGCAACAGATAACCACAGGAGCACAAACAAATTTTTGAATCTGTTCTTCTCTGGTTTTTTACCCTCTTTTGTCTTCTTTAATAAAGAGATCAAAAGGTAAATTAAAAAAAAAAAAAGAAATCCATAAAAGCTGGTGTGCTTGAGTAATCTTACTGCAAGGCAAGAACAGACATGCATATTACCCCTGCAGAAGACAAAACTTGACTGCGAAAGATGAGAACTGAATTCTTCCTTTACACTGGGTCAAAGCCCTCCAAGATTTTGCAGCCTGTGGCTGCAGAGGATGGATCAATCATAGAAATGACAGAAAGAACTTCTCAAGGGGTTTGGTCCAACTCATGGCTTGGATAATGTCGGGCTGTTGCCACCACCACATCAGGTCAGTCATAGCTTTGCCTGCCAAGTCTTGAAACCATCTGAGGATGAAGTTCTCCCAGTCTCTGCGTAACCTGCTTCAGTGCTACTCCACCCTCCCAGTGAAGAAGCTGGTTTGTTTGGGGTTTGTTTTGTCTACATGGGAGTAAAAAGTACAGAAATGACACAACACAATTAAAAAAAACCCACACTACATATGCTGCATATCCTGATGGTAGTGTCACAGTCTGTCTCTGACTTGATGTGAATGAGGAAACAGCAGTGGCAACTTACAACAGCATGGAGCATAAGAAGTACCCGTGCCTTGATGGAACAGTGAGAAGCAGCTTGGTAGCTAATAACAGGAAGAAGGAGTTGAACCTCCCTTCTGCCTTGCTTGCAAAGCTGCCCCTGTGTAAACAAAAGAGAGCCTTCCCCTTTGTTACATAGCTCCCTGTTATTCTTGAAAGCAGTCTGCCTCAACAAGAAGGGTTAAAACAGTAGATGACATAGAACGCATACCAGTTTTGGACCTTCTGAGCTCAAATAGGTCATGCAGGGTTTTGACTAAAATGCCTCAAGAAACTGAACTCAGATACAGTGGTCTAGCAGTAGTGGGTAAAATTAAGAGTTGTCATGGGCTGAGGACTGAGACAGTTTAACAGCATAAAGCTTTCTCAGTATTTGAATGCAATGGGGACATGTATGTCTAAATTCACTATTATTTCAAATATTTGTTCACTGCTCTTGTTTTCTTTTCTAGATTTGAAACTAGTCTGACAGTCAAGTCTCCCTAGATACTGCTGCCTGAGCCTTGGACACAGGAATGTCAGCATGATTCACGCTGCCTCCAGCCCTCTGAGCATTTCCTGGTTCAGAGAGACCAAGCAGCCACATTCTGACAGTTTCAATGGGAGGTGTCAGCCTGTTCCCAGTGCTTTCAAAAGACATTCCATCATTTCATGAATCATATCATTGTGTGGAACCTCTGAGATGATAAGACTATGAACATCATCTCACAACACCATTTGGCTCAAAGACAGGGGAGTATATGTGCATTCTTTTCTACACAAATTTTGCAAGGGAAGTAGGGAAAATCATGCTGGCTGTAAGAATTTTGTTAGCTTCATTTGCAAGAGGCTGGATGCTACTAACAGGGGACAAGATGGAACTGGTCAGCCACAGATTGCACATCTCAACACAGCTTAGCTCTGCTTTAAGCTTCTGCACAGAAGAGTGGAAGAGTCACCACGGGATGTGAAACCTGCTAAAGCTTACTGAGGAAATTAGATTGAAATAGTTGCAATAAATCCACCTCAGTTCAATCAATTTTTTTTTCCTCTTGTTGAATTTTTTTCTCCTGCTAGCAAATTAAATGAGCCTGTGGGACTGCCTGAGTGCAGATTTTAGCCTACAGAGGTAGGATGACTCACCTACAGCTTACCATGATGCAACAGAACATGACAGTCATTGAGATGAAACTGATCTGCAACAAAAAACTTCAGTTGTCAACCCCTACACTGCAGGCTGACTTGATTATTTAGAATCCTAAGTGGCATTGAATATTCTTTACACTTGAGCTTTTACTTTGGAAAATAAGTTGAAATCTATCAGAGGTCCTGCCAAAATTGTGAGCCATAGTTTCAACTACCACTTATCTGACTCTTCAGAATAGTGTTTCTGAGTTGCACTATGAAACAGCTTTTAAATATGTAAGTATATAAAATATAGACATACATATATACTATATATGCATATATTTGTCTCAAAAGGTTTTATTCAGTAGCTACTACTTCATTTAATTCAGTCACTGCCCTCCAGGCTCAATCGCACTCTACTATTTGGCCTCTTCACATATGGGGAAAACTATAAGGCCCTAACCCACAATATATTCTCCTAAGGAAGAATGTCTTGCCCTCTGAAAATAAAGAAAAGAATGAAGGTGATTGAGGAGCAAAAACATTTTTCTATTTTGCCTAGATTGTTCTACGTAAGGTGTATATTATAATTCTTAGAGTTTACAGATCATGTCATATGAGAACAATAAATTACTTTAGTTGGCTCGAGTGTTAACTTCAAATGAATGGAATTCTTTATTTGTAGGTTTAAATTTAAAATAGAATTTATTTTTCACTTTAAAAGTCCACGTGTTCTAATTAATTCTTTAAATTAAAAGATAGTAATGTAAAAACTTTTTAGCAGGAGGAGTAAACACAGAAAATAATAACTCACCATTTGTGAATTTGCTTAGTATTTTTTAAGTATTAGGCAGAGCTCTGCACAGTACTGAACTAAGACTCAACTTTGTTGTCTCAGAAGGTGCCTAGAGCACATTTTCTTCAGTGACAAACTGAATTTATTTACATAGACAAAATAAAATTTCTCTTCTGGTGACACAGGCACCGAGGAAGAGGTTGCTACCTCTGTTGAGGCAGTTTCCTTCTTTGTAAAATTATCTTTGCTTGAGGCATCTGGGCAGGGACTGCACAGAATTTTCACTACAGATTCATGGAGTGAAAAACAAATTATTTTTTCTTTCTTAAGCACAAATAACTGCCTCAATATCACTATCTACACAGAACTAACCTGAGTCTCAGCATTTGTATTTTTACCTCAAAGGAAGAAAGATTCCAGGAGCTGATAAAAGTTGCTACAGGTCAGACAACCATCACATGAAGCCAGTTCCTCTGGGGAAGCAGGAATTCCCTTCTCCAGCTTCTATGCCTGTTTCCCTCACACAGCCCCCTCTAAATCTCTTTGCAGCCAAACTTCCCAGGGCTCAGCTAACATAGAAAGAGCATCCAGGTACATCCTTGGAAGTGATCCTCCACAGCACAGTTAAATAAGTATAATAATTAACAGTCACAGAAATTAAGGCCATTTCATGTTGTGATACTCAATCTCCGCAAAAAGAAAAATCTAGGTTATTTCTGCTGACTGAGAGCCAAGATTGCCAGGACTACACTAAAAGACTTAACACAGCAACTTACAACACAACAAATCTGCCTCCTCTCTTCTATAAAAAGCAGAATGATGTGACACACAGAGATCTTACTCCTACCTATATTGTGCTTTTCTGCGCTGTACTGCTTTGGCCTACATTGAGTCAAAAGTAAAGTAAGATACAGCTTGGTAACCAACTTTATTTCTATTCTCTGATATGCTTGTGTTCACAATCTGTATTTAAATACTATGATAAAATTCAATAGGGACTGCGTTCGTTGCTACATCTGGCAGTGAAAAGTAAGAAGAAAGCCAAGTGAACTGAAAGAACTGCCAAACTGAAAATGTGTTAACCAAAGGCATTACACAAAATGTTGGTCACTTGCTACAGATCCTGGAGGTAATTACAGTAGATTTCTGCCATCCAGAGCAAGGATGAGTCAGGGCATTGGCACAGTGGAACTGGAGAAGACATTTTTGTAGGGACTGGAATTATACAGCTAATCAAAACTAAGATATAGATATTTCTACCACCAACATCTATGTTCAATCATTTGTTCTTACTAGGGGAAAAAAAAACCCAAACAAGTAAAAAAGATAGAGCTGATGCATTAGTTTTTCTCTGCAGAGCTGTGGAAGCAAAGAAAAGCAAGGCCGTAAAATATAAATTTCTAATGTCCCGTATGAAAAATACAATGCTACTGTTGAAAAATATAACTAAATAATAATAAAAATAGAAATAATGACAAAATAGTTTAAAAACTGTAATAATTGGTAATCTAGATATAAAAACACTATTAAACTGAATTTTTTTGTTGTTTTAATCCATAGAAGTATTCATATGGAAGACCATGAATGTTTACAGAATTTGATTGGAAGAAATCTGAGTTTATTTGGGCGTTTTGATGCACACTGTCTTCATGGTTTTGGGAGGCTTCAGAAGCATATGCATTCTTGTCCAGATGATGAATCTTACTCATGCCAATAGCCCCTTCTTTTCATATAAGTTAAAGTATTCACAAACATTATCTGCAGCACCAATCATCCATTCCATACGATGTAGAACACTAAGTAATGAGCTCATGGCATTTTTCTCTTTATGTATCTCTACTGCCCTGCCCCTTGTCTTGATCAGAATATGTCTGGGTGACCTTTCACAGAACCATCAGGCCTTTGGTTGGAAGGGGCCTTAAGGATCACCTTGTTCCAACCCCCCCACCTCAGGCAGGGACACCACCCACTAGACCAGGTTACTCAGGGCCCCACCCAGCCTGGCCGTGAACACTGAGAGGGATGGAGCATCTGCAATTTCTCTGGGTAACCTGTGCCAGTGTCTCATTACCCTCTGGGTAGTATCTGTGTGTAGAGGACCTAGCACAAAAGAAAGCCAAATTTGGTTGGCACATATCCTTCTAACAGTAGCTGATAAAAATCTGCTGTTTGAATAGGTCACATTTGTAAAATACGCTAAAATCAGAGGATTTTTTAATGTAGTTTAATGCATTTACATCATCACTGATCATGCAAAATGGAAGTGGAGAGAATAAAAGACTTTTTTCCATTTCTCTGAAGTCCCAAAACATGGAAGAGGAAAAGCTGGATTTTCTATCCTTTACACAGAAGAGAAGGAAGAGAAGAAGGAAATTTGACAGTCAATCAAGAAGTCACACTTCATGACTGACTGTCAAATGCCAGGAATCTTTAAAGAAGATTTTACTTCCTGGTTCATTGAAGATCTGTAATGCACAGAACTGCAACAGTCTGAACTTTCCACTTACAGTACATAGCACAGAGCTTTTGTATATGTGCAACAGAGGGTTAAATATAGTCACTTAACAAATTCTAACATGTCTGGGTGAAACAAATCGTGCTTCCAGGTAAGATTCATCTGTGAACAACTTGGCTACCCTTGGCAAAATATGCCACATTTGGCAACAGCATAATTACAGTGTCTATAGACAGGCAAGATGTTGGGGGCTTAGCCAGGAATTAGAAGATGGAAATTATTAACATCTGGTGCTCACTAGCATTCACCATAGCCACTGAACAGAGGCTGGTGCTTCTCTTAGGCTAATTGCATGTTCTGTGACTGAATTAAAGAATAGCCATGGTGACCCTTGTAAAACAAGCTGTGAAGTTGCATATCCTATGAACCTATACTGCTCAAAATGGGTGAGCTGGGGAGGCCACAAGGACTGGTGTTACAAAGGTATGGGTAGGAAACAGAAAACTAAGCACAGAAAACATGTGGCAATAGTTTTGTATAGTTGCAAGCAGTCTAGGTTTTGGCAGTCTGGAGTGGTCTCAGCACTTGTTCTTAATGAATTTAAAACACTTTTGGAGACAGCAATGATTTCTGTTCTGCTACAGTAGCTCCTAGACCCATTTATGAAAAACATGGATTTTAATATTCATATCTTCTTTTCCATTTCCTCTCAACAGTTTAGTGATTCTTCCCCACAAGGTGGCAGAAAGACCACACAGTTGACCAATAATGGTTATAACCAACCTCTGCCTTGTCACAGAATTGCCACCTTAGAAGTCCTACCACCCAAGCAAATTAAATCCTTAAGGAATTAATTCTATGTTAATTGGAAGAGTGCAACATATCCATCTGATATAGCAAAGGTTTAAGGAAGATGATCACAAACAGGAAAGATTAAACTGCTTAGTCATCATGACCTACTCAAACATTATTATGCAAATGAGGCTTTGCACAAATGCCAGCTAGCGATACCTTGGCCATCTGAATGGAAATGGATATGAAAGAAATGTGGATAAGAAAGAGAATGATATTTTAATACAAATGAACCCAGCCTGGAGGGCAATAACCTCCTGTTGGATAAGCTTTCAAATAATAAAGATTTAGTAAAAGAAACTCAAGATCAGGTTTTTAACACATAACTTTCAAGATGGTTAATGAGGGCACATGCCATGTGGAGAATGCCCCAGCTTCAGATCACACAGGGTTGTGCATCTTGCCATGGAATGAGGGGCAGAAATTGGCTCTGGAGCACAGGGCTCCCCTGAGCAGAGTCACCAGGAGTGGTGAGAGGCAGGCTGGCCAAAGGTTGTCTGGACATGAGAGCCTTCTAGAAGGACCAGGAGCAAGAGGCAGAGGCAGGAGCAAGACATGATCCCAGCATGAAGCAACGGGGGGAGATGGTAACAGACCCTGCAGCAACTCATGAGCTCCAGTCCATGCACATCAGGCTGGGGAGATTTTATGCACCACAGCAGGGATGGATGAGCCTGGGGCTAAGCCTGAAGGTCTGCTGCCTGGCCAGGGCCCTACTCTGTGCCACAGGCCCACTCCTTACAGAAGAGGTATAAGGGACTTCTCTAAACTAGTCGTTACATCTGTGTTCCTCTCCTGGATTCACCTAAGTTGGCTGACCACAGTGATCCACAGAGGAAGCAACTCTTGCCCCACACTGTATTTTTCAGTCTCTCCCCTTGCAGTATCTCTCTTAGTATCCACCTGACACTGTTTCTTTTTTTACAGCAGACAGAAGGACATGTCACATGTACATTAGAATCCTTCTCTACCTCTGTACCAGATCCTCCAGCTTTTTCTACACCTCCAATCAATAAATTGCAACTTCCCCCTTTAGGATCACCATTGGGAGTAATCCTCATGAGCTCTGGAAAGGGCGCCAGCCCTGGCATACCATATGAGTGACTGGCCTTTTAAGAGGCTTAAAAAACAACAGTTTAGGAAATATCTTTCAGTAAAACTGACTGCTGTAGTTATTTCAGTATAAAATAAGAAACAAAAGATAACCTGAAGTCAGGGCAAAAGCCAGTTAAAGTGAACAGAAGCATTAAAGCCAAGTATATAGCACTAAAGCGTCATGTGCCAAAAAGGCTGGACATGACCTTGTCTTAATAACAAACATCCTCTTCAGCTTGTGAAAATGCCCATGTTGTAGTAGAAAAAATATTCCAAAGTCTGTTCAAGCCAGAAAATCAAATTAAGAAAGCATTTAAAAATCAGCTTAAAGTGATTAGAATTTTTGTGAAGTGTAGAAAAAGGGATTTTTAAATCATTTTTGCTTGTCAGGAAGAAAATACATCATTTGGCTGAGAATGTTGCCCACACTAAAACAGAACAGCTACAGGAAGCCAGGCTGTGCTATGCAACAGCTTCAATGTCCACCATAGTGCCACAGAGACTGCAGCCTCAGCAGTGTCACCCCTCCCTGCTGCTCTAGGCCTAGAGGTCAGGAAAATAGGCTTGTAAGAATTTAGTTGGTCATTTTTGTGCCTTTCCCTCCCTTCTACAATGAGGTGAGCCAGACTCAAGTTAGAACAAAGTTTGCTTGTGGCACCCCAAACATGTTAATGTATTTCAGCGAATTAATTTTTCTATCTTTTACTGGATTTTGGATTTTCAGTTTAAAGCAGCCAGAGTCTCCAAGGTAATTTAGTGGAGTTTAAGAATAGCTTCTCTTTATACCAGTGGGACTGTGCATCTATAGAGACATTGCCCTCAATCTAAGAGAAGCCAGGGCATGTAACAAGATTCTCCTCACAAAGAAAAAAACACAGTTCAAGTGCTTCTATTTCATGTATGAAAAAGATTAAAATGATGACATTCACAACTGAAGCTGGAAAAAAACTTATCTTACAGCTGAAATTCAGGAGGGAGACAGGGATTTGTCACCATGATGGTTCACAGATCTATCTGCATCCCTACTCTCACCTGAGAAGCGATTGAGGTTGTGTGTCACATTTTCTTCATCTGAGCCTCTCTGATCTACTTAAATGATCTTCTTTTTAAGACAGAAACAGATGCTGAGGGTTTGCTTTTACTTAATAGAAGAAGACCGATAGGTAAACATTAATTAAATGCCCTGCACTATGTTAAAATTCTTGCATTAAACTACTTATGGTGCCACAGAGGAGAGACAATGGCAGGCCCTGCACTGGCTCTTTACTGAGGGGGCTTCTTCTCTTGCCTTGATCTCTGGGAAAATTTATATCTGAGGCAAAAATGAAGTGTAAATGCCAAATGTAGTTTTCCATGAAGATGTCATCTCCAGGGTATGCTGGATCAGTATTTTCAGGTCAAGCCAAGCAGGGTTGGTTCTGATCTCCCTAGACCATATTGCAAATTCTCCCCTTGGTAAGCATCCCCATGCTCTACCAGGTACATGATTATTCTGCCTAGCAGCCTTTAGGCTTTCACATTGCCAGAACATGGGACAAGCAGAAATGAAGGAAATTAAGCAGGACACTGGTTTTTCTGTGTTTTTGCTGAGATCCTGCAGTCTTCCTAAGCTGCCTGGTTTCAGCGCTGGGTACTTGAGTTACTCATTAAGAACAGTCTGCTCCTATCCCAGAAGAATGAGCCAGCAGAAACCTTGCAAAAGGTGTCCAGTTTTCAACAAGGGCAGAGTTGGCCATATGAAGAAAAATCTACTTTACTATTTGTTGTGGTTAATGGATCTCCGGGTATGACCAAACAGGCCTAGGTAAAATAAAGATAAGTTACTGGAGCACTACACACAAGGAAGGCACTTTGTTGCCAAATTAAAATACCGCTGGTCTCATACAGTCACTGATCATGTTCACATAGCTATAACTGCTTTGCCCACTCTCTGCAAAACTGACAACAGTTTCATGCACTTTGTATCTCTAACCCAGCAGCAATAATTTAGTATCACACCTAGATAAATAGTACGAAGTCCTGAAAACAATGTAGTCAAGAACCTCTGTTGCAGCTGTATGTTTTCATGGTAAATTCACAGGTGATTTATCCCAGATTAACCTGTTTAATTAACTAAATGTGGCATAAACAGCACAGCTATGTCTTTGTTATTCCAGGAAACCTCATCTGAAGTGCAATCAAGTCTGTAATTCTTTAAAAGAAAATCAGAACTGCATCATAAAATGTAACAAAATTGATCAATCATCTAAAAATATGAAAGCATTTATAACACTGCATATTCATTTGCTGGGAATATTCAATGAAAAAGGAAGAATTTAACACAACCAAGAATTTAGAAGATTCTATAAAAATCACACAAGAAAATTTGCTCAATGTCCTTATGCCCATATCCTGAAGGATATGTTGCTCATATCCTTAGTCAGTTGAGCTCTAATTGCACTGTAGTTTAAGATGGAAATGACTTACAGATCTCATCAAATTTATGTGACTGCAAGGGCTGTCAGAGAAGATGCATCAGATAGTAAGCTGAGGATATATTTGTTCTTAGTAAAAAGGCCAAGCAAAAAAATCTATCTTCTTCCTACATCCATCAGCTGAGGCAAGAACACATAACTGGTTTAGAAGATAAGCCAATAACTAATTCAGTCATGTGGAAAGAGCTGCCATGAAATCCCTCCCACCACCCACAACATTTTTCCACCCACATTGTTTGTGCTGCTGCACAATCCCCACGTAAACTTTTAGAAACTGAAATTCATCTCTTAGCAATCCTAATGCTTTGTTATTTCAACCCATGATTCTTTACTTCATTGGCGGCATAATATGTTAATGACAATGAAATCTCTACAAGCCTAATTCAAGACCTTTGGATGTCCACAGCAGCAGTCACTTGAAAGGGAATCTATCCTTATTAGAGGAGAGAGGATTTTCAATCAATAACTGTCAGCTGTACATTTTCTTAAACATGCTGTCAATGGAATTTCTCTCCTTCCTTATATCAGCCAAATGCTTTTCATACTCACAAATGTGAGAGCCACTTAGTCACTCCATGCATCTGTTTGGATTTTAGTTTCTTCAGTAAGAATGCCAACAAAGAGGCCAACGTTGACTGTGATTTCTGTGTTATCTACATACACATCTAGCAGAAACTGTATTGAGACCATAAACTCATTTCCCATTCTGTAGGTCACTGAGCAGCTGCTGGTAATGATTTTTGCTCACTAATGACCTAGGTTATATTTGAATCAGTGCCCTAGAGGTGAAAAACTCTGTATTCCATTACTGGTTCCCTGAGTCATAAAATCCCTTGATAATTTTTTCCTAGCTGGCTTTTGCAGTATTATTTATTATCTTATAAAAATTCCATGTTCATCATGTATCAGAAAAATACAAAATAAAAAGCTTTACATATAAGAGATGAAAGTATTTGCATTAAATGACCCTCAAAATGGGGCAATACAATGGAATCAACACCATATAACAGTCAAATGGGTCGGAAGTAAGAGGCTTGTGACCCACTGAAAGGAAATACTCTGTCAGGAGAATAGAATTGTATAACCAAATATATGAGTAATACATTATTTCTGGCATAGTAAAAAAAGCTATAGTAAATGAATTATAACCTTGGCTTTTAACCCTATTCTTAGGTAATACTCCAACATATATCACTTGCATATTTAAGTTAACATGGCCACTTCCTTGTGGGTCCCTTCCAACTCAACATATCCTGTGATTCTGTGAAGTATACTTCTTCTAGTAACACATTATACGTATCATTTGCCACATTATGACCTCCCATGTGTTGCATACACAATACTCCTGATGCCAATGTGGGATTAATGAAGAGAAACACCGCAGCTCTTAGGAGAAAAAAATTTACTGTGAATCTTAAAAACCACAGATCTGTGTAGGAAATGTAGCAAGCTGTTAAAGAAAGAGGTAAGTGCTTTGGTGTCTCAGAGTACCAGTGCTCTTCAAATATTAGAGTCTTCCTACCTGCTGTGCTTAGTTTCAAAATTCACCACTGCCACAGGAAAAAAAAAGTCTGTTTGCTTTTTCCTGGCTGCACCACATGGCTTTCACTTTCATCAAAACACAGCAAAAGTGTCACAGGGGAATCATTCCCTTGGCTGCCTTAGTGCTGCTGATCTTTGACCTCTGAGGGAGATGGATTCCAGGCACACTTCTGCCTGACAAGTGAACCACGTAAAATCTTGATGAGGTGTGTGTTTTGTTTTGTTTGATTAACAAGCCCTAAAAAACCGAGGGAAAGCTTTGTATAACAACAACAACAAAAAAGTCCACTTTCTTTATCCATGCTTTCCTTTTGTAAATTTACTGATCTAGAACAGTAAACGCTGCTGTCCACATAGGTAAAAAAGCACATTAGTACATCAAAGTGGCATTTTAGAAAGACACAAAGGGCAACAGCTACGCGTGCAGACCTTGTGGCAAAAGAGGAGAGCTTAGAGCCATGACGTCATAAATCTCAGCAACTCCTGCAATGCACTGAGCACGCACATGCAGCATAATGATTCTGCTCCCTGGAGGAAAAAGCTTAGGAGCAGGAGGAAAGAAGAGATTATTTTTAGCTAAGGGAACCCTTTGTCTTACAGCATTAAAAATCCTTGAGTTGGCTTCTCACAATAGCAGCCTTGTGCTGTGCTCTAGTTTTAACTCATGGAGTGCTACAAAATGTAACAATTGCAGAGTAATGTGCCACCTTCTAAACTTCCTGTTTGCTTTTACTTTATGCCCTTTTGTCTCTGATTAAAATTTTGCAAATATGAAAGCTTCAGATTTTAGCCAGAAAATTCAAAGCTCTTGTTCTTATTTATTACCAAGTAACACATTTTCCCAAGTAAAAAGGGCCTAAGTAATAGGAACGAAAAGCAACATTTATTAGAGTGGTGAGTTTAAAGTGTAATACCTAAAATTAAACTGAATGGTCCATTCCCATTTGAACATTTTATCTTGTGAGACACAGATCTCCCTTTTCCTCTAATGCCAAAGAAATTTGATTCTACATCCATTAATAATCCCAGATGTCAGCCACAGACAACATTTTCATCAATCATTGCATTAAAGCACTGACCAAAAGATACACCTATAAAAGAAGAAAACACACTTTCCACTACCTTAATGTCTTTAATGTATTTTCAAGATTTTAAGCCGTTTTGCTGAAGGCTACTTTTAGTAACACGAAGAGACAACTGCATATACATCTCACCGCAAAAAATTTGATTTTATTTAGCAAAGAAATCTTTTAACCTATTTTAGCTGCATCTTAGATACTCCCAAGTACCATACTACATTTTGTGGTATACTTGGCTGTTTGCTAGGGCTAATTTGAACCAATTTTGATCTGGTCTATAGTACTTGTAGAAGAGCTGTGACTGCCTACTTTGCTCCATGGGGCAGGGGTAGCCTGGCATAGCTCTATTAAATGATGTAACAGGGGTATGTCTACATCACACAAATCAAACCTGAGGTGAGCTACCCACACAGCCTCTGAAAACATTAATTCAAGTACCAGAAACAAGACAGACAGGGCAGTATTAGTCTGACTAATAAGCAGGGATAATTAATCTATATAGAGGCTTGTACTAATGAATTTCAATGAAAATGGGCTAAATCTAATTACCTAACATTTTTTTCTGGTTAAGAGCACATAGACAAAGTGTTGCTACGAATTTTCTGGTCCACAGTAACTGTTCACACATTTAACCTTTCAGTGCAACTCATACCATGTTCATTCCACAGCCATATCCCTAGAACAGGCCTCCTGACTGCTTGTTTGAAAAGTTATGCTGAAGAGAGAAGGAAGATGTAAAACTACCTCAGGTGATCCTTTACATTGTAACATAGCTGGTGAAGAGAAAAAAACCCGCATGCTACTATCATCACACCACAACTGTTCTCCACTACTGACTTCTGCTTAGGGCAACTTTTTAAAAGTATTGGTATGGGGTAATGGAAACAGCAGTCAGAGTAACTCTGGCAGGGAAAGAGGGGAGAATTATTACCCACCCTGCCTTTATCAAAAACCCCGCACTTTGCCATCGCACATCGTTGGGCAACTCCTGGAAATCAAACATCTTCAGTGAATGAGAGACACAGCTCATGATAGATTCATCACATACCTGCTACACAAAAATTACAGCACTGCAGGACTTGACTCTTTGACAGCAGCAAGTCTGCTCCATAAAATTCAGTCTCTGTCCCCTTTTCTACAGGTATTGTTGTTCCAGATAAACAAATCAAACTGTTCACAGCTGGTGATTTTTTTTTAAAGACTATTAGAACTTGGCTCATTGCTTCAAATGCAGAAGGAATTGAAATAACACATAACCATTCTAAGACTTATCTTTCAGAAAATTGCTTCAGAATATGCAAAGCTGCCATTTTTATACAGAAATTTGTTCATTGCTATCTCAAAAAACAAGATCCTTCTCCACAATATGCCTATCCTCACCATCACTGAACAACCTGGATATAAGGATTCCTAACCTTATTAATAATTGCTACTTATCACAGTAATTAGGCTTTTGGAGTGCAATAAATAGTTGCCAAATGAGTCCTAATTTCCTAGCACATACAGTAGATAAGGTATAGTGCTCACTGACATATGATGCTATAGATGTGCTAATTTTACTGGCATCTGCAGAAACCATAAGCAAATAAATACATTACAGAAAAAATGTCCTAATGCAAACACTACAGTCTCACTCTTCATAGGAAAAGCATCTGAAAGCTTTTAATAACTTGAACTTTAGCTGTGTTCTAAAAAGATACAGACTTGGCTCTTTTAGTTAGCAAGGCAGCAAATTCAAGTATTTCTAAAAATAGATATTACAATCCATTGTGACCAAACACTTTCTTGGCATTCAGTTCAAAAAGCAGTACTAATGAAGCATGATAATCCTTGATGGTACAGGATGTTTAAGCATCTAATTAATATTAGCAGGCAAAGACTAATCAGTTGTAAAGAAAGTCATATAAGGTGGTCTAAGAGCAACAAATCAAGCAACACTTGCTTGAAAACAAATCCTACTCTGATTGTCAATACTTGGGCATTAATAGGCATGAATTAATTAATGCATGTAAACAGGTTGTCAACTGGAATTAGTTACTGTGGTGGGGCAAGGCATGCCATCAACCAACTTTTTTATAGAAACAAAAATTTCCTCACTATTCAGTTATGCCAAAATTTTAGAATTTCTGACAAGGAAACTGCAATGATGAATAATAGGGATTAATAGAAGGTTTGCGGATTACTGAATCTAGGACTTTTTTAATATAAAAATTTATATAATTCCAAGAGGGAAATTTGCATTAAAACACTTATTCTGAAGAGTCTTTGGCCCTGAGATTGGCACAGATGATGGGAAGACCAGAGATCCTCAGAAAAGGATCTTTAATTATGAAGAGTAATCTACTCAGACAGATGGCATGTTCAGTGAAAGGACCATAATTAACTGGACTAAATAAATAAGCATTTCAGTGTAAAAAGGAGCATCCTTGTAATAACAAAAAGATCCTGACAAGTTAAAAGAAATGGACATGTGACAGAGGAGGTACAACTGACACAAACAAAGGCTTCAAGCAGCAGCACCTTGTGATCTAAAAGTCTCTCATAGCTTTCCTATGTACCCTTCCATGGGCAGCTCCACACAGCTCTGGCTCTTTCTCTCCTTCTCTCTTCCTTCTGCAGTTCCAGCTCACTCCTTCCTGTCCCTAGCACAGCCACCTGACCCTGTCTGTCCCTTACAGGACCTCCTGTCCCTTCCTCCTCACAGCACGGCCAGCAGCCTCCACCTGAACTCCCTACCAGCTAACTCACTCTTTTATCACACCCACAGCTGTGAGGGCAAGGCTGTTCCCACTCTTTGGTAATTAACACAGCTGTAATATACTGGGGGCAAGATTGCCTTTTGCACTGTCTCTGTCCTCCCACAGATGTATTACTGACAATCACAAAATAGGCTACCCTCCGAAACCAGAAACACAGTGGTGAAAGCAGCAGAGCCATTTTAATGTTCCCCAGAAGAGTAGGAAAAGATAAAGGTGTTTGACAGTTTTCTTTATTAATGGCATGCTAAGGTAAGAAAGAGGAAAGAGAGAGTGAAGTATGGGTCCAAAGGTGAATAAAAATAGCACTGAAATTCATTCATAGAAATGATCACTAACAATTGCCTCATAATTGACAAATAGTATTTTAAAACCCTTCGATAACACTACTAAAGACCAGTTTATTTCTGGGGGAGACAGTGGTTTTTATAGACTTTATAACCACATAATCACTTTCTTTCAATAAGAGCAAAGACAAGACAAACTGATCTTGTATTGAAAAAAAATCATTTTATTCAATACCTTGAATGTAAGTATAGAAATACATACCTACATTTTTATATATAAGTATATAATTCAATAAATACTAATGTTTGAAATTTTCTGTTTCTGTAGGGCCCACATGGGACATATTTAGCTGAACCCATTGGATAAGCAATTTTATTTTTTATTTTTTACCTAAAATAAAGGTGGCACTTGGAATTTCTTTGCATCAGATGGGCATGTTTCCCATAAACTGTATATGAGTCAAGGAAAGAAAAATCCTTGATGGGATTAACATACCAGACCCAGCAACATAAAGAGCAATAATTGCTAGACTGGAAAAGAAAGAGAGGCCTGGGAAAAATGAAAACCAAGTTGTCAGTCTCCCATGTCTTGTCTGTACAGCTCAGAGAGCAAAATTGATGGGATCCTGGCCAGTACTTAATCTGAAGGCAAACATTCATTCACAAGGACCTTCAAATTGAGGTGTTTTTTTGAAAAGTGCATCCCAGGGAGATTTTTCAAGGGCTGGATTTTCCTTCTGTGTCCTGCTCTACTTCTGCTTTAGGTCCTGAATTCAGTTTGTTATTTAGCCACCCTGCAAGGTTGTCTCCCTGTATATGTGTTCATAATAAGACTTACATAAGAATTATGTAGAATATCATACAAGGGGGCTTTTTGTGAACCTCTGTTAGTTCATTAAACAACATTTATAATTCATTAAACATTATTACAAGCCACACTAGGAACTCTTTCCTTTGGCTGAGACAACTGTTTTTCTTGATAGCTTTTTCTTTTTAAAGAGAAAAAAGGAGACTTCTGCTCATCTTTTCCTGATTTTCTCTTTCAGACAGCTGAGGGCTGTCTAGGAAACGTGCTATGGACAGTCTGCTTCAAAGGACTTAGGAAGCTGAAGTTTTGATTAAAGAGGACATCATTTCATTGTGTGAAGTAAATAATCCTATGTTTAAATTTTGAGAACTCTGGTCATGAACATCCAATTCAGCACTGGGTTTAGGAAAGCAGATAAATAAACAAGGACGAGTTAAATCCTATTTACCGAAATTATCTCTCTCAGTATTTGGCAGTAAAAATGAAGGGTGTCCACCTGGCACCCAACATGGATTTGCAATTATTTGAGTTGATTCTCACATGATTTCCAGTGGATGAAAAATGATGACTTCCCCAAGTGCTATGAGGGGGAAGGACAATCTCTTCTCATGGTAGCGAAATTGCATTTTTTTATGGATTTCTGAGGATTTCACAAACATTCTTCAAGGCCACTGAGAAACAGGTAAGAAGAGTAAATAATCTCTGTGATACCAGATGTTAAATGACTTTCGCCATAAAAAAATCCCTGTTATCCCTTCCCTTATGACACACCATTTCCTCTCTGACTTTTCATCATCCTAGCCACATAAATGCTAAAGTGACCAGCCGGAATTAATGAGCACTTTAATAAACCTTGTAAAACTACTACAAGTTTTTAAATCTGAACTAATGTTGTATTCTGTGTTGAAAAGATATTCAGCTACTGCTTCTCTTTGAACAAATTTGATACAGAAGAAAAAGGACAAGAAAATAAAAACAGAAAATGGTGCCTTGATATGAAGACAAATTTAGGGTAAGAGTACTGTACCTCTGAAAAACAGGTAAAGGAGATAATGTAATCATACCAATACAGAAAAGAAGATAATACTCTTTTTTACCAGAGGTGAGTAGTAGCATTCCCTTAATTTCTGCTCTTTTCTCAGTTGTTAGTGCTGTGAAGTTAATGCTGTAGTAGTAGTAGTGCTGTTAGTGCTGTAATATTTGTAATCACAGCTTCTAGATAAATAATACTGATATTTTAGATGTCTGCTGAGAGCTTGTCATATAACAAGTTGTAAAACACACTATTGGGAACACAGGAAATATTAATTCCCATGTTTCAGGATAACCACTTCCAGGGCTCAGGAAGGTCAAGATGGTATTTCCTGCATAGCACATAATTGCTCCCCAATTAGTGCAAAGATTTTCGCCTAAAAAGTCATTGTAAAGCCAGAATAGACAAAGCAGTGATAAGATACTCTGTTGCAATAAAAAGATTTTAGTTTTTCATTTTGAAAATTAAAACTATCAGACTTCTAAGAAATTTTGGTTTAGTTATCTTTTTTAAATTAAGTGTAAAGGAATTTTTTTTAAAGTATTTTTACTATTAGTGATTGATTTTGGTAAGAGTCTGACACAGTCTTTTCTGGTAAAGGAAAAATTAATCCAAATATTTAAAATATTTTCAGAACAAAAGGTTAAGAACACAGGAAAATATTGTTGCTAACTCAGGATTAAGTTGACAAAAATGTCATCTGGGAAAAATACTTTTACTAGAAAAGAAAACTGGAATGAGAGTGTTTGAGATAGTCCTGAAAGAAGACAAATTTACAAAACATTGCAAATTTTCAGCAAGGAAAACATTAAATTAAATCCTCACAGTTCACAAAAAAAAAACCCCAAGCAAACCATGGTGTCAAAAAGATGTAAAAAAAAAAAGATGCAAAAAAGATGTAAAGTTCTTCAACATTATTATTATTATTATGAAGAAGAAGATAAAGAAGAAATAAATGAGCACCTGCATATTCAAGAGAGAAGAACAGGATATTTCAGTTTGTTTTCTATTTCCTTGAAATATTATGTGTGTTTCATTTAAACACCATGGGCCTTTGTGAAACTTCTGCGTAGCAGCAACTGTCAGACAAGGTGAGGCTCAGAGGCTCCATCCATTTGCACTGCTTAGCTTGGGAAAGCTCAGCTGCAACATCCTGTGCTGAAATGCAGAACTCTCATCTGCATTCTGATGTTAGGAACAGACACAGTATGGAGGGTGTTTAGAATAAAAGTTCAGAGGAGGGTGAGACTGTCTTAAAGCTGAGTTTTCCAGAGAACTGGTTACCAAAGGCTGGCAAACCATGGAGGGTACAAGAGCTTTCAAGAAGAAAGGTTCTTTTATGGATCGATCACAGCAGTTTCTTCTGGCAAACATTAAGGCTCATGAGCTTTGTTTGTGCATTTTTCTGTGTTAAACTTTTTCAGATACTTCAGTAGCAACTTCAGATGCAGTTGAATTCGATCGCCACGAATCAGATCTGTGATCGGGACAGTCAGTCACTCATGTCAGCTGCTCATTCTGCCAGTACCATCTTTTTCAGTACCACAGCAGCAGATGCTGTGAGCTATATTCTCCCATTATTCTCCCTGAGCAACTTTTCTGCAAAAAGTCTTGATAACTTCAATGTATAAGTGAATTTTATTCTCACTGGCAGAAGATCTGACTGTAATCTTTATCATAGGCTTTTCCCTAGCCTCTACCCCCTATCATTACCCATCAACCGATGATGCTTTTCTAAGAGCAGTTACTATTGTTGGAAATAGTAGTCAGTACTTACATTTGGAAGAGGTGCCTGGGAGCACCTGTGCTGTGCTGCAGAACAGATAACATCAGGGAGGAAGGAAAAAAATGTGGTGAAAAATGAGCAGTTTCTCTAATAATTGTTTCATTTTGGAAAAACCTCTTCACGGCCTTGTTCAGGCTGTGTAACCTATCTTGCAAATAAAGCATCAGTAGGATATTAGATTGATTGTTTTGAGCTAATTAATTTTTTTCCAGGAAAAAGAGAAATGTCAGAACATCTAGCCTACTGAATGTTTTTTCTAAAATATGGTGCCAAGTGCGTGTGTGTGTATACATATATGTGCAAAAAGAAAAAAGGAGGAATCACCATGTTCCTGTGTTCCTCTGAAACTTGCTTAATTCATCTTCCAGTATTGAATGTTTTTAATGTGAGATTCCAAGATTCATGACTTTGTATTTCAATGGTAAATGGATGAAAAGATGTGTTAACAAAAAACCAGGAGCGTATCACTAGAATTTGTCAGAATGAAAGTTTTATAGCTGAAGAAAAAGGTAGGGGAAAAATGAGGTCAAGTTTCCTACTAAACTAAATGCTCCCACATCACCCCACACACTAGCAGTGAAGCAGATAACCTATCTACAAAGCTAGAGCTCGGTTACATGAAGATTTCTTTCTCCTTTTCCTATAAAAGGCAAATGGAAGAAAAATTAAGGTTAGATGGCAAGTGAGTTATGAAGGATAACATGAAAGTGAAGAAATAACTCACAAGCAAGGCTCTTCTTTTTCTTTAAAACATTTGAGACATTAAAAACTTATTTTTTCCCCTAAATTTCAATTGTCTGCTGAAGCATTCACATACTGCAAATCAAAAAACAGCAGTAAGTAGACTGGCTCAAGATCTAACCTCTGACAAAGAAAATTGTAAGTAAAATGTACAGATTTAAACCACCTACTCAGGAACCTCTGACTGACTGCAGGCCATAATTTTGCAAACAAAAATCTTTTTCATGGGCAGGGATTACTGTTCATAGAACAGATGGGGTGAAAACTATATTTTCCTTCTTGGTTTTTGAGCTCAAGCCTGTTACCATCTACAGCCCAAGAAAAAGGATCCACTGAGTGCCAAGGGCTTTAGCTGGTAGGATGAGTTCATGGGTGGCTGGTCTGCACCAAAGGGGTTTGGCTGTGTAAGCCGTCCAAGATTTGAGTCTTTGTGAGCGCTTTGCTCTTCTACACCCTCTCCAGCCACACAGCTGAAGGGAAGGGGAGAGAGAAAAGCAAAACTCCAGGAAGGAGCCTGAGAGAAGCTGCAATTAAAATAGGCCTGGCCGAGTGCCAGGCCTGAATGCCTCTAGATACAATGGGTCCTAAACCTAAATTAGGCCAACTGCCAGGCTTGGGGAACGCATGCACAACCATAATCTCCCAAGAGCAGACAGACAGCAAAGTTCAATTGAGTGTTCTCAGTTCACCAGTCAGTCAGAGAAATCCTCAGGCATGGCAACACTTGCCAAACGTTTTTCATGTACAACACAAATAAAAAAAAGAAATTAAAAATGTATTCGATTCCTATCACTTTGGAGAAAAAGTGGGAGAAAATTTGAGGTCTGGGAAGAGAAATACTAAAATGCACATATGGGCAGAACTAGGAAAGATTTTAAAGCTATTTTTTGACAAGGCCACATGCCTACACATGAATGACACTGATTTACCTTTCATTAACAAGCACAATTGCAAAAATGTTGGTGAAAAGGGAACAAATTAAATAAGAAAGCCACATGGCAATATAGTTTGGCTACAATTTATGTTTGTTGCATTCTCAGCTTGTACAAGACAGACTTCCAGTAAACCCCTCTTTGACACTAGCACCATGATGCAATTTATTCTCTTCATTAGGCTCAGTTATTGGCCATCTGTCTGTGCAAAAAAAATAGTCTGAATATCGTTTCTTCCTCATAATGTGGAAACAATAATGAAATACATTACAGGAAAAACAAGCTGGAATTAGGATACTTCCCAGTTCAAATGAGAGAAAGCTGGAATCCGTACTAAGGCTGCTGGACTCCAAGTCCCACCACAGCCACATGGCAGGAGCCAACTGCAGGGACTGCCAGTGAGGAAAAAAGCATTAAATCACAGCCAGCACTACTTTGGGTCTGGAGTCCGATGAAAAGAGAGTTTTAGTTATTAATAATGCCACTGTAAAGAAAACAAACCCTGCAAACACACACACATTCAAAGCCCAAAGCAGCCCAGGGAAAGCAGCCTTGAGGGTGAGGTCAGTCCTCGCAGCCTTCTGCAGCACTGGGCTCTGCTCTCCTTCACACTAAGCACAGCAAAGATGCTGTCTCAAGTTTTTGAGTATCAGGATTTAGCATCTTCCACCCATCCTCTCCTCGTTTCCACACCAAAAAAAAAACAAACCAGGCAGGGATGTGTTGATAGAGATGGTTTTGTCTTACCTGGAGCCTGCTGTCCGGGAAGTGCCCTGCAAAGGGTGTGTGGCTGATGCCAGGGACACATGTGGCAGAGCCGCATGTGCTGGGGACAGTCCTGCTGGGTACTTGTGAGGTGGCTCTGCAGCCCAAGCAGGGAAAAGAAGCACAGCAGGTCAGCAAGGCAGCAGCAGCCTTGGTCTGGGCCAAAAGGACAAACCAAGGAGCTGAGAACAAACACCCACCTGGGCCTGCTCACTGCTCAGCCATGGTCCAGCAGGGCTGGACAGGGTGGTGTGCTAGTTTAGCACAGATGGTGAAGTGCAATAAATAAATTCTTTTAAACTGACAACCAAAATAGCAAATTGCATGTAGGGATCCACCTCTGGGAAACACACAGCCTTAAAAGTTAGAAGAAAGCCTGGGGTCGCTCTCTTCCTTCCGGCTTCACAGGAGGTAAGGCAGTCCTGGCTCTCTCTCCTTTGGAGGGGGGGCTGGGACGGCCAGGCCTGCCTAGGCCCGAGCCCGGGCTTCCATGGGAGGCTCGCCTGGCCCGGGGACTCCCGGGC